>RYFJ01003886.1:0-88616 GCA_003991445.1 Oryza meyeriana var. granulata | reverse complement strand
CAGCACACAGTAGGTTCGTATCCATAAAGATTGCCCATAGAACCGAAAAACTCTCAAAATAGACAACCTATAAGTCGGTAGAATGTTTTCAGCCGTTTCTGCAGGTCGGGTCGAGCGAAAACGCTGTTTTCCATTTTATTTTCGATTTTAGGACAGAGCAGAACTTCGGTTAGCCGTATCTCCCCTCGTACGAACTCGGATTCAAGCGATTCTTTTTCCTAATTCATCTTAAAATCATGCACTTGCAATAATTCTGTAAAATATTTACTTCCTTGTACTGTTAAAATTTTGCGTTGTTTTCATTGATCGTTGTGATTCTCGTAGAACACGACGTTGTTGACCCGTTGTGGAAGGATAAGATTCAAGAGTCCAGAACAGGCAAGCCACCAGACTCCTAATTTCAAACTTACAAAACTTGAATTGACAAAACTAGTATGGCATCGCTGTTTTACTTGAAAAATTGTGGGATTCTTGGTAGTTAACCTCTTGTTGCAGATGCCCTATGCTTGTTACTGTAGGTATCAAATTGAATTCTTCAATTGCTGCCACTGAAAAAAGTTGGGTTCATTGTGGTAGGAAGATGTTCATAGGCTATGCTAGTTTGCTTTTAATCAAGCCACTTGTTACTTGATTTTGATGTTGAGAAAAAAGGAGAAAAGCATTGCGAAATTATGTGAAATGTAACAGTGGGGATTTCGTTCCCTGTGCTTCTTGGTGGAAAACATAAAAACTGAAAACAAGCTTTGGACCTTTGGCCGATGTGGATGTATGTTCGTGCCTTTTTGTTGTAATCGATTATGGTGGTGTCGTCGGCCCGGGTCACTAAGGACGATTCTATGGTGTAGCTAGAACCAAGAAGCACAGTGCAAACCACATGTGGCTCTGATGGGGAGTTCCTCAGCTTAAAGTATAATTGTGATACTAAGCAATAGACGACCGCCAGTCGGTAAGTAGTAGGTCCTTTTGTGACATTTGGGAGTAGTGCGGTTATGAGATTGTTGGTCCATAGCTCGAAGGTACCTTGATAGTTGTTCAAGGTGACCAGCACATTGTATGAGCCTTGGGGATTTTGGGAGGCCTCCCAACTCCCTAGGATGATCAAAGCGCTGGATATTGCTATAGGTCAACGGTGGAAAGGCTTTGTATGATGGTGATGCAGCCGCCTGTGTGTAACTCATATGTGTCCTGTCATGTGGGTACAGTTGTACACACTCTCGAGAGTTAAAATAGTCGAATAGCCGATGTCTCGGTTATGACACTTGGAAATTCTCCACCGTAGTAGTTTAAATTTTGGAAAAACTGGTTTGCAAAAATCTTGGTGCGAACTGCGGTGTCGCTGGAGAATGTTCTTGTGTGGCAGCGGTTGCCACTGATGGCTGGCCATGGGCAGGAGCCCATATGTTGGAAAACACTTGGGGCGTGATGCTTATATACTTGTTGTTTGCTAGCTTGGTTTACCAAAAAAGTTCGTGCAAAACCGCCATATGATTTTGCGCATGTATATCATTGAATATATGCAAACTGCGAGGACCTGAACCATTCCTGTTTACCTTGTCGCATGTCATATGGGAAAACCCATTGCACACTATAAGTCTTGCGGAGTACGTAATTATACTCACACACGCTTGTGTGACTTCTTTTTTTAGAGATGAGATTGGGAACCCGACAATCGGGGTACTTCTATGCAGTGAGGTTTTGACGACGACGACGGTGCTTACTAGGCTTTACCGTTGGTTGCCTGTGGGCGGGCAGAGGCATACTTGCTGGTTTTTGGTGCCCTTATTATCTTAGTTGACCGCTTTGTTGAAAACTCTTGTTATTTGCTGTTCTAATTTGGCCGGCTCGGCCTCTATGTAATCGCTAAAGGTCTAGACTCTGTAGACTTATGTTTGACTGCTGTGCAGCTGAACCTGTGATGGTATGGATTATGCATGCCAATGTTGAAGTGTTGTGCTAGCAATTGATCGTCGGGACGTCAGCACGTACACACCATAGGGTTCGGGGTCAAACCCAGGGTCGACAGCCTTGGTATCAGAGCCATACCGACCATGGTTAAGTTCATAGTAAGCGATTTCGTCTAGGTAGTTTTGGTTTGAAAAACACCTGTGTCAAAATTCTCATCTATTTCTAAAAACCGCTAGGTAGTCACATTACCTATTTAAGGCATATCATTGTTGCATCACTTACCTCCCTATTGACAAAAGATTTTAACTTAAACTTATGCTTCAATGTTCAAAACATGTAGCGGGCCCTTGCCCTTGAAATGGTATTCAAGTATTTTGAATTTTAGCTCTAAATGATTTTAAAAAGTTGTAATCTGAGTGAGCGCTGCAAAATGTTTGCAAAAAGATGTGTTACAGCAAAATCTAGACTTCTTATCTCCCTTACTATTGGCATTTGGTTTGAAGATGACCCGTGTGTGCATGGAAGCTAGACGGTTATTAGCACTATATTAGGATAAGGACTTAAGGGCGCGTTACAGTACTAAGATGGGAAGCTTGCTTCTCCTTTATTCTTGTTGTTTTATCTCTGCGGTTGTGCGAATATACTTGTTATGTTCGCATTCACATGCTTGTTTGGAATCTGAAAGATTAATTTGCTAAAACTTGTTGAAAAACTAAGGGACTAAACATAATATCCTTCAATCTCATCATATTTTTACTACTAACCTCCCAACTTCATTTCTGAAATATGATTTTACTTTGTGTGTATGCTAACTTGCTGCCCAATGGGCCGATGGGTGTTTGCCATTGACCGTGACGCCGGCCCCACGGTTTGCCACGTTGATTGTGAAACATGCTTTGCAGCTGCACATTATCATCACCCTCCTGAGTATACAGTTGCTCTACACCAAACATTGGCCCTGCTTCAGTTCATGAGTATCGTGGCAGCGAGTTCTTATACTCGCCAGGGCTTATGTGTGGAGCCGGTCCTTGGAGTTCACCGTGCTATTGGCTCCTCCCCTCCACCAGAACCTATATCAATATGCTGCCATACATTGCATATCACACATGCTGATCTCCATGTGGAGTTGGCTACACAATACCCGTACCAATCCGGCGACGCCCTTTGGGCGAGGAAGCAACCTCTACCATCTCAGGCTTGAGCGTAGCCAAACCATGCCTTCGCAACCTGGCGGCAGTACGAATGCGCTCCTCAAGATCGTTACCGACCGTTCATTGGCTTGGAGCTGCGTCAAAGCTCATGTGGGCGCATCGCTACTTGGAGCGCCTCATTGAGCCTTATTGGTGTCCGCATGGGGCCAAATTCCCATACCCTCACCGCATCGAGCTGTAATGGTGTAGAGAAATGTTGCTGCGCCCTGCCCCTGCTGCGGACCTAGGCCTGCTGCTACCCGATGCTCACCGCCACCTGCTGCTGCTGAACACCCGTGCCCGGAGCCGATGGTAGATTTGCGCTGCTGCTAACCCGGCTGCCCGCTCAGCCGCTCCGTTCCAGACTCCGCTACCCACGCATACAGCTGCAAGATATCGTTGGCCTCTTCAAGCCGGTCAATCTGAAAGCTCTACCGATCAAGCTCAGCGACGTCGGGTCATCGCCCCTGCTCCACATGGAGGTCTGTGCAGATGAGGAGGATTATGATCAAGGTACCACTTCCGCCAGAAGGTGGTGACATACAAGCGCCTACCCGGAGTAGGTCTTCCCACAGTTGTTACGAGCTCACTGTATGAGGTGTTTTTGTAGTGAGGAGTAGTGCTTTTGGTTTCCGGCCCGTAGGCGTGGGTGGCCGTGATGGTTGATGATGTGATGTAATGACTGATGTTTGTGCTGTTAGATGGCTTGTCTCACTCAGCCTTGGGCTTTGTATGTTTCGTGAATCGACTTAGGCTTGTCCCATGTTTATGTACTGTATGACTTAAGTGTTTCAATGCGGCTTAATGGATCTTATTGGTACTTCAGTTGACATTTTATTTGGAATCTTTTCTCTGTTCCTGGGCTGTTTAAGATTTCATCCTATCAACAATCTAGTAGCACGGGAGTTAGTTTTTGCATCCTTATGCAAGTAGTAATCGGAGATTGTTGTACAGGATGACTGCAGCACGAACCCGTTTCGCAGCTCGAGTGGCTCAAGATTGGAAGGTTCCTCTGAACCACAGCACCATGGGTCAACCCCAGCAGCAACAGGGTGGCAGATCGGCACATACCGGTCACCTGCCGGTGTGGCAGCAACGGGCCGTCCTACCTTGGCGAGGTTGCTCATGTTGGCTGAGCAAAACCGCATGGCCAAACTCAATTGCTTGAGAGGATTGAAAAGGAACACACGCTGCGCTATGGTGCAGCCGCCACAAGCCTTTGAAGGAGCACAGCACATGGGCAACAATCAACCATCCAAGTTGTGCCCGATTTTCACCCCCACCAAGCCACCCGTTTTTTGCCCGTTTTAGGTCCGTTCGGAAGGATCCACTTGACGCCGATTGACTGGCTGCGTGCAGTGGAGAGAAAGCTCGACTTGGTTCACTGCGACGATGCTGAAGAAGTGGCATTTGCAGCAGAAACAGCTTCACCGCGCCGCAGTGATTGGTGGGACAACGGGTGCCTGTTACCGTGCAATGCAACAAGAAGGCCATGTCGTAACGTGCGTGAATGAGTTTAAGGTAGCTTTTTCGCAAAGCACACATCCCAGCTGTATCAGGAAGATCAAAGGAAGGAATTTGAAACCCTGAAGCAAGGCAACATGTCCGTTTGTGAGCGAGTACCTCCACCGCTTCAACCACCTTGCTCGCTATGCTTGCCGACTGTTAACTTGATTATTCCAAATGAAAGAGACAAAGATGGGGAAAATTCCTGGAAGTACTACGACTGATGAGAGATGCAGCTGGCCTTTGAGCCATTTGACTTCCCTGACTCCCCACTTTGGTGAACAAAGCCCATTGGATGGGAGCACAAGCACCGTGGCGTAGATGGAGTCCCGCAAACGTAAGTGTAGGCTGCACGCAATAACCCGCGGAGGAAGCTCTCGCAGCAGCGTGTTCGCGTCCCGCAATGTGGGCAGTCCCGCCGGCGGCCCGCACCGACAAGGGTATCCAGCGCCACATTCAAGCAAACGGCCACCCACCACCCTGGTGCTGTCCGTTTTGTTGGGCCCCTCGTGTGTTCCGATCCAACTCACGTATTTTTGGCCGCCCCTCGCCCGGCTGCACAACAAGCTAGCCGACTTCAGGCCATAGACTGCTACACGTGTGGAGAGTACGGGCATTACTCCAATCGTGTGCCTACTCCGAAGAAGGTACCCACGGTCCAGTTCAGCTTGCGCCTCCCGTGCCCAGCCGACCAGCAGCGCGTGGAGAGCCGTGGAGCACCACCAGCCCGCAAACCAGCCCCCAAGCCTGCTCAGAACCCTTGGGAGGGGCAGGTTAATCATGTGACCGCCGAGGAAGCTCAGGATGCGCCTGATGTGGTGCCTTGGTATGGTTTCTCGTGAACTCAACCCCTGCAATGGTGTTTTATTGATTCTTGGAGCTTCACATTCTTTCATATCCAAGAGTTTTGCCTGCAAATCATCAATTGAAAGTGACACCCTAGTTAACCCAATATAGTACAATCCCCTGGGTCAGAGTTGACAACAAAAGCTAGTTTGCACCGATGTGACCATTGTTATCAATAGGTAAATAAGTTTTTGGCAAATCTAATTGTGCTTGGGAACAAGGTTTAGATGTGATACTTGGATTGGAAATTGGCTCTCCAAGCACAAGGGTTTGATCAACTGTGAGACTAGTGCCATCACACTCACAAACACAGCCGGCGATCGGGTAGAGTTTGTCTCATAATATAGAGCTGTACCCTCTCATTCTCTTCTCAGCCGCCTTGTTAGTAGGGAATAAGCCAGGTTCTGGTAGTTTGGTGTAAGTACAGCTTCCTGACATACTTTCCAGATGAGTTACCCGGTATCGCCACCTGACAAGACATGGATTCGTGTAGAGCTGCTACGTGCTCCCGGAAACAGCCCCGATCTCCAAACGGCCCTACCGGATGCCACCAATGAACTGGCTGAACTGAAGAACAACTTAGAAGCAGCTGAACAAGCGGATTCATTCGGCCCAAGCACATCACCATGGGGATCTCCCAATGTGTGTTCGGAGAAGAAGGATCACACTCTCAGAACGAGAGGTTTTCGTGCGTCGAAAACCGAATGTGCTCGGTGAGGTTGCCCGCACCATGTTTTATCGCAGCACCAAAAACAAATACCGTGCCCCGTATTGATGATCTTTTTGATTCAAATTGAGTGGGGCACGTGTATTCTCAAAAGAATTTGACTTGAGACTAGGCTACTTTCAGCTCGAGCTGCAAATCAGACCCGATGATATCCCGAAGACAGCCTTCACCACCCGTTACGGTTTGTGCATGAGTAACACCGTAAGGCCTTTGGACGTTAATTAAAATAACATTCTTGTGTGGTCGGTGCTTTGCCGGTGCGTGGATGTCCGCCCGGCAAGCTTCATGAACTTGATGAATAAGATTTATGGAGTTACTTGGATCATATGTAGTAGTCTTTATTGATGAGAACATCCTCCTCATCTATATCGAAGAGTGAAGAAGAGCATAGAAAGGCACCTACGGGCTAAGTTTTTTGGATAAACTCGAGTCAGCACCAATTATATGCAAAATTTAGCAAGTGTGAGTTCTGGTTGGAGGAGGTTGGATTCCTTGGTCATGTGCTGTCCGAGGGTGGAGTAGCCGTTGACCCAAGCAAGGTCCAAGAGGTGTTGAATTGGAATCAACCCTAAAATGTTTCGGACATAAGACGTTTTTCTTGGATTGGCTGGCTACTACTATGCCGTCACCGCCGTTCATTGAAAGTTTTTCAAGATTGCTAGACCAATGACTCAGTTGTTGAAGAAGGAAAAGAGGTTTTGAATGGACTAAGGAATGCGAAGAAAGCTTCCAAGAATTGAAGAAAAGACTAACCACAGCACCCGTGTTGGTTTTACCGGATGTTGGCAAAAAGCTTTGATGTGTATTGTGACGCATCTCGGTTAGGTCTTGGCTGCGTTGTTGATGCAAGAAGGGAAGGTAGTAGCCTATGCATCGCGGAAATTGAGCCACAGGAACAGAACTACCCTACGCACGACATAGAGCTAGCGGCTGTTGTGCATGCCTTGAAGATTTGGCGGCATTACTTGATCGGTAATCGCTGTGAGATATACTCAGATCACAAGAGCCTGAAGTATATATTCACACAAGCGGATTGAACTTGAGGCAAAGGAGATGGCTCGGTTGATCACGGACTATGACCTAGGCATAAATTATCACCCGGGGAAGGCCAACGTAGTTGCAGACAGCGCTGAGTCGGGAAAACTCATTGCAATAGTCTCACACTAAGCAATGGATAACCTGAATTGTATAAGGAATTTCAACGCCTCAACCTGGAATTGGTGGAGTATGGTTGTGTTGCAGCCGTGGAAGCAAAGTCGACGTTGAAAGACCAAATTCTTTGCAGCCCAAGCTGAAGACAAGGAAGTCCAGGAAATTAAGCTCAGCATAGAGAAAGGGGGAACCTCGAGAGTACAACATGGATGAAAATGGAGTGGTTAGGCGTGGACAGCGAATATACATCCCCAAAGATGAAAGGTCAAGAACCTGTATTCTGAAAGAAGCCCATGAAACATTGTACTCAATTCATCCCGGTAGTACCAAGATGTATCAAGATTTAAGGAAAGGATTTTTGTGTGGCAAGCATGAAGCGTGATGTAGCTGAATACGTGGCGCTCTTGATGTGTGTCAGCGAGTGAAGGCTGAGCACCCAAGGCCAGCCGGCCTACTACAGCCATTACAAATCCCGGAATGGAAATGACGAAGTTGGAATGGATTTCATCACTGGTTTGCCAAGGTCACAGCGAAGGCAATGATTCAATATGGGTTGTAGTGGATCGGTGACAAAGGTAGCACACTTTATACCAGTGAAAACCACTGACAAAGAACCAAGCTAGCTGAATTGTATTTCTCTCGGATTGTTTGCTTGCATGGTGTGCCAAACGGATAGTTTCGGACAGAGGTGCCTAGTTCATCTCACATTTTTTGGAAACCGGTTGCAGCAAGCAATGGGAAACCAACCTAGCTTTTAGCACCGCATATCACCCGCAGACTGGAGGACAAACCGAGAGGGTGAACCAAATTCTAGAGGACATGAAGAGCGTGTGTGCTGTCCCATGTCCAAGCTGGGAAAATTGCTTGCCATATGCCGAGTTTTTCTTACAACAACAGCTACTAAGCAAGCTTACAAATGTCACCATTCGAGGCTCTCTATGGGAGGAAGTGTAGAACACCTCTAAGCTGGGTCACAAGTTGGTGAGAGACACGTTTTTGGCCCAGCTTCGATCAATGAAGCGGAAGAGAGCAAGTTCGGTTGATTAGAGAAAGATTGAAGGAAGCCCAATCAAGACAAAAGAGCTATGCTAACCAAAGGAGACGTGAGCTGAAGTTCAGACCTAATGACTTCGTATATCTCAAAGTGACGCCGCTCCGAGGTACCCACAGGTTTCAAGTCAAGGGAAAATTAGCACCACGGTACGTTGGACCGTATAGGGTGCTTGCAAGAGTAGGAGAAGTGGCCTTATAGGTTGACCTGCCACCCGAGCTATCTGAAGTGCACAATGTCTTCCATGTATCACAGTTAAAGAAGTGCCTCAGAGTGCCCACTGAGGTTGCGCCGGTAGGAAGCATCGAACTACAACAAGACCTCACGTACAAAGAGCACCCAATCCGCATAATAGAAGAAGCTGAGCGGCGGACAAGGAACAAGACAATCAAGATGTGCAAAGTACAGTGGAGTAACCACACAGTGGATGAGGCAACCTGGGAGCGTGAAGACCGTCTTCGAAGCGAGTTTCCCTACATCTTCACCGAGCCGACCTAATCTCGGGGACGAGATTCATTTTAAGGGGGGTAGGTTTTGTAACAGCCCACTTTGGATCTTTGGTGCATAAAACTGTTTTCCCATCTGCATGCTCTTCATATCATCTTTCATGCATGAAAAACCCAGCCTTGTCCCCAAGTTTCTTTCGGTTGGATGCATGCTGCCCCATCGGACCATCCTCTTGGGGATTGGACGGTCCGAATCCCTCCCATCGGACCAGACGCCTCCCGATCGGACCTTCGCCCGCGCCCTTTTTCTCTCGAGTCCGCGCCCTTTTCTCGTGCCCGGGGACTTGGCTCTCTCTTGAGTCCGCGCCCTCGCGCCCGGACTCTGCTTCCGAGCTCGCGCCCGGACTCTCTCTCTCCCGACCTCGAGCTCGCGCCCGCGCCATCGTCCCGACCCCGACCCCGCGCCCGCGCCCTCTCCTGTTTCTTTCTCGCGAGCCCGCGCCCGCGCTCCCTCTCTCCCGAGCTCGCGCACGCGCCCTCTCTCGCGCACGCGCCCTCTCTCGCGCCGCGCCCTTTTTCTCTCGCGCCCGCGCCCTCTCTCGCGAGCCCGCGCCAGTCAGCTGGCTTTTTACTCTGCCTATGTTGTCATCGGCTTCTAGCCGATGCTCAGGTATGCGAATGCTATCGGCAATCGGCCGGTTTGCTTCTCACTTATAACATCATCGATTGTATCAGTCTGTCATCGGCCATCGGCTACGAGGAGTCCATATCGGCCGATTGGTTTCGGCGTCAACCCAGAGATAGTCCTTAGGCGTGAATCGTTGATACGTGATGCTATCGGCTATGCCCTGTCCTCCATCGTCCAAACGAGATCACGCGAGGATCTCTCTCCGCCCGTGCGGCTCGGCCAGGTGGCTTCCTCTGTGCGCCCTAGACCACTTGAGTGTGAGAGGCAGAGAGCGCCTTGGGACCTCGCGAGATACCCCGGCAACCTCAGCAGCGCCCTGCCCTGTCCCATCTGTCTGCTGCACGCTTGCCCGTGCACACGCCATCGCGAGACCGTGGAGCAGAGAGCAGCGCCCCTCCCCTCTCCTCTCCTTCCCTGCCTTCCTTTTAACCAAGCCTATGCCCCTCCTGCCTCCCCAGCTCGCCCTCTTTCTCACCTGCCAAGGACCCTAAGGATTGTCCCTTGGTTCGCTGGAGAACGTGAGGTGCCGCCCACGGCGCCGGTGAGCACACGCTTTTCGTCTGAGAGCTCCGGTGAGTTTTACCTTGTCTCAGCTGTGTCACCACGCGTTCTTGCTCGACCTAACTCCGTTTTCCCTCGGCAAAGCAGCAAGCACCACCGCAGCCTCATCGTCTCTTGCAACGCCGACCGGGTGCCGCTGTGACCTTGCAGCCGCTAATCTGCGCCCTGGTGAGTTAGCGCTGTCCTGGCGGTATCACCATCTTCCATTCACTCTTTGAACTCATCACAGTGCTTGACTGCAGCTCCATCGCGAGCAACCCTTTTGCGAGCCGATCACCGCCTCAACATCGCTCCCTACCGCCTGCACTCCTCGGTGAGCTTCTGTTTCTGCATGTACCTCCTTTTTATTCCTGGGAGGCCACTTGTTCTCCCCCACGTCCTTGGCTTGGCCTGTCATGCCATTCCTTTGCCATCCGCCCAAGCATCACCACCGTGGCCATATGTGTGATGAGGCTCAATCGGAGCATGGCCGCATTGTAGTAGAGCCTTCGATCTTGCATGCAGGATCCCTAAGCTTCCTCTGCCCTGCATGCCTAGCCATGCACTCGGGCATGAGAGGACAGAGGTAGACAAGCCGTGCATTAGCTTGGCCTTCACCGAGCACCTAGGTGCGCTTGTGTTTGAGTGAGTAGCAGCCACCCCATCAGCCCCAAAGCAAGCCAGGTGGCCTCACTAGCATTAGAAGGATAAAACCACGAGTAGAGCAGCTGCTGTCGTTTTCCTGATTTTTTGTCGGTCATCGTTAACGTCGCGAAACGTGTAGGCTATGCGCGTGCGAAGACATCGTTTTTGGACCAAGGCGTTCGCCGCTACCGAAGCCTTCCATAGTTACACTTGTACATCCAGTGACCCCTAGCCCTAGAAACCTCCACCAAATGCCTTAGATTAAAACTTTACGCCCGGTGGATTTCACGTGTTAGGCCGTTTTAGTGGACATGTGAGCGTGCGCGATTAATATCCTACGAGTTAGAGAATATCCACTTTTGGAGTTGTCCTTAGGTTCACAGCAGCAACATGTAGGTTTCGTACCATAAAGATGCCCTAGAACCGAAAACGTCTCAAATAGACCACCCGTTAAGTCGGTAGAATGTTTTCAGCCGTTTCTGCAGTTCGGTCGAGCGAAAACGCTGTTTCTCATTTATTTTCGATTTTAGGACAGAGCAGATTCGTTTAGCCGTATCTCCCTCGTACGAACTCGGATTCAAGCGATTCTTTTTCCTAAATTCATCTAAAATCATGCACTTGCATATTCTGTAAAAATATTTGTACTTCCTGTACTGTTAAATTTTGCCGTTGTTTTCATTGCATTCGTTTGGTATTCTCGTAGAACACGACGTTGTTGACCCGGTTGTGGAAGGATCAGAAGAGTTCCAAGAAGTCCAGGAACAAGGCAAGCACCCCCTTGATCAATTGCTCCTATATTTCAAACTTACAAACTATATTGATTGCAAACTATTATGCATGCGATGTTTACTTGAAAATGTGTGGATTCTTGGGTAGTTAACCTCTTGTGCATATGCCCTATCCTTGTTACTTGAGTATCATGAATTCCTTGTCACTTATGCTGCCACTGAAAATTTGGGTTCATGTGGTTAGGAAGATGTCAATAGGTATGCTTAGTTTGCTTTTAATCAAGGCTACTTGTTACTTGATTTTGGATGATGTGAGAAAAAGAAGCATTGCGAAATTATGGAAATGAACAGTGGGTATTCTTCCCCTGTGCTCTTGGTGGAAAACAAAAACTGAAAAACAAGCTTTTGGACTTGGGCGAGTGGATGTAGTGTTCGGTGCCTTGTTGTGGTATCGATTAGGTGGTTGTCTCGCCCGGGTCACTAAGGACCGATTCTATGGTGTAGCTAGAACCAAGAAGCACAGTGCAAACCACATGTGGCTCTGATGGGGAGTTCCTAAGCTTTAGTATATTGTTGATACCTAGCAATAGACCCGCCGTGGTAGTTAGTAGGTCCTTTTTGTTGACATTGGATAGTGCGGTTATGGTTGTTGTCCATAGCTCGAAGGTACCTTGATTATTGTTCAAGGGTGACCAGCACATTGTATGAGCCTTGGGGATTTTGGGACCTCCCAACTCCCTAGGGATGGATCATAAGCGCGGATATTGCTAGGTCAACGTGGAAAGGCTTTGTCATTGATGTGTGAGCCTCCTGTGTGGTAACTCATATTGTCCTTGTCATGTGGGTACAGTTGTACACACTCTCGAGAGTTAAAACTATTCGAATAGCCGTGTCCTCGGTTATGGACGACTTGGGAAATTCTCCACCGTAGTAGTTTAAATTTTGGGAAAACTGTTTTGCAAAAAGATCTTGGTGCGAACGGGAGTTCGCTGGGATGGTTGTGGCAGCGTGTTGCCACTGATGGCTGGCATGGGCAGGGAGCCCATATGGTTGGAAAACACTTGGGGGTTGATGCTTATATACTTGTTGCTGTGCTAGCTTGTTTTACCAAAATTTTCGTTGCAAAACCGCAATGTTTCGCTATGTATATTAATTATGCAAACTGCAGGACCTGAACCATTCCTGTTTACCTTCGCATATTATGGAATACCATTGCAAACACTATATGTCTTGCGGAGTACGTATTGTACTCACACACGCTTGTGTGACTTCTTTTTTTTTAGAGATGGTTGAGGAGGACCCGACAACACCGGGTACTTCTATGCACCGGGTTTTGACGACGACGACGGTGCTTACTAGGGCTTACCGGTTGGTTGCCTGTGGGCGGGCAGAGGCATACTTGCTGGTTTTTGGTGCCCCTATTATCTTGTTTCCGCTGTTGAACTCTTTGTTAATTTGCTGTTCTATTTGGCCGGTCGGCCTCTATGTAATCGCTAAAGTCTAGACTCTTGTACGACTTATGTTTGGACTGCTGTGAGCTGAACCTGTGATGTATGGATTATGATGCCAATGTTGAATGTGTGTGCTAGCAATTGATCGTGGGACTAGCACGGTACACACATAGGGTTCGGGGTCAAACCCGGGTCCGACAGCATCCCCACTCCGAAATACCGAACAGCTATGTCGCTTCCTGATAAATATTTCTCACTCGGCCTTGCCAATGCACTTACACCTAATTGACGTGCACAAGCTGCACTCTTCTCGTTGTCTCACTCTTACAACGATTGCAAAAGTACTTGAGTAGACCATAAACCCTGATCCGTGAACTTTGCTCCATGAAAGACGAACTCAAGTCACCCAAAACGCGTGTCTGGGGAAAGAGCCATGAGCCAACTCCCGACGCTAGAGAGGCTATACTAGATCGGGCAGAGTGTTTAAATGTAAGGGTCAACTACTCGGGGGGGAAATTAATAATACCAAAAAGAGGAAAAAACTTGTATTTACATATATGTAAAATACGATACCCTTATATCGGGTGATTATTTCCAATCATCAGATGCTACTCATCCGAATATCTTATATATGCAGGCCCAGCTCCGGATACGCTTCGTGACAGAACTCAGGGCTGCGAGCCTATTCTCCTAACGCTCGGGGGCTGGACAAAGTCTACCAAAATACACTCGGCAGATGCTCCAATTGAGTGCTGACTTACCCGAGTTACTTGACGCCAGCGGTACGTCATCTTCCTCGGCTACAGCTCATGTGAGCTGACAACCGACTTCAGCCGGCACTGAGTCGTGGGTCGTATATCACTTGGCTGGGTGAGGTACGCTTCCCATGAGGGTCACTAGCCGAATCCTATGCTTAATGCAAAGGGCTCGGGTACCTCGCTTGGCCATACACTCTGGTGGTAGCGCGTATGCCCCATCAGGGTCGCTAGCCGAATCCTATGCCTAATGCAAGGTTCGGGGTACCCTGCTCGGGCTCTCCTGAAGTCAGAGAGACTTACATCGTCAAAAGCGCATCCGGAGTTCTCATGCACCAACTCAACACCTGAGGAGAGGCAAGCAATCCTGCAACATACCTGCTCGAGGCACCATGTGGCAACCAGGCTGCATCCAGAACATAAGTCGGAAAGGCTTGCGAATAAGATTTCTCTGGCTGAATGCGTTATCGACACCAAAAAACTCATCCTGACAGGCGATGGAGATACTTCTATAGAGCTATGCCGGATTAGTCGGCTCAGGCCGACTTATTTGTAGCAGCCACCAAGATATGAGTTCCTACAGTAGCATGCTCCATGTGGCCGCCCGCAGGCTGAGTTGAAATCTCTATAGCGCTGGTGCTACCAACAGGAACCGATGAGGTAAACAGATATGCTTCATGAGAGCCATATTGCTAAAACATATATGTTTGGGTATCTGTTTTTATCCACACAGGTCTCGAGGATATATCCTTACAAGGATCACAAGCTGGTCTTCATTAAAATTGGGGATGCAGGTATCTTTTCTCGGGTACACCTGACCACGCCATGGATTTATTTTCATAAAGTGGTACTCGAACTACATGCGTGGCCACCATTGCCATGAGTAACATTATTCCAGCCGACATGACGCTGAAGAGTCTAACTTCGAGTAGTGCACTACTCGAGAGAGACTATAAATTTCTCATTCCCGCTGACATGATGCGGAGGAGTCTAACTTCCGGGTGGACGCCACACGGGAAAGACTATAAACCTCTTTTTCCAGCTGACATGAAGCTGAAAGTCCCATATACGGTAGCATGCTACTCGGCAAGCACTATAAAATCATATTCCGGTTGACATGATACCGAAGAGTCTCACCTATACCAGTAGTATACTACTCGGAAAGACTACAAGGTTAAAGATCTTTTGACTTTATGTTAATTGTCTTCACAATTAAGCACAAAGTCGGGGGCTACACCCTAATAGGTGCGCCTATTCGGCGCACACTATTCCTACATCTACATGAAGCCCTTCATAGCCTCGCTGCCAGCTGACATGAAGCAGGACTCGGGAGAAGCAGCACTCAGACAAAGAGTACTCGGAGCAATGCACTCGGGAAGACGTTTCACCGTGGAGGATGAGCACTCGGCATCAGCTGTGACTCAACTATGAAGGTCTCGGGGGCTACTGTGGGTGCCATGGGCCCCGGGTACCTCATGACAAGCATATGTGCCACTCGGATAGAGGATGGGCCTAGCCTTGTAATTAGAGATATAGCTAGATTCGGCAGACTTCGCCTTGTATTGAAAGGAATATACAGTCCTAGTCGGGTGCGTTATATCTCTAAGGGGAGATCTCCTAGTCGTAATCCGCTGGGGACTCCTACCTTGTAACCCTATCCCCCAGTATATAAGGGGAGGCAGGGCGCCCCGTGAGGGCAGGTTGAGTTGGTTCACCAGAATCACCACCACAAATCCTCAAAGGAATAACACCACAACTGGACGTAGGGTATTACCTCACATTGAGGGCCTGAACCAGTATAAAAATCTCCTTGTGTTCCTTTGCAATCCACCGAGTTTCCATCCGCCGAGTAGCCCCATATATTTATTGCCGGTGTAAAACATCGACACTATCCCTATCTCTTGGCCATTCGCAGTATGGGGGCTCGACATGGTTGGGCCTTTCAAGAAAGCGCCAGGAGGGTTTACACATTTATCGGTCGCAATGGATAAATTCACCAAGTGGATTGAGGCTAAACCTGTTCAACATTATAGCGGCACGAGCGAAGGATTTCATTCATGAGATATACTATACCGGTTCAGGGTCCCTAACCGCATCATCACCGACAACGGTACTCAATTCACGGGCGGCGTATTTCAAGACTTCTATGAAGATTTCGGCATCAAGATCTGCTACGCATCTGTGGCACCCCCGCGAAGCAACGGGCAGGCCGAACAAGCCAACGGTATGGTCCTACAAGGCATCAAGACCAGAATATTTGACCGACTACAACCATACGCGGGCCGGTGGGTACAAGAACTCCCTTTGGTTCTCTGGTCTCTTAGAACCACGGTCAGTCGGGCTATAGGGCAATCCCCTTTCTTTCTGGTCTATGGTGCCAAGGCTATGCTACCGACAGAGTTACAGTTCAGCTCCCCCCGAGTCTAGGCTTACTCAGAAGACGACTCAAATAATACCCGACTGGTTGAGCTAGATCAATTGGAAGAAGCAAGGGATACCGCAACAATCTAGTCGGCCAGGTATCTTCAAGGCCTGCGTCGCTACCACAACCGCAATGTCCGTGGCCATGCCTTTTTGGTCGGGGATCTCGTTTTGAGGAAAATACAAACCACCAAAGACAAGCACAAATTATCCCCAATCTGGGAAGGGCCGTTCATTATAGCCGAGGTCACGCGGCTAGGCGCCTATCGACTAAAGACCGAAGACAGTGTTCTCTTTAGCAACTCATGGAACATAGAACAGCTATGTCCTTTCTATACCTGAGTTTTATGCTTTTTTCATGTGTACAGTTTCTCTGACTCACTACGCCGCTTGTACCAACCGAGTAGTGAGTCGGGGGCTGCATGTATATATGTGCCGTCAATAATATACGAGCTTGTCCTACTCAGTCACAAAGCTTTACTACAACTGTCACATTTGCCCGAGTCTAGTTTCCTACCTGAAATGATTTTATTAAGTTCTAACAGAATAACTCGACATAGACCACACGATCAAGTAAAGCTAATGACGACTGAGTATGCAAGCTCGATGGCTTCGCACATATATTTACACATGTTTTCCACAGAAGTTCATACATACCAACTACATAATATGTTGCCCTTACAGGCCCAGGTCTCAGGTAATTATTTCTGCAGTCAGCTTCGCCCAGGCAATCAGCTCCAGCACGTCCTCGGGCGTCGTCTCCTCGGCAAACCCCTCCCCGATGGCTTCGATATCTGCCTTCGGGTAGATGGACTTGGTCATCGCCAGGGTCTGAGCCATGCCGGCAATGACATGCTTATCCGAGTACCTCTTCAAGGCACTCGGTGCGTCCTCAAGACGCGCCTCTGCTTGGGGGATCCTGCTGCAACTGGTTCCCACAAGGCTGGGATCTATGAGGTCGAGGAGCCCTTTCACGGACCCGACGAGGGCCTCCCGTGACTCCCTGATGACTCTTATCTCCTCTGTGTAAAACCGATACTGGGCCCGAACATTGGCTCTCATGTCTGTCTGGGTCCACCGACAAGCAAACTTGTCAGACTCGGTTACCAACGGAATGACTAATGGATTGGTTAAGATCACGGTCAGGTTGGGGACTTACTTTCATAGTCGGCCTCCCACCCAGCCACGGTCTTCTCTAGTTCAGCTTTCTCCTTACCAAGCTCGACAATGACCTCTTTTAATTCGGCCTTTTCCCGATCATGCTCGGTGTTGGCCTTTGTCAGGTCGGCCTTGACCTTCTCAAGCTCGGCTCTGGCTTCTTCGGCCTCTCTCAGTTGGGATTCCCTCTCTGTTCGGGTCTTCAACTCCGCTTCGAGGGCTGCACAACATATTAGCCAAGAGCTCAACCGTGCAGTCAAGACACAACTGGGCAGTCGGGAACAACGCAGCTGGATAAATACATCAATGGTTCAGTCGAGAAGATGCATTTGGGGGATTTACCTCTGATCTTTCCAGCTTGGGCCCAAGTCTCTTCCCTGAGCTGGGTGGCACCCTCCTTCACCCAGGCTTCCCTCCCTGCGTGACACGCCTCCATCTCGGCCTTCAATGCCCGGAGTTGCTCTAGTTCCGCGAGATGGGGGGCCATTTCAACCAGGATTTCGGTCATCGCCTCGTTGTGGTCAACAAGATCCTGCTCAGGGAGAGAGTAAATCAAAGATGGAGCCAAGACATCAGAACAGGAAGACAATCAGGACTCTTATCACTAGGGTCATACCCGAACTCCCTCGGACCCGGCAACGGCGGCGCGGAGCAGCCTCTCGCGTTCCCTTCTTGCTGCGGCCTCGTTAAGCCTGAAGCTCTTCACGGTCCCATCAGGCGCCGTCCAGGTGAACGTCTGGGGCATCCTATGTGGAGGAGCTTCAATCCGAGGCAGGTGCGGGATCTCTGGCGGCGGCGACGGCGACGACGACAACCACGACAGCGATGGGGTCCTGGCCTCCTCGCAGCCGTCCCCCGCGGCCTCGGGGATCGACTCGGGGACTCCAACAGCGGCCCCTATGGTGGGCGACGCATCGGGGGCTGGGGCCTCAACCTTAGTAACTGCCTCTTGGTCAGGCAGCGACAGCAGCCCCGCAGTCGGGACCACCTCAGTCTCCATGACTTGGCTAGCCACCAGCTCAGCGGGCATGCTCGCGGTCACCGGCTCGGCTGGGGCAGGTTCTTCAAGGGGAACGATCGGATCGCTCTCCTTGAGATCGATATCGGCCCGCTTCTTGCATGGCGAAACAAGACATCAGGACACTACTTCAACAGGCAAGAATCCCAGAAGACCCGGAGCAACTTACCTCTTGGAAAACTTGAGCCTCCCACCGGGTGATTCAGGTTCCGGCGCAGTGCGCTCAGCAGTCGGGTTGGTCGGCGTCACAATCGGCGGCGGCTCGACAGCTCGAGTCGGCCCCATCTCTGGTGCGGCCGGCTTGGGCGCCCTGTGCTTGGTGGTACCTGCTTTGGCTAGCCACTCAGCGGTGCTGTGGCCGGACTCAGCAATGTCGGGCTTGGCCCCGCAGGTCTCAACCTGGGGCTTGATCGCCTGGGCGTCGTGGTGGCGGCGTCCTTTATTTTCAGCCCTCCTACCGCGACGCGCGGCGTCATGGCCCCCTCGCCCTGATAAAGAACAAGTTTCTTCCCGGCTCTCTTGGGATCGGGTTGGGCAGTAGCGGGGCTCCTTGGCCTTTTCTTCGACGCAACGGCCGACAACGGGCGGGAGTCCTCATCAAACTCCATGCACTCCTACGGAAGATTCAACAAAATACATCGTATAATGCCAGGCAATCACACATACAAGTCTACAGGCATTCGCCACAAAGGAAAGACGGAGGTTACCTCGGGGCGGGGCCAACTGCGCCTATAAGACGCAATGCGTCTCTTCTTGTCTTCAGTCTCGATCACCCCGCTGGAGAAGTACCCGAACAAGGTTTTCGTCACCTTCTGCTCATTGGACGACTCATGGCTGACCTGGTCAGGATCATGTTTTCCTTGGTAATCCCAGCCAAATGCACTCCTCAGCTTCAGGGGCTGGAAGCGCCGAGTCAAGAACCTCCTGGCCACCCAGGGTCCAGTTAGGCCAGCCTTCTTGAAGTTATTTAACTTTGTCAGCAGTAGATGCACCTGGCCCATCTCCTCAAAGGTAGGATTTGCCGACCAACTGGGTAAAACTACCAGTGCCAAGCCGGTGAATGGCCGATGTAGAAGTATGAATAGTGTGCACCGAAGAGGCGCACCTATTAGGTGTAGCCCCCGACTTTGTGCTTAATTGTGAAGACAATTAAACATAAAGTCAAAGATCTTTAACCTGGAAGTCTTTCCCAAGTAGATTACTACTAGTATATGAGACTCTTTGGTATCATGTCAACTGGAATATGATTTATAGTCTTGCCGAGCAGGGAACTACTTGTATGTAGGACTCTTCGACTTCATGTCAGTCAGAATGGGTATTTATAGTCTTGCCGAGTAGGATACTACTCGTATATGGGACTCTTCAGCGTCATGTCAGCTGGAAAGAGGGGTTTATAGTCTTTCCCGAGTGGCGTCCCACCCAGAAGTTAGACTCCTCCACGTCATGTCAGCGGGAATGAGAAATTTATAGTCTCTCCCGAGTAGTGCACTACTCGAAAGTTAGACTCCTCCACATCATGTCAGCGGGAATAATGTTGCTCATGGCAACCAATGGCCACGCATGTAGGCCGAGTACCACTTTATGAAAATAAATCCACAGCGTGGTCAGGTGTACCCGAGAAAGATACCTGCATCTCCAATTTTAATGAAGACCAGCTTGTGATCCTTGTAAGGATATATCCTTGAGACCTGGTGGATAAAACAGATACCCAAACATATATGTTTAGCAATAAGGCTCTCATGAAGCATATCTGTTTACCTCATCGGCTCCTGTTGGTAGCACCAGCGCTATAATTTCAACTCAGCCTGCGGGCGGCCCACATGGAGCATGCTACTGTAGGAACTCATATCTTGGTGGCTGCTACCAAATAAGCCGGCCTGAACCGACCTACCTAGCATAGCTCTATAGAAGTATCATCCATCGCATGTCAGGATGAGTTTTTTGGTGTCGGTAACCGCAATCAGCCAGAGAAATCCTTATTTGCAAGCCTTTCTGACTTATATTCTAGATGCAACCTGGTTGCCACATAAGCCTGAGTAGGCATATTGTAGGATCTGCTTGCCCTCCTCAGGTGTGACGCGGATGCATTGAGAACCCCGGATGCGCTTTGACGATGTAAGTCTTCTCTGACTTGGGTAAAGCCAAACAAGGTACCCAAGCCTTGCATTAGCAGAGGGTTCGGCTAGGGACCCTCATGGGGCGTACCCTATCCAACAGAGTTATGGCCAAATAAGGTACCTGCTGACGCCGAAAACCCGCCGGGGGCCGTTCGGCCGTCTGGGAGACACGCGAAGGCCTGGGAGATCTGCTTAGCTCCAGTGCAGGTCCTAAAATATTGAGGTTCGTAGGCGTACCAGTCAATTTGACCCCGCAATTGACAAGGAGAAAATATTAACTCAGGGATTCAATCGGCCGACAAGAATCCTGCTAGCCGATTGCCGAAGGAACACTTGAGCACCAGCTGAAATCTGATGAAAGAACCATGCCCGGGGCTCATAGTTGTCCGCGCCCGGGTCCTCGCTCGTGCCCGCGCCCGAATCCTTGCTTGTGCTCACGCCCGGGCCCTAGTTGTCCGTGCCCAGGTTCTTGCTCATGCCCGTGCTTGAGTCCTCGCCTGTACCCGTGCCCGGGTTCTCGCTTGTGTCCGACTACCACCAGCACTTGTATATTGGCTAAGAAACCAATGACGATATAGACAAACAAATCAGCCTGCGCTTGATGATAATATGAGCAGAGAATAAACCAGCCGACTGCCTAACTGCCGATAAGAACGAGTGCATCGGCTAGAAGGCCGATGATAGTGTAGCATGTCAATGTATTGATACATCGGCTAGAAGCCGATGGTAATGTAAACGAACCATAAGATAGCCGACTGTCAAAAAGACACATAGCCATCGGCTGGAAGCCGATGATAAACTAGATATCAGAATAATAATCAATAGACCATGCAGTCGGCTTTAAAAGGTAACCTATCGGCTAAGCACTCCGATAGAACATCGCATAAAACCTATCGACTCAGCAAGAGTAAATCTATCACTATCAATCTAGTAGTTCAAACTTAACTGATGCAGCACAGATTAATGATGATAAAAGAACCTCAATGAGCCGATAAATCTAATGCAATTGTGATGTATCTGATAACTTACCGGCTATACATTCCGATAAGACGCTTGCACAGGAAGCATCGGCCTAGCAGGAACAACTTATCGCTCAGTTTAGTAGGTCGGACCCAACCGATGCAGCACAAATTGACGATAAGCTATTCCCAGTAAACCGATGAAAACTATGCACGCGTGATGTGATATACCTGATCGGCCTAAGAGATCGAACCGAAGCGATGCAGCCATAGACAGAGCAGATACACCGTGGTAAGCCGACTACCATGAACCGACTAGAATATTGGACCTAACCGAGGAAGTCCTAGCCGATAGGTAGTCGGGGTAACGAGACTTACCCTCTCGCAGGAGTTCGGACCTAACCGATGCAGCCCGGCTCGAGAAGCAAGAACCCGTTGGTAAAGGGTGGTGATGCGCCAAATTTGATTGATCGAGAGATGTTTACAAGGTCCCCGGGCATACGTATATATACCCCGAGTTGATATAGTCCTGATAGGACACGAAATAGGAGTTTCCTAATTATAAAAGGAAAACTAACAAGCCCTGATCGAACAAGAGATCAGGTTTCCTAAAAATTATTAAAACTATCTAACAGATAAGATAAATATCTGCCATAACATGGTCTTCATGATTCCTTCTCAAGCTCGGTCCCTTCCAGATTAGCTTCCATTGGCTGATATTTCCTTAACCGAGTCTGATACAAGCCGTGCCAAATTTTGGCGTTAAGAGTACCCGACCCTTGCATTAGCATAGGATTCGGCTGGCGACCCTCATGGGGCGTACCCTACTTAGCCGAGTTGCGACCGAATAAGGTACCCGAACCTAGCGTTATCGTAGGATCCGGCTGGCGACCCTCATGGGGCGTACCTCACCCAGTCGAGTAGTATACGACCCCCAACTAGCGCCGGAGATCGGTCATCAGCTCACATGGAGCATAGCCGGGGAAGATGTCGTCCCGACTGGTGCAAGTACTCGGTCAGTAGCCCTCGTGGAACATCCTGAGTGTATTTTGGCCGACCTGTCCAGCCCCTGAGCGTAGGAGATAGGCTCGCAGCCCTGAGTTCCTGTCACGCGTATCCGGAGCTGGCCCTGCACTATAAAGATACCGGATGAGTAGCATCTGATGATGAAAACAATCACCCGAATAAAATGTATTTTACAATATATGTAAATACGTGTTCTTCCTCTTACTGATATTAATTTCTCCGAGTGTTGCCCCTTACGTTTAAGCACTCTGCCCGACTAATCATAGCCCCCTAGCGCCGGGAACTGGCTCATGGCTCTTTCCCAGACACGTGTTCACAGATCAGGGTTTATGCTACTCGAATACTTTTGCAATCATTTAAGAGAAAAAGTGCAGCTTGTGCACCTATTAGGTGTAAGCGGCTGCAGCGATGCAAGGCCAAATGAAGAACTATTTATCAGAGAGCGACTTAGCTGTGCGGTATTTGGGAGTGGGGATGCCATCCTTGTGTTTGGGCTTTTGAGCCCCTAAGCTTGTCACTTATTGTCCTGATGATCTTCAGTTGTTGAAAGTTGAAGACGGTTGTGACCGATTGCCACAATGAAGCCGTCTGACTTGTGTTTGCGACTCCCGACTTTAGTCGGGACCGCGTCGTTGGTGCCCTCCCGCTTCTTTTGTCAGGGTGCCTTCTTGTCATCGAGGACCTCAGCCACAGTGTCAGCCGAGTTGGCGTACTTGTTCGCCATGTCGAATAAAGCCTTGACAGAGTTTAGGAGGCTTCCTGCGCTGTATTTGTCGATGAACGTGGTGTTTTTGACTCCTTTTCAAAAGGCGGCGATGACGACCTCATCCTTGATCATTGGGATTGAATTCTTTTTCTCAGAGAACCTCTTGATGAAGTCACGAAGAGACTCATTCTTCCTTTGATGTAACTGATACAGGTCGTACTTGAAAGATGGCCTCTCGTATGTTCCCTGGAAGTTTGGCGATGAGGCGTTCCCGGAGTTCTCTCCCAGGAGCCGATTGATTGCTTGGAAGTCCTGTTAGCATGTCCTCGTTGAGTCGGCTAAAGCGACTAGGAGGTAGTTAGCCATGACTTTGTGATTTCCTCCAGCTGCTCGGATCGCCAGAGTGTAGACCGTGAGCCAGGACTCAGGATTGGTCTTGCCGTCGTATTGTCGATGCCTGTAGCTTGAAACCCGAACGGCCAGTCACTGTTGTAGCTCCTGGGTGAAGGCCGGTATGCCTTCGTCTTCATGCAGGGCTGCCCCCTCCGAATACGGCGGCGAAAACCGCTCGTGGTGGAGGCCAAAACGCTTGTTCTTGTCTTCTAGTTGGCGTTGCTCATCTTCTTCTCGTTCATAGCACCGAGCGATGATGTCTTGCCGAAGGTCGCGCCGTAGTCGGTCTCGGAGGTCCTGATCGTCCCGACGGTTGCTTTGATGTCGCCGGTTGTCGTTGGGGTTGCCGAGTGACGCCTGATGTGCCTCCGTATGCGGCGGACTATGAGCCAGCCGCTCGGCGTCGCTTTGAGGTAGATGAAGACTGCTGTTGGGGATGTCGACCGGTTGGTCCGTATGAGGGTATCACCTGACTGTTGGTGCTGCTGACATGCAGCAGCGGTAAGTATGGCTTTTATCCTTGCGATCGTCGGGGTGGCCTGGTGATCAGGCCCGAACTGGAGTGTATCTAGTAGAGTCGAAGCGGCCACGATGTTCTGTTTGAGGAGTAATGAAGACGTCGTGGTCGCGACTCGGGTTTGGCGGAAGATTTGTTGCTGACAAAATCCCGCCCGGCCCTGCGTAGAATCATCGTGCCGGCATCTTGCTTCTTTCCTCTTATTGTTGCTCTCGCAGTCGGCGTTGCTTCCTCGTCTTGACTGCTCAGAGTGTCGGCGTGATTCCTGAGTAGCGAGTAAGCCTTTGGATGCCCCCTGAAGATTTTCTCGTGGCGGGGAGAAGCTTGCTGAACTGCTGCCTGACTTAGAGTCAGAATCCGACTGAGAGTCGTAGTCCGACTGAGAGTCATAGTTGGAATAGTTGATGGGGGTGATTATAACTCCGACCTCCCTAGATCCGATCTCGAGCGGCTCTAGGCCGTATCCGAGTCGAACTCCAGAGGATCGGGTTTGTCGCATCAGATGCTGTCTGAAGATATCCGTGGTGTTGCCAAGTCTGTACGGGAGATTGATGATCTCTTCCCTTCTTAGCTCGATCTTGGCCGGCTCAAGGCCAAGTCCTAGTCGAACACCGAAGGAAAGAGTTGTCCCGAGACCCGGACAAGATGAAGAATTGCCGCAGCAAGTCATGAGGGTTGCTGCAGCGTCATGTGGACGACTGGGTGCGGAGTCGGCCGGTTCCCTGGTAGACGGATCGAGTCTGAGTCGCAAGGTGAGTTGCCTGAACATGGGTTTGGCGACGAAGTCGAGGCTTTCGAATGAGATTGTATCTCTAGGGGAGAATTTGCCGCCATCAACTCCGGTTACTGGATCCATCGAGCTTGTAGATGTAGATCTCGCCGAAGCCCCTACCTAGCGCGCCAACTGTTGATGTTTTACACCGGCAATAAATATATGGGGCTACTCAGCGGATGGAAACTCGGTGGATTGCAAAGGAACACAGAAAGATTTTATACTGGTTCAGGCCCTCGATGTGAGGTAATACCCTACGTCCAGTTGTGGTGTTATTCCTTTGAGGATTTGCGGTGGTGATTCTGGTGAACCAACTCAACCTGCCCTCAGGGGGCGCCCTGCCTCCCCTTATATATTGGGGGACAGGGTTACAAGGTAAGAGTCCCAACCGGATTACGGCCAAGGGATCTCCTCTTAGAGATATAACGCACCCAACTAGGATTGTGTTTTCCTTATCGTATAAGGCAAAGTCTGCTAGGGATTACTATATCTCTAATTACAAGGCCAAGCCCACCCTCTATCCGAGTGGCCCATATGCTTGTCATGAGGTACCCGGGGCCCATGGCACCCACACAAACCCCAGTCGAAAAAAGAAGCAAAAACTACCATTTTGCCAGATTGGGGATTTGGAGCCGACTCACCCTTAGCCGACCGCCAGCAGATCACTTCCTGACTCGGTAACTTCGATTGATTCTCCATCAGCGTCAGCTTACCGAACCACAATCCGACATCGGCCAAGTATTCCCCAGCGAACCCACAAGATCTGAAGCTTTCGGCATGGTTGGAGGCGAAGAGATTTGGGGGAAAAGTGATTGGGGGCTTGGAACAGACAAGGAAGACTGGAGTCGCCCGAGTTCGAGCGGGGAACCACAGCAATTGCTAACCCTAGCCGAGCAAGAGGTGAAAAGTTGGGCGCGGAAGTGGAAGATGAAGCGATTGGCTGATTTGGGGAAGATGAAGGAATCTTTTTCTCTCTCCCCGCTTTTTTATACAGCCGATGCCGACTAAGTGGGCTTGGGCCTGCACAGTCAGCACTGGGCCATCAAGATATGAGTTCCTACAGTAGCATGCTCCATGTGGGCTGCCCACAGGCTGAGTTAAAATTATAGCGCTGGTGCTACTAACTGGAGCCGATGAGGTAAACAGATATGCTTCATGAGAGCCTTATTGCTAAACATATATGTTTGGGTATCTGTTTTTATCCACCAGGTCGTGAGGATACATCCTTATGAGGATCACAAGCTAGTCTTCATTAAAATTGGAGATGCAGGTATCTTTCTCGGGTACACCTGACCGCGTCATGGATTGATTTTCATAAAGTGGTACTCGGCCTACATGCATGGCCAATCAATTGCCATGAGCAATATCATTCCAGCCGATATGACGCTGAAGAGTCTAACATTCGAGTAGTGCACTACTCGGGAGAGACTATAAATATCTTTTCCTGCTGACATGATGCGGAGGAGTCTAACTTATGAGTGGAACGCCACTCGGAAAAGACTATAAATCCCTTATTCCATCTAACATGAAGCTGAAGAGTCCCATATACAAGTAGTATTCTACTCGACAAGACTATAAACGCACATTCCGACTGATATGAAGTCGAAGAGTCCTGTATACGAGTAGTACCCTACTCGGCAAGACTATGAAGTTTATTCTGGTTGACATGATACCAAAGAATCTTATATACCAGTAGTAATCTATTTGGGAAAGATTATTAGGTTAAAGATCTTTGACTTTATGTTTAATTGTCTTCACAATTAAGTACAAAGTCGGGGGCTACACCTAATAGGTGCGCCTATTCGGCGCACACTATTCATACTTCTACATGAAGCCCTTCATAGCCTCGTTGCTAGCCGACATGAAGCAGGACTCGAGAAGAAAACTTACTCGGACAAAGAGTACTCGGGAGCATCGCACTCGGGCAATCTTTACCGTGGAGGATGAGCACTCGGCATCAGTTGTGACTCAACTATGAAGGTCTCAGGGGCTACTGTGGAGGCCATGGGCCCTGGCTACCTCGTTACTAGTATATCGGCCACTCGGATAGAGTATGGGCCCGATCGTGTAATTAGAGATAAGATTGCACCCGACAGGTTTACCTTGTACAATAAGGGATAACAGTCTTAGTCGGATAGATTTTTATCTCTAAGAAGGAAATCCCTCAGCCGTATCCGGCTGGGATCCTTATCATATACCCCTGTCCCCTAGTATATAAAGGGAGGCAGGGCACCCTTCAGGGCAGGGACAAGATCATCGATCACAAATCACCTCAGAGGAATAACACCTCAACTGGACGTAGGGGATTACCTCACATCGAGGGCCTGAACCAGTATAAAACTTCTCTGTGTTCCTCTGCAATCCACCGAATTTCCCATCGCCGAGTAGCCCTATAGTTTTATTGCCGGTGCAAAGCATCGACACGACCTCACAACGAAGGTTTTATCCCTGCAAGCAATCAAACGAACTCACAAGAACAAGGAAGAACACAACCTGAATTGCAGATGAATGTTTAGCACACGAAGTTGGGGTTCTACAAACCGATCTAGACGACAAAACTGCAATGGCAGAATAATCTAAGCAAAACCCACCTCTAAACGGCTGTAGCTACTGAATATATATGAGTTAGGATGTCCTAGGGTTAGGATTTTCCCTGTGAGGGGCGCACTCCTCATGGGTTTTAGGCCACGACACAAATACAAGGCCCAAGGTCCAAAACATACTCAGACTGGAAGAGGTATGTGTCTTGTTTTGATGATTTCGGACAGCTCAGGAGAAATTTTGACATGGGACCAAAACCATCTGAAAGTAGACTCCATAAGCTTTCCAACAAGTACTCATGGGCCCCGAGAGTCCTTCTGGATCAGCGGCTAGGTCTGTTTGAAGTTGATGCTATCAAGAGGCCCGAATCCGAATCCAAAACATGCAGAACTCATCTCTTGCTTTCTATGGACCAAAAAGTGACGTGGTGATGTAGGAGTAGACTTGGGTAAGGTCTTGATTTGGTCCCAATCAACTTCTTTAATAATCCATGCGTTCCTTGCGCTCGGTCTCTTTCCCTTCACCCAAGCAAGTATCTCTGCAAACAAGAACAAAACTCATGGTGCAGTAACGGCTGTTCAAATATATAACGCGTAAATCTTACGTAGAAAGCATGCACCTTTGGTTGATGAATACATAAGGTAGCTAGGGTCATATCCGAGCTAGTGATGTCCTCATCATCGTCCCCTTCTTGATTGGAAACCGTCCACGGTTTCACCTTGTCATTAAGCCTGATGAACATATATTTATCTTTCACAACATAGGGTGAGGTAGTGTTGTGCATATGGTTGGATTCTGAAATTTTTAAACACAGAGAACACTTTGTAGTGTCGTGCAGCTCACAACACTCCCCTTCTTGCAAACCAACCTGAAACTCATTTAAACAATTAGAGGAACTAGATAGAGAATTATTTATACTCATACAGTCCTCTAGACAAGACATGTCATTATGAAAAGGAGGTATATTAAAATTCGAACAAATGTATACTCTATGCACATTATATTCTCCTTTATTATCATAATTACCAATAACATAAAAAATCACATGAGAAGGACATGGCAAATGAGATCTAGCAAATAATTCTTCTCTAAACAATTGAGTGGACAAAGATCATCAAATTGAATATAGCCCCAAGTATTTAAAGAAGATAGAATCTAAGCTCAACCGCTACACCCACACGTCTAGTTGTTATCAACCACGCTCTCACATAGTCGACCTCACCACGAAGGTTTTATCCCTGCAAGCAATCAAAGAAACTCACAAGAACAAGGAAGAACACAATCTGAATTGCAGATGAATGTTTAGCACACGAAGTTGGGGTTCTACAAACCTATCTAGATGGTGAAACTGCAATGGCAGAATAATCTAAGCAAAACCCACCTCTAAACGGTGGCTGCTACTGAATATATATGAGTTAGGACGTCCTAGGGTTAGGATTTTCCCTGTGAGGGGTGCACTCCTCATGGGTTTAGCCCACGACACAAATACATGGCCCAAGGTCCAAAACATGCTCAGACGGGAAGAGATACGTGTCTTGTTTTGATGATTTTGGACAGCTCAGGAGGAATTTTGATATGGGACCAAAACCATCTGAAAGTAGACTATAAGCTTTCCAACAATTACTCATGGGCCCCGAGAGTCCTTCTAGATCAACGGTTAGGTCCGTTTGAAGTTGATGCTATCAGGAGGCCTGAATCCAAATCCAAAACATGCAGAACTTCATCTCTTGCTTTCTATGGACCAAAAAGTGACGTGGTGATGTAGGAGTAGACTTGGGTAAGGTCTTGGTTTGTTCCCCAATCACTTCTTTGATCATCCATGTGTTCCTTGCGCTCAGTCTCTTTCCCTTCACCCAGGCAAGTATCTCTGCAAACAAGAACACACAAAACTCATGGTGCAGTAACGGCTGTTCAAATATATAACGCGTAAATCTTACGTAGAAAGCATGCACCTTTGGTTGATGAATACATAAGGTAGCTAGGGTCATATCTGAGCTAGTGATGTCCTCGTCATTCTGGGAGTTCATCGTCCAGGAGGAATTTGAGAACAGGAGTCCACCAATCTTGACATATGTGCAGCACCTCGTTTGTAACCGGGGTAGGTTCGCCTCCCGACTGCTCTGGCACTGGTTTCTTCTTGACTGATGGTTCCATAAGTTGCTCAACAAAGATCCTTGTCGGGACCGTTTCTCGCTTGGATCCCATCTTTGCCAATTTGTCTGTAGCATCATTGTATTGTCGTAGGAAATGTGTTATCTCCAACCCATCGAATTTGCTTTCCAGCGTGCAGACCTCCTGACAGTATGCCGCCATGGTGTTGTTAAGACATGTCCAGTCTTTCATGACTTGGTTTACCACAAGTTGAGAGTCTCCACGCGCAACCAATCAACAAATGCCAAGTGATATAGCGATGCAGAGCCCGTGGATGAGTGCCTCGTACTCGGCGATGTTGTAGGAAGCCGGAAAGTGGATTTGTAGAACGTACTTCAGTTTTTCGCCGATGGGGGACGTCCGTACGACGCCAGCCCCAGCACCGCCGATCCGTAGAGAACCGTCAAAGTACATTGTCCAATACTCTAGCTTCGCTGTTGATGTAGGCATTTGAACTTCTGTCCACTCGGCCACAAAGTCGGCTAGAGCTTGTGATTTGATTGTTGTCCACGGCTGAAAGGTGATGTCGAACGCCATCAACTTGAGCACCCATTTAGCGATTCGGCCGGTGGCCTCGTGGTTATGCAGGACGTCCCTGAGTGGAAACGATGTGACCACCATGACCTGGTGTGCTTGGAAATAGTGCACCAGCTTCCGGACAGTGATGAGTAGGCCATAGAGCAGCTTCTGGACCTACGGATATCTCGTCTTTGAGTCGGCAAGGACCTTGCTAACAAAGTAGACTGGCCTTTGAACTCTTTGGATGTGACCCTATTAAGATCGCTCAACCACCATCACCGTGCTGACTACCTGAGTAGTTGCCACCAGATATAGCAGTAGCGGTTCTTAGGGCATTGTTTGAAGTCTTCAAAGGCTTGCTGGGCTTCAGGAGTCCACTGGAAATTGTCTGCTTTCTTTAGTAGCTTAAAAAAGGGCATGCCCCATTCGCCCAGTCGGGAAATAAACTGGCTGAGTGCCACCATGCAGCCTGTCAGCTTCTGGACATCCTTCTGGTTAGTCGGGGGAGCCATGTTCATAATTGCATTGACTTTCTCCGGGTTGGCCTCGATGCCGCGATGCAAGACGATGAAGCTGAGTAGCTTGCTAGATGGCACACCAAAGGCGCACTTTTCCGGGTTCAACTTCATCTTGAATCTTCGAAGATTCTAGAAGGTTTCTTCTGGGTCAGCGATGAGGTCTTTTTTGGACTTGGTCTTGATCACCACGTCATCGATGTAGGTCTCCACGTTGCACCCGATCTGAGTGTGTAGACATCGCTGAATTGCCCATTGATACATTGCTCCAGCGTTTTTCAAACCGAACGGCATAGTGATGTAGCAGTACGCTCCAAACGGCATGATGAAAGACTTTTTTAAACAGTCCTCCCCCTTTAGGCTAATTTGATGGTATCTTGAGTAGCAGTCGAGAAAGCTGAGAAGTTCGCACCCCGCAGTTGAATCCACTACCTGGTCTATTCTTGGTAAACCAAATGGATCCTTGGGGCACGTCTTGTTGAGATCGGTGTAGTCGACGCATGTGGACACCCCGAGTATTATATCGTCCAGTGCCCAACGCGGCCACCACATATTGTTGGACGAGTGGGATCCATACACGCATAATAGCCACTCGACCTCAATGTGTCCATGATCATGGTTGACCCCTTCCAATATAATAACCGAAATACCGAGAAGTGTACAAAAGAGATAATCATAAGGATAGCTTGCCAGTCCTCCCCGTCATACGCCCATCAAACCACTCGATGGTGGCAACCAAACATGATACGTACCCTAGAGGACTCGAACCACAATAGCTATCCCCCAACCATCTCAATTAGACACAACTCATACTCATGTTCAGCTAGTCCCCAGGAAAGTGACTAGCCTCATACTTTCATCGCAAGCAATTGATAAACATCACAAGTACTCTAAAATATGGATAAAAGAGCAGCAGGGTTATATATATTACATAGAGGGTTCACACACCCTAATTCATCTCAGAGTAGCACAAAAGATAGCAGCGGAAATGTAAACATAAAGGATAAAACCAGTGGTGCCATACCAAAACCACAAGGCAACCAACTGGGGTAGAGCTTAACTCCAACTACACATTATCCTCACCACCCTCGGTAGGATAATAGTAGACCACACCAACATCGTCGTTATCCTCACCTGAATATGCAGCGTGAGTACGAATGGTACTCAGCTAGACTTACACAATATTAATAATACAAAGGAGTAATGCTGGTCTCTACATCAAAGAATATGGCTATGTTGATCTAGTTTTGCATAAAGCTAAGTTTATTGAGCAAAATAATAACTTGAAACTATAAGCATTTGCGAAAGAAAAGCAATCTGAAATTTTATGACAGCAAGTAATATGTTCTGAAAAAGAGGTGAAAATGAGCACAATCCCATGCTCTAACATCAACAATGGGCCACCATTGCCCAAATAAATATGCTACACAAGCATACCATCTTTCATGACTAAAACCAAGTCATATATATAACACCAAAACCTCTCATATAAACCCATCCATCCATGACTATCCTAAGTCATGATATAACCACATATCCCAAGTTGGATGCTAACATAGACTGACTAACACATCAAGCGATCGTCCTGTAACCATGGACACGGCTATTCGAATAGTTCATACTCTGATCAGAGGTGTACATCTTTACCCACACGATGTGATAGAAGCCATACGGATACACTCTAGTTTGATCCGTACCTGTCGGTACCCCCACTCTACACATTGAGTGCGGACTAGAGGTCACAACAAAACCATTCCCACGCTTAGCTCCAACCACCTAAACCACGTCTGGGCCCCCGATGACTTAGCCACACACACAGGTGACTAAGGCGGGCTCACTGTCGCGGGAGGCACCTCCGGCCAAAACTAGGCGCGCACGAGGCCCTCCAAAGGAAAGACCGTCGTCATGACTGACGAACAGGCGTAGATGGCCACAGCCTCCCGTGCTACTAAGTTAAGCCATCCCATTCCCGGCGTGTGGAAGTACTGTTAACGCCAAAATTTGGTACGGTTCGTTACCATGTTCGATTAAGGAAAGAAGCGATATCAGCCGTTGGAAACTAATCCAGAAGAGTTCGAGCTTGGGAAGGAATCGTGAAGACCACGTTATGGCAGTTAATTACCTTATCTATTAATTAGGTAGTTTTGATAATTTTTAGGAAACCTGATCTCTTGTCCGATCAGGTCTGTTAGTTTTCCTTTTCTAGTTAGGAAAGTCCTGTTCCGTGTCCTATAGGGACTCTTGTAACTCGGGGTATATATACGTATGCCCGGGGACCTTGTAATCTATCTAATCGATCAATACAATTCGGCGCATCGCCACCCTTTACCAACGGGTTCTTGCTTCTCGAGCGGGGCTGCATCGGTTAGGTCCGAACTCCTGCGAGAGGGTAAGTCTCGTTACCCCGACTACCAATCGGCTAGGACTTTCTCGGTTAGGTCCGATATTCTAGTCGGTCTATGGTAGTCGGCTTACCACGGTGTATCGGATCTGTCTACGGCTGCATCGGTTCGGTCCGACCTCTTAGGCTGGTCAGGTATATCACATCACGCGTGCATAGTTTTTATCAGTTTATCGGGGTAGTTTATCATCAGTTTGTGCTGCATCGGTTGGGTCCGACCTACTAAACTGCTAGCGATAAATTATTCCTGTTAGGCTGATAGCCTTTGTGCAAGCGTCTTATCGGAATGTATAGCCGGTAAGTTATTTTCATCACAGTTGCATTAGATCTATCGGTTTGTTGAGGTTCCTTTACTATTATCGATCTGTGCTGCATCAGTTAGGTTTGAACTACTAGATCGATAATAATAGATTTATCCTTGTCGAGCCGATCGGTGTATATGCGACGTTCTATCGGAGTGCTTAGCCGATAGGTTATCTTTCTATAAAGCCGACTGTATTATCTTTACTATTTTGGTCATCTATATTATCATCGGTTCTCTAGCCGGTGCACATGTGTTTCCTCGGCAGTCGGCTGGCTTACTATTCTGCCTATCTATTTTATCATCGGCTTCTAGCCGATGCACATGTTGTGCTAACAGCTTATCTATTTGTTTATAGCGCTATCGGTTTCCTAGCCGATATACAGGTGCCATCGGCCATCGGCTACAAGGAGCCTACATCAGCCCGTATCGGCCGATAGCCGATGTGCAGTTGTTGCTGACCCGGGCACGAGCACAAGCGAGGACCCGGGAGCGAGAACCCGAGCACGAGACCCGGGCGCGAGTACAGGCGGGGACCCGGGCACGAGCATAGCGGCGATCGGCTGGAAGGGATCCGTATCGGCTTGCTGGCCGATTGGATCAGTAATCTAATTTCTTCATCTCCTTGTCAATTGTGAGGTCAAATTGACTGGCACGCCTGCGAACCTCAAGATTTTAGGACCTGCACTGGAGCTAAGCAGATCTCCCAGGCCTTCGTATGTTCAATCGCATCAAACCAGATCATCAACAAGCTTCTTGGCACACCCGGTGGTTTTTGGTGCGAACATATTTTTGGCACGCCCGGTGGGACACAGAACTTCGACATGGCTGGAAAAGAGGTCAGCAAAGATGATATGATCCCAGTCACAATGGAAGACTTGACCGAAGAACAAAGACAACAAGTGGAGCAGAACATCGTGGAGTTTCAGAAGCTTTGTCTACAATCCTTCGGCATGACAGATCAAGGGCCGATTCAAAAATCCCAATTTCCAAATCCTGTTCTGGTTGGTGAATCGAGCAATATATCGCCTACAAGTTCACAGAAGCCGATCCAAGACATGTTTAATGAAGCAGTTCATCATGCGTTGACCGATCAATCTGGGATATTGATGAACACATTACAGAGCTTGATCAAGAAGGCAGTGGAGCCGATTCAAATACCCGGGGGGCATCAACAGAGTTATTCAGAAGCTGTTCCTGAGTACAATTATCAGAGGGAATATCAGAATCAGAATCGGCTACAAACTCCACCTCTGCGTTATCACGATGAAAATCCAAGAGAAGAAGATTTGACAGCAAGAATCACGGAGGTGATGAGAGAACAATTCGGTTTAAGACCGAAGAAGGAAACATTTATATATCGGCCTCCATATCCAGATTGGTTTGATAGAGCTCCGTTGCCGCGCCGATACAGAGTACCAGACTTCTCCAAATTCTCAGGGCAAGATGATGTATCTACAGTGGAACATGTCAGCCGGTTCTTGGCTCAATGTGGAGACGCATCGGCTGTAGAAGCTTTGAGAGTTAGACTCTTCCCGTTATCATTATCCGGATAGGCTTTTACATGGTTTTCTTCATTGCCACCTAACTCAGTTCAAGGTTGGGCCGATCTGGAAAAGCAATTCCACAAGTATTTCTTTATGGGGAGTCAGGAGATGAGTTTGATAGATTTAACATCGGTAATACAGAAGCCGGAGGAATCAGTCACGGAGTATATCCAGCGGTTTCGTGATGTTAGAAGCCGATGTTATAGTTTAAGTCTGGATGATGCACAGCTGGCCGAGTTAGCATTCCAAGGTTTGGTGGCTCCGATCAAGGAAAGATTTTCATCAGAAGACTTCGAGAGCCTAGCACACCTAGTACAAAAGGTATCGGCTCATGAGAGCCGACTTCAAGAGGCCAGGAAGGAATATTGAGGCCCAAACAGAAGAAGAATTTCAAAGTTTGATAACAAACTCCGAAATTGGGGGGCATGTGTTAACGCCAAAATTTGGTACGGTTCGTTACCATGTTCGATTAAGGAAAGAAGCGATATCAGCCGTTGGAAACTAATCCAGAAGAGTTCGAGCTTGGGAAGGAATCGTGAAGACCACGTTATGGCAGTTAATTACCTTATCTATTAATTAGGTAGTTTTGATAATTTTTAGGAAACCTGATCTCTTGTCCGATCAGGTCTGTTAGTTTTCCTTTTCTAGTTAGGAAAGTCCTGTTCCGTGTCCTATAGGGACTCTTGTAACTCGGGGTATATATACGTATGCCCGGGGACCTTGTAATCTATCTAATCGATCAATACAATTCGGCGCATCGCCACCCTTTACCAACGGGTTCTTGCTTCTCGAGCGGGGCTGCATCGGTTAGGTCCGAACTCCTGCGAGAGGGTAAGTCTCGTTACGCCGACTACCATCGGCTAGGACTTTTCTCGGTTAGGTCCGATATTCTAGTCGGTCTATGGTAGTCGGCTTACCACGGTGTAATCGGATCTGTCTACGGCTGCATCGGTTCGGTCCGACCTCTTAGGCTGGTCAGGTATATCACATCACGCGTGCATAGTTTTTATCAGTTTATCGGGGTAGTTTATCATCAGTTTGTGCTGCATCGGTTCCGGGGTCGCGACCTACTAAACTGCTAGCGATAAATATTCCTTGTTAGGCTGAATAGCCTTTGTTGCAAGCGTCTTATCGGAATGTATAGCCGGTAAGTTTATTTCATCACAGTTGCATTAGATCTATCGGTTTTGGTTGAGGTTCCTTTACTATTATCGATCTGTGCTGCATCAGTTAGGTTTGAACTACTAGATCGATAATAATAAGATTTACCTTGTCGAGCCGATCGGTGTATATGCGACGTTCTAGTCGGAGTGCTTAGCCGATAGGTTATCTTTCTTATAAAGCCGACTGTATTATCTTTACTATTTTGGTCATCTATATTATCATCGGTTCTCTAGCCGGTGCACATGTGTTTCCTCGGCAGTCGGCTGGCTTACTATTCTGCCTATCTATTTTATCATCGGCTTCTAGCCGATGCACATGTTGTGCTAACAGCTTATCTATTTGTTTATAGCGCTATCGGTTTCCTAGCCGATATACAGGTGCCATCGGCCATCGGCTACAAGGAGCCTACATCAGCCCGTATCGGCCGATAGCCGATGTGCAGTTGTTGCTGACCCGGGCACGAGCACAAGCGAGGACCCGGGAGCGAGAACCCGAGCACGAGACCGGGGCGCGAGTACAGGCGGGGACCCGGGCACGAGCATAGCGGCGATCGGCTGGAAGGGATCCGTATCGGCTTGCTGGCCGATTGGATCAGTAATCTAATTTCTTCATCTCCTTGTCAATTGTGAGGTCAAATTGACTGGCACGCCTGCGAACCTCAAGATTTTAGGACCTGCACTGGAGCTAAGCAGATCTCCCAGGCCTTCGTATGTTCAATCGCATCAAACCAGATCATCAACAAGCTTCTTGGCACACCCGGTGGTTTTTGGTGCGAACAAGTACGTAGGGTGCTTGAATAGACGTCAACATGTTCGGTCCTTAACGACCCAGACGGAGCTACATGCATCAGGGAAACACCATCCCGTCATCGCCCTATCATCCGTCCAAGTCAAAAATATTCTCAATTATAATTCAGAAGTTATTCTTTTTAGATTTTAACCCATCCATTCGTATTAAACTAGTTTTGAACCGATAGCTCCATCTATCGGATTTTTCTAAGTCTAGAATTAAGCATGGCTAAGCATTCGATAAAATAAAAGTATCCCAAAGTCCTTAACCAGGGGTGACAAGGTCAAAACATGGAATCAACAACCAAGGAATGGAAATGCATACAAATGGGGCAATATTGACTCTACCCGTTTTCCCATTTTAAAAGGACTGAAACATGCATATAGATATTGCTTTCGCAAACAAATCAATTTATTGAAGACATAGGTTCAATATGCTTAGATGCTTGCCTTGCTGCTGCATGAAGTCACACTCAACTTCAGGTTCTTTCTCCACGTACTCCGAATTGTCTGAATCTACCGATAAAAAGCGAATATGCAAATAAGAATCAATTAAACATGTCTATGCAAATGATAAATTAATTCTGAGATAAATACAGTGGTATTTTAACATTTTAAAGTGAATTTTAGTGAAAGAACCATTTCAAAATCTTTTACGGTTTAAGAGTTACAAAAATAATAAGATAGGAAGGCTGAAAATGACAGTTTTGTAATTATTTATATTGTAACCTTAAGTTGTTATATTTGACTAACATTTTTTTATTAAGATATCAAGAGGGCATGGATTTTTATGTAACAGCGAATAACCTACTAGTTCTAACAAAATTGAGTTTACTCAATTTGGATTTATAACCATTTTATTAAAGATTTTTGAAGTCTCTATACATAAATGATTATAGAAATACATTTCGTGTATAGAATATAAACAAAAGTGTTATAAGGTACTTTATAGAAGTGACAAACAAGCCAAGAGGAGCCTACTGATTCTAGGTTTGAGAATATTTGAAATTGGAATAAACTTAACAAGCTTGAATATAACTTAAGCAATAAATAACATATGAATTAGTAATATGAATTTTAGGGGTCATTTTCTCTACTGTGTGTGCTACTTTTTTTACAGAAATAAATTACAGGCTTTGATGAATCTAACAAAATTTGTTTCATTCAAAAAGGAGTTAAAACGAAATAGTTATGGATTTTCAAAGTTTGGCCATTTTTCTGTTGGAAGATATATCAGTTCATCCTTTCTTCTCTTTTCTTATTTCTCCCCAGCCCGGGCCCACCTGTCGGCATTTCAAAACAGAGGAGGCATGGGGCTGGCTTGCCGCCAGCTCTGCTCGCTGGCGTCGGCGGCGAACGGTGGCTCAGTTGAAGTTGCAGCCAAAAAGGAAAAAGTAGCCGAGAACCCTATGAACCTAATGGTGCTCGCAAATTTGCCGGTGATGGACAGTAGCTCGCCGGCGGCGAGCTTGAGTGGTGGGAGCTCTCGGGCTGCACATGCATATAAGGCTACGGCAGCGAAACAAAATAAAATAAGGCACGCTAGACTACCTATGGGTCACCATGAAGCTCACCAGATGGTTGGTCACAGCTGGGAAAGTCCAGCATGGTCAGAACAGCACCGGCGGCGGTGGATTGATCCGGCGGTGACGGTGGTACAACGGGCGGCTGGATCTGAGGCATGCGGGGCCAAGCTATCAATTTCAGGAGGTGGAGCATCCCTTAAGAGTACTGTGGCCGCAGGCAATCGAAAAGGAACTCACTGGTTGAGGAGGAATGGCCGTGGCAGAGCTTGGCCGGAGACGAGGAAGACGATGGCCGATCTCCTCGCTCGGGGCTCGGTTTCCAGAGATTTTTGGGGCGTTTGGCTGCTGGGGCTGAGGTGGTGTTGCTGGCGCAGCTACTCGGTCGGACTTGCTCTAAGGCGGCCAGAACGGCAGGGACGTCAAGGCGGTGCTCTCTGAACCCGAAGGTGAGGACGACGGTGGCTTCGGCCAGCAATTCCTAGGGCAGCCGAGTACAAAAATGGATTGGTTAGGAGGTAGTGATCACGTTCCTGTGGTAGAGAGAGGATGGAGCTCACCGGAGTTGGATTGGGCTTGATCGAACACCGCCGGAGATGGAGAAGACGGCTTGGCCTCCGGTGATTCTAGGGCTAACAGAAACAGTTTCTTGCCAGAATGTGAGGAGGGAGAGGAGGAGAGCTTGTTGGTGTGGTTTGCAGCTAAATGGTTGATGCTCTCAAGAAATGGAGCTTGGCTGCTAGATCAGTAGGCAGAGAGAGTGAGAGGGAAGAAGAAGGAGAGGAGGACACGTCTGCTGGGGCCTGCTGAGGTGTATCTATTTGCACAGTAGTCAAGGTGGGTCCCACATGTAAGCCAACATTGTTCTACACATTTTTGGCTAGGTTTAGTCTATGACTAGTGGGTCCAAGTAGTGAAAACCTATGGAGAGGAGAGAGGTGTGGGTCGATTTCTTGGTGAAACACACTGTCCAAAGAAAAATCTAAGGCTTACAGGTGGGCCAGGGTCTGTGGTGCTGTGTATGAGAGGGGTATGGGTAGAAAACAGAGTATACACTGATTTTGAATCATTTTCAGGATTCTTCTAGATTTATTTTCCCCCTTCAATTTAAGAATCAATTTGAGTAAGCAAAACTGGTGTTAAAAATATGGTGATTTTTGTGTAGCTAGCCCACACTATCTAGGTTCCATTTTCGAAAGTTTCACACAAAAATTCAAAATGGTTTGCTCACAGAAATTCAACAAAAAGGGCCCAGGCTGAAAATTGTTTGAATTTTTAAGGGGTTTAAACTAATGAATTAAATTCTGAAAAAAATAATATTAATTCATGATAAATAAACTAATATTTGAATAAATTATCTTCCATATATACTTCTGTTCAATTTGATGCACTTTTTAGTAGTGTTTTGTTTTTGCCGATTTAGGGTTTAATTATTGCAAACTTTAACTTGCATGAAGTGACAATGCAAAAATATAAATTGTGCACTCTAATGACAGTAGGGCATCACACTAATTACCTGAAATTAAATCTAGGGCTGTGGCAACGCACATGCGCCATTTACCGTTTTTCTTCCTGTTGACGCCGAAAACCCGCCGGGGGCCGTCCGGCGTCTGGGAGACACGCGAAGGCTTGGGAGATTTGCTTCACTCCAGTGTAGGTCCTAAAATCTTGAGGTTCGTAGGTGTGCCAGTCAATTTGACCCTACAATTGACAAGGAGAAAAGACGTCAAATTCGTGAGCCAATCGGCTGGAAGCCGGCTTGGACTCATCTCATCGGCCGATGGCCGATACGCACTGTAGCACTTATACATCGGCTAAAAGCCGATGACGGCAAAAGCAATGACATAATAATAAACAAGTATTGCGCTAGCCAATCATCGAAAGGATGTTCAAAAACCGGCTATAAACTTGGTAAAATAAACAAGCAGAGTGCATGAGTAAAATAAACTAAAGGAACTCCAGCCGATCATAGTTTAAAGTTACTGGTGTTGCTGTGAAGATACTGCCCGCGCCCGTGCCCGGGCCCTTGCTCACATCGGCTCCCGGGATCTTCATCCGCTGTCCGTATCCGTGCCCGAGTTCTTACCTATGCTCGTGCCCGGACCCTCACCTAAGGTCGTGCCCGGGAACTTGACTGAGGTCATGCCCGGGAACCTGCTTGTGCTCGTACTCGGATTGGCAGAGTAAACCAATCGGCTAGCCCTTAGCCGATCGTAACAGTAATGCAGGCAAGAATGCATAACAAAGCAAGCAGCATAATCGGCTATATTTAATAAGGGATAACTTATCGGCTAAGCACTCCGATAACAACATCGCATAAAATCCGATTGCGACGGATTTTGCAAGTAATCAATTATCTCCTGTCTCCAGTCATCGGCCTTGTTTTGGATGTCAATATCGGCTATCTCAACCTCAACCTGCCTATTTAGCCGATACCCTGAAGCAATCTGCGCAAGATCATTGGCTTCCAAATTCTGCTCCCTGGGAATATGATCTATTGATACTATCTTGAAATCCTTTAACAAATCCGTACACTCCTCATAATATGACCTCAAAACATCATCCCTGCACTCATATTCTCCAGACAACTGCTTGACCACCAATAAAGAATCGCCAATTATCTCTATGACATCGGCTCCGATCTCCTTTAAGAGTTGAAGTCCTTTTAGCACCGCCTCATATTCTGCCTGATTGTTAGTCCGATAAGGCTTAATTGTAAAAACAAACTCAAAACTTGCCCCCCAAGGCGATATGATAACTAAGCCGATACCAGATCCATGCTTGCAAACCGATCCATCAAAAAACAAAGTCCATGGGATCGGCTCTACATAGTCTTCGTGAGCCCCTCTGTGTTGTACAATGAAATCGGCCATTGCTTGTCCCTTAATTGCTTTAGCCGATTCATATCTCAAATCGAACTCCGTCAAAGCAAAAATCCATTTACCAACTCGCCCTTTCAAGACTAGAGCCGACAACATATATTTGACCACATCGGCCTGGCAAACTACTGTACACTCAGCCGATAGGATATAATGCCTTAACTTTGTACACGAGAAATATAAGCACAGGCATAACTTCTCCACCGCAGGATATCTTGTTTCAGCATCCAAAAGCCTTCTGCTCAAATAAAATACAACTCGCTCTTTGCCTTCAAACTCTTGTATCAAAACAGACCCGATGGATTTCTCATCGGCTAACAAGTACAACCTGAACGGCACTCCTTTCTGCGGCGGAATTAAAACAGGTGGGGAACTCAGATAATTCTTGATCTCGTCAAATGCCTTCTGCTGTGCTGCCCCCCACACAAATTCTTGATCGGCCTTCAACTTCAACAACGGAGTGAAAGATTCAATTCTCCCTGATAAGTTTGATATAAATCTTCTCACAAAATTAATCTTGCCGATCAATGATTGCAACTCTGTCTTATCGCTTGGTGGCTCTGTAGTCTTAATGGCTCTGATGCTTCGCTGACTAACTTCAATTCCTCGCTCATGAACCATAAAACCCAAAAACTACCCAGCCGATACACCAAAAGCACACTTATTGGGATTCCTTCTTAGTCCGTATTTCTTGGACCTCTCCAGCACCTTTCGTAAATCAGCTATATGGCTTTCCTCACTTTTAGACTTGACCACCACATCATCAATATAAATTTCTACCAACAAGTCGATGAGATCATGAAATATATAATTCATCGCTCTTTGATAAGTCGCACCGGCACTTTTCAATCCAAAAGTCATTACTACCCACTCATACAAGCCGATAGCTCCTGGACACCGAAACGCAGTCTTATATATATCTTCTTCAGCCATAAAAATCTGATTGTATCCTGCATTGCCGTCCATGAAGCTGATAATCTTGTGGCCTGAGGCTGCATTCACCAATAAATCTGCTATCGGCATTGGGTATTCATCCTTGGGGGTAGCTTTATTCAGATCCCAGAAATCAATACACATCCTCAATTTTCCATTTTTCTTCTCCACCGGGACGATATTAGAAACCCACTCAGCATATCGACATGGCCTTATAAACTTGGCATCATATAACCTTGTGATCTCTGCTTTGATCGGCTCATATAACTCTGCCTTGAATCTCCTTGGAGCCTGCTTGAATGGCCGATATCCTGGTTTAATGGGCAGCCGATGTTCAACAATTGTTCGGCTTAATCCTGGCATCTCATGGTACTCCCAGGCGAAACAATCCCGATACTCCTTCAACAGTGCTATCAATTTTTCTCGAAGTTCAGGACTTAGTTTTTTGCTTATGTACGTCGGCCTTGGCTTATCTCCTGGTCCTATGTCAATTTCCTCCAACTCATCGGCCGACGTAAATCCTTGCCCTAATTTCCCCTCAAAGTCTTCAATAGAGCCCATCAGAGTAACAATTCAGAGCCGACTTGCTGGATCGGCTGTATCCCCAGGCTAGTGACCTTAAGGTAGTCTCCTTCCCATATTTTTCCGGATAGGCAGTCAACACCATCAGCTTCCCAGACTGGTAGATCGGTCATTGCAATGTTGGTTGACCGATCTGCCAAGACCACTTCGACTTGATCTCTCTGCCACTGTATCAAACACTGATGCATTGTCAAAGGTACGCAACAGTTCGCGTGAATCCAGTCCCTGCCGAGAAGCAAATTGTACGACCCCTTTCCGTCGATGACAGAAAACGTAGTGGGTAATGTCTTATTCCCCACTGTCAACTCTACGTTCAATATGCCTTTCGCTTCTGATGAATTCCCACCGAAGTCTTTTAGCACCATATTTGTCTTGATTAGATCTTCGGCAGTCTTCCCCAATTTCCGGAATGTGGCATGAGGCATGAGATTAACTGCTGCTCCCCCATCAACCAGCATCTTTGTCATCGGCTTCCCATTCACATAGCCCTTGATATATGACGGTTTTAGGTGCCGATGCTCTGACTCTTCAGGCTTATCAAATATGGCCTGATCGGGTTGCAACGTCAGTTGAGCGAAAATTTCCTCATCGCCTTCTTCATCTGATGAAAGTGCTTTATATTCCCGAGGTAAAAAGAACACCATATTCGCTGGGGCCGATTGATCAAGTTCATCGTCTTTTCTCTTCACGCGCCATACTTGTTTAGTTTTCTTGTGACGATGATCAGCCTCTTCCTGATCTTGACTCTGTTCTTCCTGTTGCTCTCGGTGTCGTAGTCGCTGTGCCCTTCTCTTCTAATTTTTCGTGAATATCCCACTAGGGCACCATTGAGGATTCTGGACCTATTTCTCACGTACTTCCTCTTCATCCTCTTCAAAGAACTCTTCATGGATTGGCCCTAATTGGCTATGAACCGATGCTCTTTTTCCAAGCGATCGATCCTGTGAAAACCCCTACTACTCATCATGCCGATTCCCTATATTGCTGCACTCGGGGCAATTTTCAACTGATGGTAGCCTCATCCCTTGATCCCAGCAGAACCGGAAGAACGTGCAGTCCCAATGCGGATTATATCTTTCTGGTTCATCCCTCTGTTCCTCATATCTTGAATATTTTTCTATCATATCCAATGAAGTAATCCTTGATTTATACCTTTGACGTCTCGCTCCATCGGCCTGATCTCCTGATGATGATCCCGCATAAACCATGTTTACAGGAAACGGGTGCCCATCGATCTTCATCGGCTTCTTGTCTTCGAATCTGATTCTGCCCTGTTCGACAGCCGACTGAATTTGTTGCCAAAAAACCTTGCACTCATTAGTATGATGCGATATAGTATTGTGCCACTTGCAATATCTTTTCTTCTTTAGTTCTTCGGCTGATGGAATCACGTGGTTTGGCGGCAGTTGTATCTGCTTCTCTTGTAACAGCAAGTCAAAGATTTTATCGGCTTTACTAATATCAAAATCATACCGCTCCTCCTTGCCGATATCCTTGACCCATGGGCATGATACTGATTTCTTGTTCCTGGCCCACTCCGCCAATCCAACCTCAGCATCGGATTCCTCATCGTTTGAGTCCGATGAATAGACCTGTACTTGAGCAACCCTTCTCTGGTACTTATCCTTTTTCGCCTCTTGAAATCGGCTTTCATGAGCCGATACCTTCTGTACCAGGTGCGCCAGGGACACGAACTCTTGCGAAGAAAATCTCTCCTTAATCGGCGCCAAGAGACCCTGGAAAGGCAGATCGGCCAGATGCCCATCGCTCAGGTTCAAACTATAACATCGGTTTCTGATATCCCGAAATCGCTGAACGTATTCCGGTACTGTTTCATCTGGTCGTTGTCTAACTGATGTCAAATCTGACAGTCTCAACTCATGAATTCCAGCAAAGAAATATTTGTGAAACTGTTTTTCTAGATCGGCCCACCCCCGAACGGAATTCGGTGGTAATGAAGAAAACCATGTAAAAGCCGATCCCGATAGTGATAAGGGGAAAAACCTAACCCTCAGAGCCTCTTTAGCCGATGCCTCCCCGCACTGTGCCAGGAATCGGCTGACATGTTCCACTGTAGACGTGTTGTCCTGCCCCGAGAACTTAGAGAAATCCGAGACCCTGTATCGATGTGGTAATGGAACCCTGTCAAACCACTCAGGATATGGGTGCCGATACATGAATGTTTGTTCCTTGGGCTTGATCCTGAACTGCTCCCTCACTATTTCAGCAACCTTAGTTGATAGATCTTCTTCCCTCAGGTTGTCTTGTTGATACTGCACAGGTGGAGTTTGTTGCCGATTCTGTCTATTATATTCCCTCTGGTAAGTACCTGGATCGGCCCCGCCTCCTAGATAATTTTGCTGATATCCTCCATAGTAAGAAGACCGATGGTACCCAGCAGGAATATCCTATTGCCCCCCAGCCTGGTTCTGTGTAAACATGTTTTCTGGTATATCTCTGCTGACGTTGTAAGCAATCTGAGTCGGTTCAACCTTCGGTGGGAGGTAAACAGGACCCCGAGCAGGCTCTTGAATAATTGATCCATCCACCATCTTCTTTATAAGATTATGAAGTGTGTTCACCAGAATTCCGGACTGATTGATGAGCGCGTGATGAACTGCTTCATTCACCATCTCTTGTAAGGGTTTTACCAGTGGACTCTCAGGTGGTGTACGGCTCGATTCTCCAACTAGTAGTGGCTTCGGAAACTGGGATTTCTGAATCGGCCCTTGCCTTGTCATGCTGAAGGACTCTAAGCACAGCTTCTGAAAGTTGGCCATAGTTTGCTCAATTTGCTGTTTTTGTTCTTCTGTTAAATCTTTCATGCTGAACGGAATTATGTTATCTATTTTGACTTCCTTCCCGGCCATGTTGCAGGTCTGATTGTAGAAACTTTGCGTTGAAACTTCGTGTCCCACCAGGCATGCCAAAAACGTGTTGACGCCGAAAACCCGCCGGGGGCCGTCCGGCGTCTGGGAGACACGCGAAGGCCTGGGAGATTTGCTTCACTCCAGTGCAGGTCCTAAAATCTTGAGGTTCATAGGCGTGCCAGTCAATTTGACCCTGCAATTGACAAGGAGAAAAGACGTCAAATTCGTGAGCCAATCGGCTGGAAGCCGGCTTGGACTCATCTCATCGGCCAATGGCCGATACGCACTGTAGCACTTATACATCGGCTAAAATCCGATGACGGCAAAAGCAATGACATAATAATAAACAAGTATTGCGCTAGCCGATCATCGAAAGGATGTTCAAAAACCGGCTATAAACTTGGTAAAATAAACAAGCAAAGTGCATGAGTAAAATAAACTAAAGGAACTCCAGCCGATCATAGTTTAAAGTTACTGGTGTTGCTGTGAAGATACTGCCCGCGCCCGTGCCCGGGCCCTTGCTCACATCGGCTCCCGGGATCTTCATCCGCTGTCCGTATCCGTGCCCGAGTTCTTACCTATGCTCGTGCCCAGACCCTCACCTAAGGTCATACCCGGGAACTTGACTGAGGTCGTGCCCGGGAACCCGCTTGTGCTCGTACTCGGATTGGCAGAGTAAACCAATCGGCTAGCCCTTAGCCGATCGTAACAGTAATGCAGGCAAGAATGCATAACAAAGCAAGCAGCATAATCGGCTAAATTTAATAAGGGATAACTTATCGGCTAAGCACTCCGATAACAACATCGCATAAAATCCATCGGCTTATTAAGAGTAATGTTATTATTCAGTCTAGTAGATCGGACCCAACCGTTGTAGCATAGACTGATAATAATAACGAGATCTCGATAAGGTGACTGGCAAGGTGATTTGCCCGAGTGGTGTGGAAGACAGGCCGGGAATTATTCAGTGTAAGGGCGCCGTACTCGGCCGCAGATCTGAATGAGGAATCTTCATCTCATCCAGAGTCTTGGCGAAGAGGATATTGAGTGCGCTGCCTCCGTCTATGAGGAGCTTCTTCAACTTGATGTTCTTGACGACCGGGTCCAGGATGAGTGGGTAACATCCCGGGTGTGAAACCTGATCTGGGTGATCTGCGCGGGTGAACGTGATGGGTGTCTCTAACCAACGCAAATACTAGGGGGTGTCTGCTGTAGAGATTGAGTTGACGTTGCGTGCTGTGAGCTTCTGCTTCCGCTTGGACTCGTACGCAGATGGCCCTCCGAAGATGTGGTTGAGCTCGGCTTGGGGATCTTGAAAATCATTAGCCGGGCCTTGATCTGGCTTGTCTTTGTCCTTGTCGGAGCCAGATGATGAAGCCTACTCGAAAGCAAACTTCTTGAGCATGAAGTAGTCTTTGGCCACGTGCTTGCCTTTGGGGTGGAAGGGGCAAGGCCCATTCATGACTTTCTGGTAGTCGTTATTGCGTTGGGGCCGCGATCAAGTTCGCTCCATGTTGGCCACCTCGTTGTCCAACTTCCGCTTGTGGTTGCCGGTCTTATTTTGTGATGGCTCGTTGTTGGCTTTCGCTTTCTGGTCCTTCTGCCGAGGCTCCTTCTTCTCATCAAGGGCCTCTACGACCGCTTCAGCCAAGTCGGCGTATTTGTTTGCCATGTCAAAGAGAGCCCGGACAGAGGATGAACGGGGCGTCTTTTACTCCCTTGCGGAAGGCGGCGATGATAGCCTTGTCCTTGATCATTGGAATCTAGTTGCGCTTCTTGGAGAATCTTTTGATAAATTCGCATAGAGACTCGTTCTTTTTCTAGTGTAGTTGGTATAAATCATGCTCAGAAGATGGCCTCTCACAGGTCCCTTGAAAGTTGGCGATGAACCGCTCCTTGAGTTCTCCCCAGGAACCGATCGACTGCCTCGGGAGCCCTGTTAGCCATATCCTCGCCGAGTCGGCTAGTGCGACTGGGAGGTAGTTAGCCATGGCTTTGTGGTCACCTCCGGCAGCTTGAATTGCCAGGGTGTATACGGTGAGCCAGGACTCGGGGTTGGTTTTGCCGTCGTATTTCTCGATCCCCGTAGGCTTGAAGCCCGACAGCCAGTCGATGTCCTGTAGATCATGGGTGAAAGCTGGAACGCCTTCGTCTGCATGAGGTCTTTGGCTCTGACCACGGCGGTTAAACCACTTGTGGTGAAGACCGAAACGCTCGTTCTCGTCCTCCAGTCGGCGGTGCTCTTCTTCTTCGCATTGGGGCGCCGGGTGTTGATGTCATGTCAGAGGTTGCATTGTAGACGAACTTGGAGATCTTGGTTGGGCCGGCGATCGTACTGGTGACGCCGCCGATTGTTGTTATTGGTGTCACCGAGTGATGTTTGCCGTGACTCTTCGTGTAGCTGACTTGAGCCAACCGCCCGGCGTTGTGCTGATGTAGATGAGCCTGCTGCCGGAGAACCCGATCTGTTAGTCAGTATAATTTTGTCGCCCAACTACTGTTGTGCTGACAAGCACTAGCTGCAATCATTGCCTTGATATTAGCGATGGCCGGGGTGGCCTAGTGATCAGGCCCGAGCTAGAGCGTGTCCAGCAGGGTTGCGGCAGCCACAACATTCTGTTGTGGCATGACAAAGACGTCGTGGTCACCGACTTTTGTCTGGATGATCTGTTGCTGAGCGGTTCGCCCAGCCTTGCGTAGCTCATCATTGCGAGCCTCACGGTCAACTTCCTCTTGATGGCGTAGTCGGCGCGCCTCCTCTTGTTGCTCCTCTTGTAGTCGGCGTACCTCTGGTGGAGGAGTCGAAGCCATGAAGATTTCACGGGGGATGAGGAGACTTGCCAGACTGGAGTCCAAACTAGTGTTCAAACCGTTGTCCGACTTGGAGTCGGAGTCTAAGTAGTTTATCGGAGTAAGAATGACTCCGACCTCCCTAGATCCAATCTGGAGCGGCTCTGAGCCATGCCCAAACTGAACCATGGGGGATCATGTCTGCCGCATGAGATGTAGATCCGCGGTGTTACCAAGCCCGTGTGGGAGATTGACGATCTCTCCCCTTCCTAGCCCGACCCGGGCTAGCTCAAGGCCTAGCGTGAGTTAGATGCCGAAAGAGAGAGTTGTCCCAAGGCACGGCGAAGTGGAAGATCGCTGCAGCAGGTTGATGATGGTGGCTGCGGTGTCTTGTTAGCCGACTGGCACCGAGTTGGCTGGTTCCTCGGCTAGTTGAGTTGGCTCTGCTTCGGCCAAGGTGAGATTGCCGATCTGGTCGGCAATGAAGTCGAGGCTTCCAAAGGTTATTGTGTCTCTAGGGGAGAATTTGTCACCGTCGACTCCTGATGTAGGATCCATCGAGATTGTTGGTGTAGATCTCGCCGAAGCCCCTACTTGGCGTGCCAACTGTCGATGTTTTACACCGGCAATATGAATATGGAGCTACTCGGCGGATGGAAACTTGGTGGATTGCAAAGGAACAAGGAGAGATTTTATACTGGTTCAAGCCCTCGATGCGAGGTAATACCCTACGTCCAGTTGGGATGTATTCCTTTGAGGATTATGGTGATGGTTCTGACGAACTCTTGGTGATCTGCCCTCATGGGGTGCCCTGTCTCCCCTTATATACCGGGGGACAGGGGTACAAGATAGAAATCTTAGCTGGACACAGCCAAGGAATTTCCTTCTTAGAGATATATCTTACCCGACTAGGACTGTATATTCCTTTTTGTACAAGGCAAAATCTACCGGGTGCTACTATATCTCTAATTACAAGTCTCGGCCCACCCTCTGTCCAAGTGGCCCATATGCTTGTGATGAGTTACCCGGGGCCCATGGCCTCCAGACCGATTTGACCCGTTCTTTTTCCTAAATTCTTCTAAAATCGAGCTCTACCTCCTGGTTCAGTTGGTTATTTTAACTCATGTCATTTAGGCTGTTTTCTTGTTATTTATTTTGTTTCCCATTGCAAACATATAGACGCAGGGGCCGAGGAGTAGTTCGCTGCAGAAGACGCAAGGCAAGGATAGTACCTAGAGAAAGGCAAGTGCACCCTTTGAACATATTGAACCCAATTTATAAACTGTTTTGTTGTGAAACATGCATTATTTTATTTATAAATTATCGATGGGTAGTATGACCTAATTTTTGTTATTCCATGCCTTTGATTATTGAATATCCTGTGATACCTTGTCACCCTAGCCTTTGTGAGTTGAACATAGGGGTCAACTCAGGATAAAGTAGTAATTGCTTAGACTTCTCAAGGTTGTTTACAAGCAAAATATAATAATGATTAATGATATACTTATCACTATTTTATTTGAACTATGTGGTTGTGTGCTATCTTTTCGGTAGCATGTGTTGCACCCTGTAGTAAACAACAGGCGGATAAGATGTTTTGAACTGGGGTGATGGGTGGTTCTGTGTGAACCTAGTAAGGGGGTAAGGTATCTGTGTGATCCTTACTAGGTTAGGTCTCTGTGTGAGCCTAATGTTGGGATGTGTGCTATCTCAGTAACCCAAAGGGCCAACAACGTGCTCTTAAGTGCTATCTTATACGGGGGGTGAAGCTGTGTGCTATTGTAGATTTGGCAAGTTGCCCTGGTCAATTAAGGACTTTACATCATAAGCCAATGATCTGAGCCTAACGTACAACCACATGCCCTAATGGGAAGGACCTGGCCCAGTAGGATTCCGAGTCTTGGCACTGTCGGCCCAGGTTGTTAGATGATAGGTTTTATGGTAAGCCATGGGTACTTTCTTGTCTGTGTGAGGGAAAGGTGTCTCATGAGGGAAGGCAGTGTTGAGGCAGAGTTTCTAAAAAGCCTTGTTACAGATTCCTTGGCCGCACACAATGAGAAGTGTGACATTTGCGCATGGCCGTTAAGAGGATGATGTATCTTGTGGGTAAAGCTGTACAACCTCTGCAGAGTGTTCAACTAATCTATTCGAATAGCCACTTCCGCGGTCATTGACATGCTCGGTGATTTCAAATAAGGGGTAGTTTGCGAAAACAAGGGATGGTAATGATCCTGTGTGCAGGAAAATGAATTTAGCTATGTGGTCCTATGTGGATGGATGGCTAGTAACACCCGTTATTTAAAATGCTGTTTTTGATCTTAGTTTATAAATTGTTTATAACTGCAACTGCTGGGTTTTGCAAAATAGCCTTAGCTTTTCTTTGTCAGTTGTGCATGTGCATATTTCTGTGCACTTGCTGAGTATTCCATGTACTCACCTTGCAATTCCCCCCAATTCCAGAAGAAAGATTTCCACTGTTTCTGGAGGAGTTTGCTGCTGAAGACGATGAATAGGCCTTGTGCCCCAGTTGACTGCCTGTGGCATGTTGAATGGAGCTTCCACGCATTTATTTTTTATTTCCGCTGCTATCTTGTTGTCTTTAGGCCCTTCATGGCATAATAAATGTAAATTGTAGCTCTAAGACTTTTCACAGTCAATTTATTAATAAATAGTTTGGTTTCCTTCGTGATGTTGGCTGTGATATTATTCTTGTGACTGTGTGTGCTAGCGTGATCCTGGGGCTAGTACATGTACACAGAGGGTCCTGCTTTGGGGTCCCACAAATGAAGACCAGCTTGTAATCCTTATAAGGATATATCCTCAATACCTCGTAAATAATGCAGATACCCGAATGTATACACCCGGCTGTAGGCTTAGCATGAAGCATATCTGATTATTTAATCGGTTTCTGTGAGTAGCACTAGCACTGTGATTTTAACACAGCCAGCGAGTGGCCTAGATTAAGCGTGCTACTGTAGAAACTCATATCTTTGGCCTACTACCAAATAAGCCGGCCTAAACCGACCTATCCAGCGCAGCCCTATAAAATTGGCATCCCTCGCATGTCAGGATGAGTATTTCAACGTCGGTAACCGCAATCAGCCAGAGGAATCCTTGTCTGCAAGCCTTTCTGACTTATGTTCTGGATGCAGCATGGTTGCCACAGATGCCCGAGTAGGCATATTGCAGGATCTGCTTGTCCTCCTCAAGTGTGACACAGTGCATGAGAACCCCGGATGCGCTTTGATGACATAGGTCTTCTTTGACTTCGGTAAAGCCGAATAAGGTACCCAAACCTTGCATTAGCATAGGATTCGGCTGATGACCCTCATGGGGTGTACCCTACCCAACAGAATTATGGCCAAATAAGGTACCCGAATCTCATAGGATTCGGCTGGCGACCCTCATGCGGCATACCCAACCTAGCAAAATTATGGCCAAATAAGGTACCTGAATCTCGTAGGATTCAGCTGGCGACCCTCATGGGGTGTACCCAACTCAGCGGAGTAGTACTCAAGTTTCGACTAGTGCCGGAGGTTAGTTGTTAGCCGAATATGGTACCCGAACCTAGCATTAGCATAGGATTCGACTAGCGACCCTCATGGGGCGTACCTTACCCAACCGAGTTGTAACATCCCCAATCTAACAGAGGTAATTAATTAAGTTTCCTAGAATCATCAATGTCTTCTAATTAAAATGTTGAATCATCTTTTCATGTAACTCAAATTTAAATTAAGCCGTAGCTAATCCTTTGCTATGTGCTAGTTTTTACTTCCCCAAGTTCTGTATATCTAAAAATCCTAGAAAAATTCCTAAACATGACAGGTGATGTGAGCAAGCCCCCGTAAAAATTTCATGATTTTATCCCTTCTGGAAGCACCTCATTTAAATAGATCAGTACCAGTTTGTTCTAGATGAATAGTAAAACCTAATCGGCAAAAACAAAACACTACTAAAAAGTGCATCAAATTGAACAGAAGTATATATCGGAGATAATTTATTAAAATACTAGTTTATTTATCATGAATTAATATAATTTTTCAAGAATTTATTTCATTAGTTTAGATCCCTTAAAAATTCAAACAAGTTTCAGCCTGGGTCCTCTTTGTTGAATTTCTGTGAGCAAACCATTTTGAATATTTATGTGAAACTTTCGAAAATGGAACCTAGGTAGTCTGGGCTAGCTACACAAAAATCCCCATATTTTTATCACCAGTTTTACTTACTTAATTTGATTTGTAAAGAGAGAGGAAGAGAAAAATCCAGAAAATCCTTCAAAAACAGTGTTCACCAGTTTTCTACCCAAACCGCTCTGGTATTCCTAAACCTCCACGCCCTGGACCCACCTGGCAGTGTCCCTAGCTCACCCAGCCCCCTGTCCAGCCATCCCATGAAGCAGAGAGCCCGCCAGCTTGGTTGCCGCTCGGCCGACGCGTGTGCCATCCATGCCGGCGTGTCCAGCCGCTCCTATCGCCCTACATCTCCCTCAGCTGCATCGACCGACCACCATTTGTGCCCTAGAGGACAGAGCACCGAGAGGGAGAGACTACCTCGACCAGCTCGTCATCGATCCTGTCGCCGGCCGAAGCAAAACCGCCGCTGCTGTTGAACTTTCCTCCGGTGAAGTCCTCTTCTTGTCCACGTTCCAAGCTCTCCTCTGCATGCCATAGTTCCTGCCCTAATCTTGTCCCCTATCTCGCAGCCAATCCCCGGGAACGCGAGCTTCACCATCACTGTCCGTGGCCGCGCTCCAGCGCCGCCGCCGGCGTTGCCTCGCCGTTCCGGCCGGCACAGTCCATCTTCGCCCTAGCCATCGCGCCATCACCGTCACCTTCTCTCCAGCAGCCCAGCGCCCCAAGCCCAACCCAAACCGAGCGTCGACGAAGGAGATCGGCCGTCATCTTCTTCCTCTCCAGCCATCCGCCGCCGCCGTCGTTTCACCTCAACCAATGAGCCATCTTCCAATCCCTTGCTCTCTCACCATCCCTAGGAGGTCCCTAACGTTATAGACGTCGTACTTTGGTCTCAGGTCAACCGAATCAAGCCACCACCATCGCTCAGTGGTTTTTCGCAATGCCGGACCATCCTCTCCTAGACCGGACGGTCCGTTAGATTGTCTCATTCGCCCTGCTCTGCTCTGTCTCTATGGCGCACTGGCCCCACCTGTAAGGGAGAAAGAGAGAAAAAGAAGATCCGAGAAAAACAAATATTGATTTATTTTGTAACTGAAAAATGGGTAAACTTCAATAATACATAAGAAATCCATCTTAGCACATTTTTGAGTGAAACCAATTTTGTTAGTTCTATAATATTGTGAACTTTAATACTGTGAGGTAAAATAATACCATTTCTGTACAGAAAATATCCACAAAATAATATGAAGCAAAAATAACTTATTTTGAGCTTAAGAATTTGAAATATTTCTATAAAATCCATTATAACTCCTTTTGAGGTGAGCCAAATTTCTATGGATTCATAAAAATGTGCTCTTTAATTTTGTAACATAAAAAGTGGGAACTTCTGTGTAGGATTTTTCTCTAAAAATGGAAATACTTTTTATATATCTCTTTATAACCTAGAAGTTTGTAAATTTCTAGAAAATTCATCCTAATTGCTAAAAATGTGAAACCACTTTTATTTAACTCAGAAAATTGTAATCTTTGCTGTGGATAATTTATATTTGACAAAAATACCACTCAAAATAGGCCTAAATATTTTCTAACCTTTCTTTTTGATAAACTTGTAAATATCACAACTAAATCATTTTAAATCAAATTTCAGTGAACCAAATTTTGTTGGAACCAGTAGGTTATGCTCTTTTATATAAAAATACTTGCCTTCTTGAAATCTTAATAGAAAATGTCAGTCAAGTATAATAACTTAAGGTTACAATATAAATAATTACAAAACTGCCATTTTCAGCCTTCATATCTTGTTATTTTTGTAACTCATAAACCGTAAAAGATTTTGAGGTGATTCTTTCACTAAAATTCACTTTAAAATGTGTCCTACCTACTGTATTTATCTCAGTATTTATTGATTATTTTTTCATAAGCATCTTTAATTGATTCTTATTTGCATATTCGCCTTTTCTCGGTAGATTCGGAGATTTCGGAGTACAAGGAAACTAATCCAGAGGTTGAGTGTGAACCTTCTCTGCAGCAAGGCAAGCATCTAAATCAAGTATCTAAGCATATTGAACCTATATTTTCTATAAATTGATTTGTTTGCGAAGAAAATATTTATATGCATGTTTCGGTCTTGCTAAAATGGGAAAAACGGGTAGAGTTTATATTACCCAATTGTATGCATTTCCATTCCTTGATTATTAATGCCATGATTATACCTTGTTACCCCTGGTTAAGGACTTTGGGATACTGTTATTTTACCGAATGCTTAGCCATGCTTATTCTAGACTTAGAAAGATCCGATAGATGGAGCTATCAGTCTAAAACTAGTTTAATACGAATGGATGGGTTAAAATCTGAAAAGAATAACTTCTAATGTATAATTGAGAATTTGTTTGACTTGGACGGATGATAGGGCGATGAAGGGATGGTGTTTCCCTGATGCACGTAGCTCCGTCTGGGTCGTTAAGGACCGAACATGTTGACGTCTATTCAAGCACCCTACGTACTTCCACACGCCAGTTATGGGACAGCTGAACTCAGTAGCACGGGAGGCTGTGGCCATCTACGCCCATCCGTCAGTCGTGAGGTGGGATTTCCTATGGAGGACCTCGAGCGCGCCTGGCTTTGGCCGGAGGTGCCTCCCACGACGGTGAGCCCGCCTTAGTCATCACACACGCACGACTAAGTCATCGGGGGCCCAGACATAGTTTAGGTGGTTGGGGCTAAGCGTGCAAAAGGTTCTGTTGTGACCTCTAGTCCGCACTCAATGTGTAGTGTGGGTACCGGCAGGTACGAATCAAACTAGAGTGTAGCCATTTGGCTTCTATCACATCGTGTGGGTAAAGATGTACACCTCTGATCAGAGTAAGAACTATTCGAATAGCCGTGTCCACGGTTACGGACGACGCTTGATGTGTTCCTCAGTCATGTTAGCATCAAACTTGGGATATGTGGTTATGGGATTATATGGGTATATCATGACTTAGGATAGTCATGGATGAATGGGTTTTTATAAAAAGCTTTGATGATGAATATGACTTGGTTTTAGGCATGAACGATGATATGCTGGTGTAGCATATATATATTTGGGGCAATGGTGGCCCATGGATGATGTTAGAGCATGGTTTGTGCTCATTTAGATTCCATTTTCAGAACTATATACTTGCTGTCTTAAAATTTCAGATTGAGCTATTTCGCAAATGCTTATGTTTTAAATGTAGTACTTGCTCAATAAAATTAGCTTTATGCAAAATCAGATCGACATAGCCATACTCCTTGATGTAGAGACTAGCATTACTCCTTTGAACTATTATTATTGTATAAGTCTAGCTGAGTACTTGTGTACTCACGCTGCATCTTTCAGGTGAGGACAACGACGACAATGATGTGGTCTACTATTATCCCGCCGAGGGTGGCGAGGATAATGTGTAGTTGAAGTTATGCTCTATCCCCAGTCGGTTGTCCTGTGGTTTGGTATGGCACCACTGGTTTTACCTTTTATGTTTATATTTTCCGCTGCTATCTTTTGTGCTACTCTGTGATGAATTAGGGTGTGTAAACCCTCTATGTAATGTATATAACCCTGCTGCACTTTTATCCATATTTAGAGTACTTGTAATGTTTATCAATTGCTTGCGATGAATGTGTAAGGCTAGTCGCTTTCCTGGGGACTAGCTGAACATGAGTATGAGTTGTGTAGAATTGAGATGGTTGGGGGATAGCTATTGTGGTTCGAGTCCTCTGGGGTACGTATCGTGTTTGGTCGCCACCATCGAGTGGTTTGACGGGCGTATGACCGGGAGGACTGGCAAGCTATTCTTATGATTATCTCTTTTGTACACTTCTCGGCATTTCGGATTTATATTGTAACTATGGTTAGCGGTGTCAAGTCTGCGATGAGGTTAGGTGGTTATTTTGATTATATGGACCCCACCTAACTAGATAGTTCGCGTTGACATGAGCTAACTGTAACGTACGGTATAAGTTATGGGGTGCCCACACGAGTGGTACCCAAACTCCGACTGGCGCCGGAGGTCGGTTATTAGCCGAATAAGGTACCCGAACCTTGTATTAGCATAGGATTCGGCTGGTGACCCTCATGGGGCGTACCTCACCTAGCGGAATGGTGCCCGAGCTCCGACTGGTGCTGGAGGTCAGTTATTAGCCGAATAAGGTACCCGAACCTTGCATTAGCATAGGATTCGGCTGGCGACCCTCATGGGGCGTACCTCACCCAACCGAGTGGTGACCGAATAAGGTACTCGAACCTAGCATTAGCGTAGAATTCGGCTGGTGACCCTCATGGGGCGTACCTCACCCAGCCAAGTGGTACCTGAGCCCCGACTAGCACTGGAGGTCGGTTACTAGCCCACATATGGAGCGTAGCCAGGGAAGATGACATCCCGACTAGCGCAAGTACTTGGTCAGTAGCCCTCATGGAGCATTCCGAGTGATTCTGGAAGCGTCACACTTCAAGTGTATCTTGGTAGACTGGTTTAGCCCCCGAGCGTAGGTGATAGGCTCGTAGCCAGGCTCGTAGCCCTGAGTTCCTGTCACACGTGTCCAGAACTGGCCCTGCATTATAAACATATCGGATGAGTAGCATCTGATGATGAAAACAATCACCCGAAGAAAATTTATGTACTTTACAATATATTTAAATACGTGTTCTTCCTCTTATTGATATTAATTTCCCCGAGTAGTTGACCCCTTACGTTTAAGCACTCTGCCCGACTAGTCATAGCCCCCTAGCGTCGGGAGTTGGCTCATGGCTCTTTCCCAAACACGTGTTTTGGGTGACTTGAGTTTGTATTTCATGGAGCAAAGTTTCATGGATCAGAATTTATACTACTCGAGTACTTTTGAAATCACTAAGAGAAAATATAGAAAAAATGTGCAGCTTGTACACCTATTATGTGTAAACGGCTGCAGCATTGGTGAGGCCGAGTGAAGAAATATTTATTAGAAAGTGATTTAGCTATTCGGTATTTGGGAGTGGGGATGCCATCCTTGCAGTTGAGCTTGTGAGCCTCCGAACACGTCATTTGTTATTCTGATAATCTCCAGTTATTGAAAGTCGAAGACTGTTGTGATCGACTACCACAACAAAGCCGTCTGACTTGCTTTTGCGGTTCCCAACTGATGAGGACATCACTAGCTCGGATATGACCATAACTACCTTATGTACTCATCAACCAAAGGTGCATGCTTTCTACTTGAGATTTACGTGTTATATATTTGAACAGCCATTACTGCACCATGAGTTTTATGTGTTCTCATTTGCAAAGATAATTGCTTGGGTGAAGGGAAAGAGACCAAGCGCAAGGAACACATGGATGATCAAAGAAGTTGATTGGGGACCAAACCAATACCTTACCCCAGTCTACTTCTACATCACCACGTCAATTTTGGTCCATAGAAGGCAAGATATGAAGTTCTGCACATTTTGGATTCGGATTCGGGCCTTCTGACAACATCAACTTTAAACAGATCTAGCCACTGATCCAGAAGGACTTTCAGAGCCCATGAGTACTTGTTGGAAAGCTTATGGAGTCTACTTTCAGATGGTTTTGGACCCACATCAAAATTCCTCCTGACCTGTCTAGAATCATTGAAACAATACATGTACCTCTTCCAGTCCGAGTCTGTTTTGGACCTTGGGCCTTGTATTTGTGTCGTGGGCTAAACCCATGAGGAGTGCGCCCCTCACAGGGAAAATCCTAACCCTAGGATGTCCTAACTCATATATATTCAGTAGCTGCTACCGTTTAGAGACGGGTTTTGCTTAGATTATTCTGCCATTGCAGTTTCACCATCTAGATCGATTTGTAGAACCCCAACTTCGTGTGCTAAACATTCATCTGTAATTCAGATTGCGTTCTTCCTTGTTCTTGTGAGTTTCTTTGATTGCTTGCAGGGATAAAACCTTCGTGGTGAGGTCGACTATGTGAGAGCGTGGTTGATAACAACTAAACGTGTGGGTGTAGCAGTTGCGAGGTGATGATCGCTGATCGGAAGCCTCAAAACATGAACGTCCTCACGTTGCCAAATCGAACCTATCGGAAGATCAGGCACCTAGTCGCATCAAGTGGTATCAGAGCGAAGGTTGCCCGTTAGGTATCGTCTTTTCTGTCTTGTTTCAATCTTTGTTTCCTATACCTAGAGTCCAGAAAAGCCACAAAAACAAAATTGGTAGTCGTAGGTTTTTCCCTGTCCTACAACCACGTTTAGCCTTTTGGATAATTCTGTTTCAGAGTCCGTAGTGTTGAGTTTGTGTCCTAGGTTGCGTTCAGTTACTAGCTTAGATTGTGTTTGAGTCCAGTTCGTGATCCATCCACCGCACCCCCACAAACCCTAGGCACCACCATCATTGTCTCTGTTTTCCCATATACTAACCATCTTGTGCAAGTGTTGGTCATCGTGTGTTCTATTTTAGTGTCATACATCACATCCTTTGATCACCCTACATTTCCATCCACCTCCCCAGCAGCCACCACCACCATATCATCCCCAGTTTTACTACCTGATTCCGAATCAGCCTCCACCAAAACACTGATACGAAGGACCCTCCTTGAAACAGCCATAATTTTCGCATACGGACTCGGAATTAGGCAAATAAGTAGTCTACGGACATCTACGAAAAATTTCCCATCCGCTGCTCTCCCACTTCATCAGGTTTGCCAAAATCAGTTTTGCAAAATTCAGGCCAGAAAATTGGGTATCCGCACTTCAAAGTTCTAGCACGCTTTTTAAAGCATGCTTGTGTTTTTTCTACAGGCCACATCTTATATCAAACTTAGCTGCCACCTCCTTAGGTTGTTGTTCCTGTGCTCCTAGTTCAGAAAAAAATATTAGAAAAATAAAAGAAAAAAGGTGTGAAAGAAAAAAAAGAAAAAAAGGAGAGGAGCACATAGGACACAGCAGGGAGCTAGTTGTGTGTTATTTTGTGCTGTGTTTTGCCTTGTCCTTATTTCCTTGCTGCTGTCTTTTCATACTTGTTTGTCTCCCTTGTCTTATCACATCTGGTTTAGAACGCGTTTAGGCCAGCAACTAGGACAAGTGCTTTGGACATTTATTCAGCATTACTATCTGTTATTGAATTGTGTGCTACTAATATATTTGGCCTCCCAAGCTCCACATATATACTTCTGGTCAGCACGGTCTCGACCCTTGCAATCAGTGGATCACGCCCTTAAGGTATCACGAACCAGCCACCGGTTGTACCATCCTTTGCTCGCTAGTCTCAGAACCTTGTAAGAGCTCGGTAAGGTGCTTCTATTTGCGAGTGTCCACTATCCTTGCATAGTACTAGTTGATAGGGATCATACTTTTGTGCTGTTTGTTTCCTATTTTCTACTAACCATGGCAGGTGAGGTGAATGATTTCGCTAATTGTGGTTCAAAAGAGGAGATTGTTAAGCTGGATCAGAAGATTGAGGAAAATGTAGCTGCCGTGAATGCTATACGGGAAAACCTCTAGGCTATAGTGGGGAGCATTACCACCCTCACTAATAGCATCGAGCAGCTGGCAGCAAACCGTCACCCAACACCACCATTTGTTGATGATGACGGAGGTCATGATGAGGAGGAAGCCAACAATAGTGATGCACGCGTTGAACTTCGTGACGAGCGCCTACGTCAATGGCTACGATTCAACTGGCAAGGTATGGGAGGTAACCGCCACCAAGGGCGAGGTAATGATGATCCTTTTGCTAAAGTTAAATTTACCTTGCCTTCCTTTTCTAGAAAATATGACCCTGAGGCTTATTTAGATTGGGAGATGATAGTAGAGCAGAAGTTTAATTCCCATCTAGTTCCTGAAATTCATCGGGTTAGGCAAGCAACTAGTGAGTTCAAGGACTTTGCTATTATCTGGTGGAATGAACTAGTTAAAACTGGCTTACAACCTGACACATGGGATAGACTAAGCGAGCTATGCGGGGTAGATTTATTCCTCCATCCTTCAAACGATATTTGCGAAAAAAGTTGCAACTCCTAGACCAAGGTGATAAGTCTGTAGAAGAATACTATCAAAGACTACAAATAGGCATGTTGCGTTGTGAGGTACAGGAGGATGAGGAGGATAAGATGGCTCGGTTCTATGGGGGATTGAGACGTGAAATTCAAAACATAATTGCCTATAAAGAATACAATTCTATTAACCAGTTGTTCCATCTAGCTATGTTAGCTGAACAGGAATTGAAGGGAAGGCAACCAATGAAAGGGAACAATTAGGGCATCACGTCTACATCGAGGCCTCCCTTTGGGTCCGGAAAAAGTACCTCCACCACTGTCCGGACTGCTACACCCTCCACCAATCGTGCGCGATCAGAGGCATCGGCACCAACATCCCGTGCTACCGAGGTATCTGAGAAGAGCCAAGGTAATGAGGAAAAGAAGAAAGACATAGAGAAAGAAGATCCACCTGTTGTTCCATGCATGTTTCAAGATTGTTTAATTAAGAGTGCACCTACAATTTTTGAAAATGAGAACAAAGGTAACAGAAATGATGCTACATTCACTCAAGGTATGGACAATTCTGATGTGCTATATATGTCCACTAATCATGTTAGTTTAGAGCAATAACCAGTGGAATCGTGTATTAAATTACCTTTGTCACACGATGATTTGGTTCCTATTTCTTATGATAAAGAAGAGTTGTGCAATGCTTTACTTATATCCATGCCACAACTAGTGAATGAACATGTTAGTAATGTTGTTGAACCACCATGTGCTAATTTTAGACATGTTGTTCACATTGCTAGTGAGAATGAAGAGCTTAGATTGCTATCTTCTTTAAATATTTGGGGCTATATTCAATTTGATGATCTTTGTCCACTCAATTGTTTGGAGCAGAAATTATTTACTAGATCTGATTTGCCATGTCCTTCTTATGTGATTTTTCATATTATTGGCAATTATGATAATAAAGGAGAATATAATGTGCATAGAGTATACATTTGTTCGAATTTTTATATACCTCCTTTTCATAATGACATGTCTTGTCTAGAGGACCGTACAAGTATAAATAATTCTCTATCTAGTCCCTCTAGTTGTTTAAATGAGTTGCAGGTTGGTTTGCAAGAAGGGGAGTGTTGTGAGCTGCACGACACTACAAAGTGTTCTCCGTGTTTAAAAATTTTAGAATCCAACCATACGCACAACACTACCTCACCCTATGTTGTGAAAGATAAAGATATGTTCATTAGGCTTAATGACAAGGTGAAACCGCGGACGGTTTCCAATCAAGAAGGGGAGGATAATGAGGACATCACTAGCTCGGATATGACCATAACTACCTTATGTACTCATCAACCAAAGGTGCATGCTTTCTACTTAAGGTTTACATGCTATATATTTGAACAGCCCTTACTGCACCACGAGTTTTGTGTGTTCTCATTGCAGAGATACTTGCTTGGGTGAAGGGAAAGAGACCAAGTGCAAGGAACACATGGATGATCAAAGAAGTTGATTGGGGACCAAACCAAGACCTTACCCCAGTCTACTCCTACATCACCACATCACTTTTGATCCATAAAAGGCAAGAGATGAAGTTCTGCATATTTTAGATTCGGATTCGGGCCTCCTGACAGCATCAACTTCAAACGGATCTAGCCGCTGATCCAGAAAGACTTTTGGGGCCCATGAGTACTTGTTGGAAAGCTTATGGAGTCTACCTTCAGATGGTTTTAGTGCCACTTCAAAATTCCTCCTAACCTGTCCAGAATCATCGAAACAAGACACATACCTCTTCCAGTCTGAGTCTGTTTTGGAACTTGGGCCTTGTACTTGTGTCGTGGGCTAAACCCATGAGGAGTGCACCCCTCACAGGGAAAATCCTAACCCTAGGACCTCCTAACTCATATATATTCAGTAACCGCCGCCGTTTAGAGGCGCGTTTTGCTTAGATTATTCTGCCATTGCAGTTTCTCCGTCTAGATCGGTTTGTAGAACCCCAACTTCATGTGCTAAACATTCATCTGCAATTCAGATTATGTTCTTCCTTGTTCTTGTAAGTTTCTTCGATTGCTTGCAGGGATAAAACCTTCGTGGTGAGGTCGACTACGTGAGGGCGTGGTTGATAACAACTAGACGTGTGGGTGTAGCGGTTGCAAGGTGACGATCGCTGATCGGAAGCCTCAAAACGTGAACGTCCTCACGTCGTCAAATCAAACCTATCGGAAGATCGGACACCCAGTCGCATCACCAACCTTTGTCAGGGCCGCATCATCGGTGTCCTTCCACTTCTTCTGTCAGAATGCCTTTTTGTCATCGAGGGCCTCAGCAACAGCGTCGGCTGAATCGACGTACTTGTTTGCCATGTCGAATAGAGCCTTGACAAAGCTGGGAGGCTTCCGAGTGAATTTAGCGATGAACAAGGTGTCTTTGACTCCTTTTTGAAAGGCGGCGATGATGACCTCATCCTTGATCTTCGGGATTGAGTTCTTCTTCTCAGAAAACCTCTTGATGAAGTCACGAAGAGACTCATTCTTCCTTTGATGCAACTGATACAGGTTGTACTCGGAAGATGGCCTCTCGTATGTTCCCTGAAAGTTGGCGATGAAGCGTTCTCGGAGTTCACCCCATCAGCCGATTGATTGCTTGGGAAGTCGCGTTAACCATGTCCTCACCGAGTTGGCCAGTGCGACTGGGAGGTAGTTATCCATGGCATTGTGATCTCCTCCTGCTGCTTGGATTGCTAGAGTGTAGACTGTGAGCCAAGACTCAGGATTGGTCTTCCCGTCGTATTTTTCAATTCCAGTTGGCTTGAAGCCTGATGGCCAGTTGACGTGTTGCAGCTCGTGGGTGAAGGTTGGTACGCCTTCATCTTCATGAGGACTCCGACTCTGCCTACGACGGTGAAACTGCTCGTGGTGGCGGCCGAAGCACTCGTTCTCGTCTTCCAATCAGCATTGCTCGTCTTCCTCTCGTCTGCGGCGCCAAGCATTGATGTCCTGCCAAAGATCACGTCGTAGTCAGCCTCGGAGATCCCAGTTGTCCCGACAGTCGTCTGGATGTCAGTGCTGCTGGGCATTATTGTGGTTGCTGAGTGACATGTGGCGTGACTCCGTGTGCAGCTGACTAATGCCGGCCTCTCGGTGTCATGTTGAGGCAGACGAGATCGCGGTTGGAGAAGCTGACCGGTTGGTTGGTAGGAGGGTATCACCCAACTGTTGATACTGTTGACATGCAGCAGCGGTGATCATGGCTTTTATCCTTGCTATCGTCAGGGTGGCCTGGTGATTAGGCCCGAACTGGAGTGTATTCAATAGAGTTGCAGTGGCCACGATGTTCTGTTGAGGAGTAACGAAGACGTCGTGGTCGCCTACTCGGGTTTGGAGGATTTGTTGCTGAGCAGTCTGCCTAGCCCAGCGTAGGTCGTCGTTTGGGAGTGCGGGCTTCTTGCTTCTTCCTCTTGTTGTTCTCGCAGTCGGTGGGCCTCCTCCTCCTGCTGTTCGCGTAGTCGACGTGATTCCTAAGTAGGAGTAGAGCCTTTGGATGCCATGAAGATTTCTCGTGATGGAGAGAAGCTTGCCGAATTGCTGTCCGACTTAGAGTCAGAGTCTGACTGAGAGTCGGAGTCCAACTGAGAGTTGAAGTCGGAATAATTGATGGGGGTGATTATAACTCCGACCTCCCTAGATCCGATCTCGACCGGCTCTGGGCCGTATCCCAGTCGAACTCCAAGGGATCGGGTTTGCCATGTCGGATGTTGTTTGAAGATATTCGCGGCGTTGCCGAGTCTGTACAGGAGATTGATGATCTCTTCTCTTCTTAGCTCGATCTTGGCCGGCTCAAGGCCGAGTCTGAGTCGAACACCGAAGGAAAGAGTTGTCCCGACACCCGGACAAGATGAAGATTGCCACAGCAAGTCGACGAGGGTTGCCGCAGCGTTGCGTGGGCCGACCAGTGCAGAGTTGGCTTGTTTCCTAGCTGATCGGATCGAGTCCGGTTCGGATAGGGTGAGGTTGCCAAACTTGTCGGCAATGAAGTCGAGGCTCCCGAAGCTGATTGCTTGCCCGGGGAAGAAGCTGATGCCGTCGACTCCAGTGATTGGATCCATCAGGCTTTATGAAGATGATCTTGACGAAGACTCTACCCGACGCACCAACTGTCGATGTTTTACACTGGCAATAAATATATGGGGCTACTCACCAGACCGAAACTTGATGGATTGCAAAGGAACACAAAATGTTTATACTAGTTCAGGCCCTCGAGATGAGGTAATACCCTACGTCCAGTTGTGGTATATTTTCTTTGAGGATGTATGACTTCTTCTTCCCCTCAGGGGGTGCCTAGCCTCCCCTTATATACTGGGGGATAGGGTTACAAAGTAGGAGTGTCGATGTTTTACACCGGCAATAAATATATGGGGCTACTCGGCGGATGGAAACTCGGTGGATTGCAAAGGAACACAGGGAGATTTTATACTGGTTCAGGCCCTCGATGTGAGGTAATACCCTACGTCCAGTTTATATGTATTCCTTTGAGGAATTATGGTGGTGATTCTGGTGAACCAACTCAACCTCCGAGCTTATGTGTGCTCTTCTATGAGCTCGTCTGCCCTCATGGGGCGCCCTGCCTCCCCTTATATACTGGGGGACAAGGTTACAAGGTAGGAGTCCCCATCGGATTACGACTAGGAGATCTCCCCTTAGAGATATAACGTACCCGACTAGGACTGTATATTCCTTTCTATACAAGGCGAAGTCTGCCGAATCTAGCTATATCTCTAATTACAAGGCTAGGCCCATCCTCTATCCGAGTGGCCCATATGCTTGTCATGAGGTACCCGGGGCCCATGGCACCCACAGTAGCCCCCGAGACCTTCATAGTTGAGTCACAGCTGATGCCGAGTGCTCATCCTCCACGGTGAAGTCTTCCCGAGTGCATTGCTCCCGAGTACTCTTTGTCTGAGTGCTGCTTCTCCCGAGTCCTGCTTCATGTCAGCTGGCAGCGAGGCTATGAAGGTCTCGATGTAGATGTTGGAATAGTGTGCGCCGAATAGGCGCACCTATTAGGTGTAGCCCCCGACTTTGTGCTTAATTGTGAAAACAATTAAACATGAAGTCAAAGATCTTTAACCTTGTAGTCTTTCCCGAGTAGATTACTACTGGTACATGAGACTCTTCGGTATCATGTCAACCGGAATATGATTTATAGTCTTGCCGAGTAGGGAACTACTCGTATATAGGACTCTTCGACTTCATGTCAGTCGGAATGTGCGTTTATAGTCTTGCCGAGTAGGATGCTACTCGTATATGGGACTCTTCAGCGTCATGTCAGCTGGAAAGGGGGTGTTTATAGTCTTTCCCGAGTAATATACTACTCGAAAATCAGACTCGTCGGCATCATGTCAGCCGGGATGATTATTTATAGTCTTTCCCAAGTAATATATTACTCGAAAATTAGACTCGTCAGCTTCATGTCAGCTGGAAAAGGTGTTTTATAGTCTTTCCCGAGTGGCGTCCCATTCGGAAGTTAGACTCTTCAGCTCGTCAGCTGGAAGAATGTTTTATAGTCTTTCCCGAGTAGTATGCTACTCGAAAGTTAGACTCCTCCGCATCATGTCAGCGGGAATGAGAATTTTATAGTCTCTCCGAGTAGTGTACTACCGAAAGTTAGACTCATCCGCGTCATGTCAGCGGGAATGAGAATTTTATAGTCTCTCCGAGTAGTGTACTACTCGAAAGTTAGACTCATCCGCGTCATGTCAGCGGGAATGAGAATTTTATAGTCTCTCCCGAGTAGTGTACTACTCGAAAGTTAGACTCATCCGCGTCATGTCAGCGGGAATAATGCTGCTCATGGCAACTGGTGGCCACGCATGTAGGCCGAGTACCACTGTATGAAAAATAAATCCATTACGTGGTTAGGTGTACTCGAGAGAGATACCTGCATCTCCAATTTTAATGAAGACCAGCTTGTGATCCGTGTAAGGATGTATCCTCGAGACCTGGTGGATAAGACAGATACCCAAACATATATGTTTAGCAATAAGGCTCTCATGAAGCATATCTGTTTACCTCATCGGTTCCTGTGGGTAGCACCAGCGCTATAATTTCAACTCAGCCTGCGGGCAGCCCACATGGAGCATGCTACTGTAGGAACTCATATCTTGGTGGCTGCTACCAAATAAGCCGGCCTGAGCCGTCCTATCCAGCATAGCTCTAGAGAAGTATCATCCATCGCATGTCAGGATGAGTTTTTTGGTGTTGGTAACCACAATCAGCCAGAGAAATCCTTATTCGCAAGCCTTTCCGACTTACGTTCTGGATGCAAACTGGTTGCCACATGTACCCGAGTAGGTATGTTGCAGGATCTGCTTGCCCTCCTCAGGTGTGACGCAGTGCATGAGAACTCCGGATGCGCTTTGACGATGTAAATCTTCTCTGACTTGGGAAAAGCCGAACAAGGTACCCGAACCTTGCATTAGCAGAGGGTTCGGCTGGTGACCCTCATGGGGCGTACCCTATCCAACAGAGTTATAGCCAAGCTAGGCACCCGAATCTTGCATTAGCATAGGATTCGGCTGGCGACCCTCATGGGGCGTACCCAACCTGACAGAGTTGCGGCCAAATAAGGTACCCGAACCTAGCATTAGCGTAGGATTCGGCTGGCGACCTTCATGGGGCGTACCCTATCCAACAGAGTTATAGCCAAGCTAGGCACCCGAATCTTGCATTAGCATAGGATTCGGCTGGCGACCCTCATGGGGCGTACCCAACCTGACAGAGTTGCGGCCAAATAAGGTACCCGAACCTAGCATTAGCGTAGGATTCGGCTGGCGACCTTCATGGGGTGTACCCTACTTAGCCGAGTGGTACACAGCCCCGACTGGCGCCGGGGGCCGATTGTTAGCTCCCATGGAGCGTAGTCGGGGAAGATGACGTCCCGACTGGCGCAAGTACTCGGTAAGTAGCCCTCATGGAGCATCCCGAGTGTATTTCGGCAGACTTGTCCAGCCCCCGAGTGTAGGAGATAGGCTCGAAGCCCTGAGTTCCTGTCACGCATATCCGGAGCTGGGCCTGCAATATAAAAATATCGGATGAGTAGCATCTGATGATGAAAATAATCACCCGAATAAAATGTATTTTACAATGTATGTAAATACGTGTTCTTCCTCTTTTTGATATTAATTTCCTCGAGTAGTTGACCCCTTACGTTTAAGCACTCTGCCCGACTAGTCATAGCCCCCTAGCGTCGGGAGTTGGCTCATGGCTCTTTCCCAGGCACGCGTTTTGGGTGACTTGAGTTCGTCTTACATGGAGCAGAGTTTCACGGATCGAGATTTATGCTACTCGAGTACTTTTGTAATCATTTAAGAGAAAAAAAACGGAAAAAAAAGTAAATGCGCAGCTTATACACCTATTAGGTGTAAGCGGCTGTGGCACTAGCAAGGCCGAGTGAGGAGATGTTTATCAGAAAGCGACTTAGCTGTTCGGTATTTGGGAGTGGGGATGCCATCCTCGTGTTTGAGCTTGTGAGCCCCCGAGCATGTCACTTGTTGTTCTGATAATCCTCAGTTGTTGAAGGTCGAAGGCGGTTGTGACCGACTGCCACAATGGGGCCGTCTGACTTGCGTTTGCGATTCCCAGCTTTAGTTGGGACCGCGTCGTCGGTGTCGTCCCGCTTCGTCTGTCAGGGTGACTTGTTGTCATCGAGGGCCTCGGCAACAGCGTGGGCCGAGTCGGCGTACTTGTTTGCCATGTCGAATAGGGCCTTGACAGAGTTGGGAGGCTTCCGCGTGAATTTGTCGATGAACGAGGTGTCTTTGACTCCTTTTCGAAAGGCGGCGATGACGACCTCGTCCTTGATCTTCGGGGATTTGAGTTCCTCTTCTCAGAAAAACCTCTTGATGAAGTCACGAAGAGACTCGTTCTTCCTTGGCGCAACTGATATAGGTCGTACTCGGAAGATGGCCTCTCGTACGTTCCCTGGAAATTGGTGATGAAACGTTCCCGGAGTTCTCCCAAGAGCCGATTGATTGCTTGGGAAGTCCTATTAGCCATGTCCTCGCTGAGTCGGCTAGAGCAACTAGGAGGTAGTTAGCCATGACTTTGTGGTCACCTCCAGCAGCTTGGATTGCCAGAGTGTATGCTGTGAGCAGACTCGGATCGGGTCTTGCCGTCGTATTTTTCGATGCTTGTAGGCTTGAAAACCCGACGGCCAGTCGACCTGTTGTAGCTCCTGGGTGAAGGCCGGTATGCCTTCGTCTTCACGAGGACTTCCGACCCCGACTACGGGCGGCGAAACCGCTCGTGGTGGAGGCCGAAATGCTCATTCTCGTCTTCCAATTGGCGTTGCTCGTCTTCTTCTCGTTCGCGGCGCCGAGCATTGGTGTCCTGCCGAAGATCACGCCATAAGTTGGCCTCGGAGATCCCGGTTGTCCCGACGGTCACTTCGACGTTGCCAGTTGTTGTTTTGGGTTGCCGGAATGACGTTTGGCGTGACTCGTGTGCAGCTGACTAGAACGGCCACTCGGCGTCGCTTTGAGGTAGACGAGACTGGCCATTGGGGAGTGCCGACCGGTGGGTCGGTATGAGGGTATTCCCGACTGTTGGTGCTGCTGACATGCAGCAGGCGGTAAGCATGGCTTTTATCCTTGCGATCGTCGGGTGGCCTGATGATCAGGCCCAAGCTGGACTGTGTCCAGTAGGGTTGCAGCAGCACGATGTTCTGTTGGGAGTAACGAAGACAATCGTGTCGCCGACTCGGGTTTGGAGGATTTGCTGCTGAGCGGTTTGCTCAGCCTTGCGTAGATCGTCGTTGCGGGCGTGCAGGCGTCTGCTTCTTCCTCCTGTTGTTCTTGCAGTCGGCAGGCCTCCTCCTCTTGTGGCTCGTGTCGTCGGCATGATTCCTGAATAGGAGTAGAGCCTCTGGATGCCATGAAAATTTCTCGCGGCGGAGTGAAGCTTGCCGAGCTGGTATCCGACTTGGAGTCGGAATCCGACTGGGAGTCGTAGTCCGACTGAGAGTCGTAGTCGGAATAGTTGATGGGGGTGATTACAACTCCGACCTCCCTAGATCCGATCTCGAGCGGCTCGGAGCCGTATCCGAGTCGAACTCCAGGGGATCGGGTTTGCCGCGTCGGATGTAGGTTGTAGATATCCGCGGCGTCGCCGAGTCCGAACGGGAAATTGACGATCTCTTCCCTTCTCGGCCCGATCTCGGCCGGCTCGAAACCGAGTCCGAGTCGAACACTGAAAGGAAGAGTTGTCCCTGGGCTCGGGCGTATAGGAGATCGCCGCAGCATGTCGTCGAAGATTGCCGCAGCGTCGTGTGGGCCGACTGGCGCGGAGTCGGCCGGTTCCCTGGCAGATCGGATCGAGTGCGAGTCGGCCAAGGTGAGATTGCCGATCTGGTCGGCGGCGAAGTCGAGGCTTCTGAATGCAATTGTATCTCCGGGGGAGAGTTTGCCGCCGTCGACTCCGGTTGCTGGATCCATCGAGCTTGTAGATGTAGATCGCGCCGCAGCCCCTACCTGGCGCGCCAACTGTCGATGTTTTACACCGGCAATAAATATATGGGGCTACTCGGCGGATGGAAACTCGGTGGATTGCAAAGGAACACAGGGAGATTTTATACTGGTTCAGGCCCTCGATGTGAGGTAATACCCTACGTCCAGTTTATATGTATTCCTTTGAGGAATTATGGTGGTGATTCTGGTGAACCAACTCAACCTCCGAGCTTATGTGTGCTCTTCTATGAGCTCGTCTGCCCTCATGGGGCGCCCTGTCTCCCCTTATATACTGGGGGACAAGGTTACAAGGTAGGAGTCCCCATCGGATTACGACTAGGAGATCTCCCCTTAGAGATATAACGTACCCGACTAGGACTGTATATTCCTTTCTATACAAGGCGAAGTCTGCCGAATCTAGCTATATCTCTAATTACAAGGCTAGGCCCATCCTCTATCCGAGTGGCCCATATGCTTGTCATGAGGTACCCGGGGCCCATGGCACCCACAAGGAGTCCCGGTCGGACTACGACCAAGGGATCTCCTTCTAGAGATATAACGTTCCCTACTAGGACTGTATTTTCCCTATCGTACAAGGCTATGTCTGCCGAGTTCTATCATATCCCTAATTACAAGGCTTAGCCCATCCTCTATCCGAGTGGCCCATGTGCTTGTCATGAGGTACCCGGGGCCCATGGCCTCCACATGAAGAGCTCTGGATTGACTGGCCCCTGGGTAGCCAGATGTTTCCTAAACTGTCACATTAGGCTGTTGAAGCTGAGAAGCCACTTCAGCTAAGATTACAAGGGAAAAACGATCCCAGCCGAGAATACCCAGATCCGACTGATAAGCACAAGGTGACTGATATCTTGCTCAGCTTTTTTGCCAATGGGGTGATTGAGAAAGAAGATGCAGAGCGCGCCACCACGGCTTACAGCCAGAATAGGCCTTGTCCAAAGGTAATATTGAAATGTTGATTGTTGAATCGCTGTCCATTCTTGATGAATGTTTGTAGACGTGTATCCTGGATTACTCTGCAATGTATGACGTATATTGTTAAATCACTTGCAGGAATGTGAGGAGTTTGATGATGACTCCCAAACTTTAGCGGCCGCCAAATCGAAGAAGAGGCCATTGAGTCCTTCTGCTGCCCAGCCCAGCTCCAAGAAAGCTGGGAAGAAACCTGTTGAAGACCGAGGCAAGAAAAGAGCTAGCAAGCCGAGTCCTACAGCCAGGAGCCTGAAGATAAAAGATACCACCAGTGTAACTCCCAAGCCACCGAGTCCAAGGCCATCTTCTCCAAGCCCGAGACCAACACCACCAGGCTCAACAACATCGAGCCCAAGGCGGGCGCCGCCGAGTACGAGATCAGCAATGTCGAGCCAAAGAGAAGTGCCACCGAGTGCTTCGGCGCCCTAGTCAGCCGTACCAGAGTTTGGGCTGACCAAGAGCAAAATGCCACCGCCGACTGCCGCACTGACTAGCCTAATAGCCAGTGACCTTCCACCGTCGGCATTTGGAGCCCCCTCGTGGAAGTTCAAGTCCTCCAAGAGGTAAGCAATCTTGAATCTTCTAAAAATCTTGATTAGCGTAGTAGTGTCTTGATATTTGACTCATTGTACAAGAGGCGGGTAGACATAAATCTGAAGAAGACTATGCCGGCTGCTCCTGTTGCTGAGCCAGCACCAGCCGAGCCAACACCAACAAGCTCATCTGTTGAGCCGATGACTACTTCAGTTGTAGAAACTGAAGCTATCCCAACAATAGGACCACTAGTGCCGGCTGACCAAGAGGCGAGTACTGAAGCCGTTGCTCTAGCCCTTGAGCAAGTCCCTGAAGCCCCAGTAGAGGCAGAGTCAGGAGCGAGGCCCTCGTCGCCATCCATGTCATCGTCGTCTTCAGAAGTGGATCTCCCCAGACTTGAAGCTCCTCCCCGCAGGTTCCTAAGAACATTCCACTGGGTATCCCCCGAGGGAGTTGCGGAAAGCTACGAGCATGATGAGGAGGCAGTGGAGAGGGAGCGTGAAGTTCTTCTTCGTGCCGCAATTGCTGCGTCCCGGGGAGTCCAGGTATGACTCTCGCCACACTGAGTTCTTGACAATCTTCTTTGTATTGGTTCTCTACCTCTTGACTCTGTTTTGTTCTGTTTTTGCTCCAAGCAGAAGATAGTCGACCGCTCAGAGAAAGTGAACAAGGTCTTGACCCAGCTTGCCCCACATCTCCAACGATTGGGCTAGCTCCAAGCCACCAAGGCCGACCTGGAGCGGTCTAGTCAGGAGAGGGAGACTTGGCTAAGGGGAGCAGTTGACTAGCTCATGGATGAGAAGTGGGCTCTAGCCGAGAAGATCAGAAGTAAGTCTCCTGTATTTGTCTTCCCGAATAAATCCCAAGTATATTTCTCCAGCTTTGTTGTTTCCCAACTGCTCGGTTGAGTCTTGACTATAATCTCGAGTTCTTGACTATTCTGATGTACAGCCCTCGAAGCCGAGTTGAAGACCCAGACAGAGGAGAGAAAACAACAGGAACTTGAGCTAAAGAAAGTTAAAAAGGCTAAAGCTGAACTGGAGAAGGCCAAAGCCAAAGTAGAGGCTGACTATGCGAGTAAGCCTTCCCTCTAACAATAACCTTGACCAATCCTCTTGTTACTCTGGCAGCAGTTTTGGCTAAGAAGTATACTTGTCAATGAATCTGAGCAGCTATGAGAGCCAATGCCCAAACCCAATTCCAAGCCTTTGCATAGGAGATTAAAGTCGTCAAGGAATCATGGGAGATTCTTGCCGAATCCGTGAAAGGGCTCCTTGACATTATGGATCCTCACCACGTTGGGACTAGCTCCAATATAGTCTCCCAGGTGCAGGCGCGCCTTAGCCAAGCCCCGAGTATCTTGAAAAAGTACTTGGATGAGCGCGTGGCTGTTGGCGTGGCCCAGACCCTTGCCATGACCAAGTCGATCTACCCTAGGGTAGACCTTGAGGCCATCGGTGAGGCATTTGTGTAACAACCTACCCTCCAGAACCACGTAGCCTAGCCCATCCAACGGGCAGGCCCACTTACAAATAGCACCCCACTTACACTTTCGTCCTCGCTTCGTGTAAAAGGGTTAACCTGGAAGTGCTATAGTTGGAGGGACAAGGCCTTATAACTTGGTTCAACTCTTGATTCTAATTGGGCCAGGATGTCACACACACCCCCCTCAAAGGACCTGGCGTCCCCGCCAGTCCAACTTACCCGCATAGCCACACAGACATATAGGCAAATGTCCAGGAACGCGCCCCCTCTTAGCGCATGTCCGTACGTCCAGTGCCAGCGCCATATGCCATGCCATGTGCCTCACACAGAGCCCACATGCGTCATGCGCCATATGCCTGCACACTGACCCATACACGCAACCGCGAGGGTCGGCTCTAATACCATTTGTAACAACCTGCCCTCCAGAACCGCGCAGCCCAGCCCATCCGACGGGTAGGCCCACTTATACATAGCATCCCACTTACACTTTCGTGCTCGCTTCGTATAAAAGGGTTAACCCAGAAGTGCTATGGTTGGAGGGACAAGGCCTTATAAGTTGGTTCAGCTCTTGCTCAACTAGCAAGGTGGTACTAATCAAGTGCACATAGCACTCATGGGCCACATAGGCCAGATTCTAATTGGGCCAGGATGTCACAGTTTGCCGAAGAGACAACACCTGAGGAAGCACTGGAGTTGATTACCCAGGCGAGGCTGACTGCGGAGATGATCACAAAGGACCTGGGAATGTAAGAACAAACCATTATGCAGTCGGTGTATATAAAGCTTTTGTAAACACATGTGTAAATATATGTACAATGCCGCCGAGTTCTTGGTTTTCCTTAGTTATCATTAGCTTTAGTGACTATATAGTCTATGCCAAGCTGATTGATAGGAACTTAATAAAAATTGTTCACCTCAAAAAGCTATACTCGGGCAAACATAACATAATCATTGTAAAACTTTGTAATTTGGATAAAACAAGCTCGTATGTTGTTAACAAAGCACATATAGTACATGCAGCCTCCGACTGACTACTCGGTTGAAACAAACGATGTAGTGAGTCAGAGAAAAACTTTATACATATGTATGTGAGAAAGTACAAAACTCAAGTATAGAAAGGACGTAGCTGTTCTATATTCCATGAGTTGCTGACTAGGGCACCGTCTTCAATCTTCAGTCGGTAGGCGCCCGGCCGAGTCACCTCAGGGATAATGAACGGCCCTTCCCACAAGGGGGATAGTTTATGCCTGTCTTTGGTGGTTTGTATTTTTCTCAAGCGATTTATACTGATTCAGACCCTCGAGATGAGGTAATACCCTACGTCCAGTTGTTGTGTATTACCTTTGAGGTTTCTCTAGTGAGATGTCTTCTTCTCCCCCCAGGGGGCGCCTTGCCTCCCCTTATATACTGGGGGATAAGGTTACAAAGTAGGAGTCCCAGTCAGACTACGATCAAGGGATCTCCTTCTAGGAATATAATGTGCCCGACTAGGACTATATTTTCCCTGTTGTACAAGATTAAGTCTGCCGAGTCCTATTATATCCCTAATTACAAGGCTAGGCCCATATGCTTGTCATGAGGTACCCGGGGCCCATGGCCTCCACAGTAGCCCCCAAGACCTTCATAGTTGAGTCACAGCTAATGCCGAGTGCTCATCCTCCACGGTGAAGAATTCCTGAGTGCATTGCTCCCGAGTACTCTTTGTCCGAGTGCTTCTTCTCCCAAGTCCTGCATCATGTCAGCTGGCAACGAGGCTATGAAGGGTTTCATGTAGAAATATGAATAGTGTGTGTCGAATAGGCGCACCTATTAGGTGTAGCCCCCGACTTTGTACTTAATTGTGAAACAATTAAACATAAAGTCAAAGATCTTTAACCATGTAGTCTTTCCCGAGTAGTGCACTACTGGTATATGAGATTCTTCAACATCATGTCAGCTAGAATGATTTTTCTCATGGCAAATAATGGCTAAGCATGTAAACCAAGTACCACTTTATGGATTTTAACCCAATACGTGGTCAAGTGTACTTGAGAGATACCTGCATCCCCAATTTTAATGGAGACCAGCTATCGATCCTTATAAGGATATATCCTCAATACCTGGTAAATAATACAGATATCCGAATATATACACCCATCTATAGGCTTAGCATGAAGCATATCTGATTATTTAATCGGATTCTGTGACTAGCACCTGCACTGTGATTTTAACACAGTCCGCGAGCAGCCCAATATAGCGTGCTATTGAGAAACTCATATCTTTGGCCTACTATAGAATAAGCCGGCCTAAACCGACCTACCCAGCGCAGCCCTATAAAATTAGCATCCCTCGCATGTCAGGATGAGTAATCCAGTATCGGTAACGGCAATCAGCCAGAGGAATACTTGTCCGCAAGCCTTTCCGACTTATGTTCTGGATGCAGCATGGTTGCCACAGATGCCCGAGTAGGTATATTGCAGGATCTGCTTGCCCTCCTCAGGTGTGACGCAGTGCATGAGAACTCCAGATGCGCTTTGACAATATAGGTCTTCACTGACTTCAGTAAAGCCGAATAAGGTACTCGAACCTTGCATTAGCATAGGATTCGGCTGGCGACCCTCATGGGGCGTACCCTACCCAATAGAATTATAGCCAAATAAGGTACCCAAACCTTGCATTAGCATAGGATTCAGCTGGCGACCCTCATGGGGCGTACCTAACCTAGCAGAGTTGTGACCAAATAAGGTACCTGAACCTAGCATTAGCGTAGGATTCGGCTGGTGACCCTCATGGGGCGTACCCTACTTAGCTGAGTGGTACACGAGCCCTGACTGGTGCCAGAGGTCGGTTATATTAGCCGAATAAGGTATCCAAACCTCGCATTAGCATAGGATTCGGCTGGCGACCCACATGGGGCATACCTCACCCAGCAGAATGGTACTCGAGCACCGACTGGTGCTGGAGGTTGGTTGTTAGCTGAATAAGGTACCTAAACCTCGCATTAGCATAGGATTCGGTTGGTGACCCTCATGGGGCGTACCTCACTCAGCAGACTTGTGACCGAATAAGGTACCCGAACCTAGCATTAGCGTAGCATTCAGCTGGCGACCCTCATGGGGCGTACCTCACTCAACCGAGTGGTACCTAAGCTCCGACTAGCGCCAGAGGTCGGTTTTTAGCCCACACACAAGTCCCGACTAGTGCGAGTACTTGGACAATAGCTCTCGTGGAGCATTCCAAGTGATTCCTGAAGAGTCGCACTCCAAGTGTATCTTGGTAGACTGGTCCATCCGCCGAGCGTAGGAGATAGGCTCGTAGCCCTAAGTTCCTGTTACACGTATCCGGAACTGGCCCTACATTATAAACATATCGGATGAGTAGCATCTGATGATGAAAGCAATCACCCGAAGAAAATTTATCTATTTTACAATAGATGTAAATATGTGTTCCTCCTCTTATTGATATTAGTTTCCCCGAGTAGTTGACCCCTTACGTTTAAGCACTCTGCCCGACTAGTCATAGCCCCCTAGCATCAGGAGTCGGCTCTTGGCTCTTTCCCAGACACGTGTTTTGGATGACTTGAGTTCATCTTTCATGGAGCAAAGTTTCATGGATCAAAATTTATGCTACTTGAGTACTTTTGCAATCATTAAGAGCAAAAATAGAAAATGCACAGAATGTCCACCTATTAGGTGTACACCTAATAGGCATAAGTGGCTACGGCATTGGTGAGGCCGAGTGAGGAAATATTTATCAGAAAGCGACTTAGCTGTTCGGTATTTGGGAGTGGGGATGCCATCCTTGCGTTTGGGCTTTTGAGCCCCTGAGTATGTCACTTGTTGTTCTGATAATCTTCAGTTGTGGGAGGTCAAAGACGCTTGTGATCGACTACCACAATGAAGTCGTCCAACTTGCATTTGCGGTTCCTAGCCATAGTCGGGGCCACGTCATTGGTGCCCTTCCGCTTCTTCTGTTAGGGCGCCTTTTTGTCATTGAGGGCCTCAACAACAGCATCAACCGAGTCGGCGTACTTGTTCGCCATGTCGAATAGAGCCTTGACAGAGTTGGGAGGCTTCCGAGTGAATAGAGTCTTTGACTCCTTTTCGAAAGGCGGCGATGACAACCTCGTCCTTGATCATTGGGATTGAATTCTTCTTCTGAGAAAACCTCTTGATGAAGTCACGAAGAGACTCATTCTTCCTTTGATGCAATTGATATAGGTCATACTCGGAAGATGGCCTCTCGTATGTTCCCTGGAAGTTGGCGATGAAGCGTTCCCGGAGTTCTCCCTAGGAGCCAATTGATTGCTTAGGAAGTCCCGTTAACCATGTCCTCGCTGAGTCGGCTAGGGCGACTGGGAGGTAGTTAGCCATGGCTTTGTGATCTCCTCCAGCTGCTCGGATCACCAGAGTGTAGACTGTGAGGAAGGACTCGGGGTTGGTCTTCCCATCGTATTTTTCAATTCCAGTCGGCTTGAAGCCTAGCGGCCAGTCGACTTGTTGCAGCTCATGTGTGAAGGCTGGTATACCTTCATCTGCATGAGGACTCCGGCTCCAACTGTGATGGTGAAACCGCTCGTGGTGGAGACCGAAGCGCTCGTTCTCGTCTTCCAGTTAGCGTAGCTCGTCTTCCTCTCATTCGCAGCACCGAGCATTGATGTCCTGCCGAAGGTGACACCATAGTCGGCCTTGGAAATCCTGGTTGTCCCGCCAGTTGTTTTGACACCGCTGGTTGTTGTTGGGGTTGCCAAGTGACGTCTGGCGTGACTCCGTGTGCGGCTGACTAGAGCCAGCTACTCGGCATCGCGTCGAGGCGGATGAGACCGCCGTTGGGGAAACTAACTTGTTAGTCGGCATGAGTGTATCGCCGGATTATTGGTGCTACTGACATGCAGCAGTGGTGATCATGGCTTTTATCCTTGCTATCGTCCGGGTGGCCTGGTGATCAGGCCCGAACTGGAGTGTATCCAATAGAGCTGCAGCAGACACGATGTTCTGTTGAGGAGTTATGAAAACGTCGTGGTCACCGACTCGGGTTTGTAGGATTTGTTGTTGAGCAGTCCGCCCAACCTTGCGCAGGTTGTTGTTGCGGGCGTGGAGGCGTCTTGCTTCTTCCTCTTGTTGTTCTCGCAGTCGGCGGGCCTCCTTTTCTTGCTGCTCGTGTAGTCGGCTTGATTCCTGGGTGGGAGCTAAACCCTTGGATATCATAAGAACTTCACGTGGCGGAGAGAAGCTTGCCGAACTGCTGTCCAACTTAGAGTCGGAGTCCAACTGAAAGGCGGAGTCCGACTGAGAGTCAAAGTCAGAATAATTGATGGGGGTGATGACGACTCTGACCTCCCTAGATCCAATCTCGAGTAGCTCTAGGCCATATCCGAGTCGAACCCCAGGGGATTGGGTTTGCCGCGTCAGATGCTAATTGTAGTTATCCGCAGCATTGTTGAGTCCAAGCGGGAGATTGATGGTCTCTTCCTTCCTTAGCCTGATCTCTGCCGGCTCAAGGCCGAGTCCGAGTCGAACACCGAAAAGAATAGTTGTCCCGAGACCTGGGCATGTTGAGGATTGCCGCAGCAAGTCGACGAGGGTTGTTGCGGTATTACGTAGGCCGACTGGCGCAGAGTCGGCTTGATCTCTAGCCGATCGGATCAAATCCGAGTCAGACAGGGTAAGGTTGCCGAATTCGTCGGCAACGAAGTCGAGGCTCCCAAAGCTGATTGTTTGCCTGGGGAAGAAGTTGATGCCATCGACTCCCTTGATTGGATCCATCAGGCTTGATGAAGATGATCTCGATGATGCCCCTACCTGGCGTGCCAACTGTCGATGTTTTACACCAGCAATAAGAATATAGGGCTACTCGTCAGATCGAAACTCGGTGGACTACAAAGGAACACGAAGAGTTTATACTGGTTCAGCCGTCGAGATGAGGTAATACCCTACGTCAAGTTGTGGTGTATTTCCTTTGAGGATGTATGATGGTGATTCTTGTGAACCTCCTATGTCTTGCCCTCAAGGGGCACCCTACCTCCCCTTATATACTGGGGGACAGGGTTATAAAGTAGGAGTCCCAGTCGGATTACAACTAAGGGATCTCCTTCTAGAGATAAAATGTTCCTGACTAGGACTGTATTTTCCCTGTCGTACAAGGCTAAGTCTGCCGAGTTCTATCATATCCCTAATTACAAGGCTAGGCCCATCCTCTGTCCGAGTGGCCCATGTGCCTGTCATGAGGTACCTGGGGCCCATGGCCTCCACACTGGGCTTCCTTGCAGTCCTGCGAGTCCAACGGCGTCGACAGCAATGGTCGGCAGCGGCGAAGTCGATGGCTAGAGCGGCCGAGCACTAAGTGGCGGCGGCGATGGGATCCCGTGCACGGAGAGATGGCTAGGGCTTGCTACGGCTTGAGTTGATGCTCGGAAAAGATCCCAAGTCTCGATGATGCTATATAAAGGGGAAAGGAGAGGAGACCGACTCGGGAACAACTCGAATGGTGGTGGAAACCTAGGGCTTGGAGGTTTTCCCGAACGGACTCAAGCTTGAGCTCGATTTGATGCGATTTGGGGCTCCGATTCTTGGGGAAAGGTAAGAGGGGGACAAGGGAAGGAAATCCCCTCAACAAATTTTTGATTCGGCTGCACGCGGAGGCTGAATTGGGGCAGATATGGCATGGCGGCAGGGCAGCATGCATAGGAGTGCTCCGACACGAGGTCGGAGATGAGTCTGATGGGTGGGTCCCACCCGCCAGTGGCCGTGAGGCCACGGAGTGGTGGGCAAGCCGAGCCAGGGAGCTGGGGCTCCACAGGCCACGTGCGCGGGGAGTGGAACAGGATTGGGCCACGATTTGGCCCAAAGGCAGAGGAGGGGTTTTTAAAATATTTTCATTTTATTTAAATTCTATAAAGCTTGTTTTAATCACTAAAAATATTTTCCTTGCTCAATTAAATCCCAGAAAATTCCAGGAGGTAAAGGATTAAGCAAAGTATTTTCTAAATTTATTTCTAGGCCAACATTAGTTGAGAATTTTCTCTAATTTTAATATTTTCACTCCTTGAGGCTTTTAAATATATTTCTAAAATTCCTTATTACACATAATTAATTTAAGTAAGTATTTTTAGGGTATACAATGTTGCGCCTGAGTGGAGTGTGAAGACACGCTGGATAGCACGTTGATACGTTGCGCCAGCGTTTTTCAACCCGAACAGCATATTGACATAGTAGTATGCGCCGAATGGCGTGATAAAAGAAGTCTTCAGACAGTTCTCCTCCTTTAAGCTAATTTGATGATATCCCGAGTAATAGTCGAGAAAATTGAGTAATTTGCATCCCGCAGTTGAATCGACCACCTGATTTATTCTCGGCAGACCAAATGGATCTTTCGGACACGCCTTCTTTAAGTTGGTATAGTCAACGCACATATGCCATTTACCGTTCTTCTTCTGGACTAGGACTGGATTTGCCAGCCAATTCGGGTGGTAGACCTCCTTGATAAACTCGGCTGCCAGGAGCTTGGTTATCTCCTCGTGGATAGCATCTTTGCAGTCTTGTGCGAAGCGTCGTAGTTGTTGCATGACTGGTTTGGCATCTAGCTTGATATTGAGGGAATGCTCGATCACCTCCCTTGGTAAACCAAGCATGTCAGAAGGCTTCCAAGAAAATATATCCATGTTCGCCTAGAGGAAGGTGACGAGCTCGTCTTCCTATTTGGCCAGTCCCGACAAGAGTAGTCTTCTTTGTTTCTGAATCCGCTGAAATTCCTAACTTGGCTGCTTTCTTCGCTGGGACTTGGTCATCCTCGTTTGCAGTTGTTGCAGCTAGTCGGATATTACTTCGTCTGACTGCCGCTTCATGAGACTAGGACAACTCACAACTTTCCTTGTCGCAAGTGAAGGCTTGCTTAACGTCGATGCGCATAGAGAGTACTCCTGCTGGTCCGGGCGTCTTGAGCATCATGTATGTATAGTGAGGCACTACCATGAACTTGGTGAGTGCAGGCCATCTGAGTATGGCGTGATACGCGGTCTCAAAGTCGGCAACCTCGAAGCAGATGTTCTCCGTGTGAAAATTTTCCCGCGTGCCAAAAGTTACTACAAGAGTAATCTATCCGAGTCGGCTGGGGATTACCCCATGGAAGGGAGCTGTACTCTGCCGCAGCTCGGATTATGGTATTTTCATCTCGTCAAGCGTTTTGGCAAATAAAATGTTGAGTGCGCTTTCTCCATCGATGAGAACCTTCTTCAACTTGATGCTTCTTATGACTGGGTCAAGGACGGGTGGGTAGCGTCCCGGATGTGTTACTCAGTCAGGGTGATCTGCGTGGTCGAATGTGATTGCTGTCTCTGACAAGCGCAGGTATTGGGGGGCATCCGACGAGACCGAATTCACCTTGTGGGCGATTAGCTTCTGTTTGCACTTGGACTCGTATGTAGATGGCCCTCTGAATATGAGATTGAGCTCAGCCTAGTGTTAACGCCAAAATTTGGCATGATTCTTTATCAGATTCGGTTAAGGAAGAAATCACAGTCAATTAGTGGGGATTAATCCGGAGGAAGCCGAGTTTGGGAAGGGATCGTGAAGACCACGGAAAGGCAGTTAATATCTTATCTATTAATTAGGCAGTGTTAGTATTTCTTTCTTTTAGGAAACCAGATCTCGTGTCCGATCGGGTCTTGTTAGTGTTTTCCTTATGTAATTAGGAAATTGTGTATCGTGTCCAATAAGGACTTGTATCAACTCGGGGTATAAATACGTATGCCCAGGTACCTTGTAAAGGAAAGAGACAGATCAATACAATTTCAGCGCATCGCCACCCTTTTTGACGGGTTCTTGCTTCTCGAGCTAGGCTGCATCGGTTAAGTTCGACCTCCTGCGAGAGGGTAAGTCTCGTTACCCTGACTATCATATCGGCTAGGACTTCCTCAGTTAGGTCCGATATTCTAGTCGATCTACGGTAGTCGGCTTACCACGATATATCTACTGTCTACGGCTGCATCAGTTAAGTTTGATCTCATAGTTCGAGTAGATATATCACATCACACGTGCATAGATTTATCAGCTTACTGGGTGTAATTTATCATCAGTTTGTGCTGCATCGGTTAGGTCCGACCTACTAAACTGCCAGCGATAAGTTATTCCTGCTAGGTTGATAGATTTCATGCAAGCGTCTTATTGGGGTGTATAGCCGATAAGTTATCATATAGTACATCATGATTGCATTAGATCTATCGGCTCATCGAGGTTCTTTTATCATTATTAATCTGTGCTGCATCAGTTAAGTTTGACCTACTAGATTGATAATGATAGATTTATCCTTGTTAAGCTGATGGGTGTCTTTGTAATGTTTTATCGGAGTGCCTAGCCGATAAGTTATCTTTTATTAAATAAAGCCGACTGCATTGTCTATTATTTTGGGCCGATTGCCGATATGAACTATAGCACTTATACATCGACTGGAAGCCGATGATGGCATAAATAAGTAAAAACAAATAAATCAATTGACTTCCAGCCGACTTCAATGGCACTTGTGTATCGGCTAAGAAACCGATGATATTGTAGATAAACAAAATAATAGACAATGCAGTCGGCTTTATTTAATAAAAGATAACTTATCGGCTAGGCACTCCGATAAAACATTGCATAGACACCCATTGGCTTAACAAGGATAAATCTATTATTATCAATCTAGTAGGTCAAACTTAACTGATGCAGCATAGATTAATAATGATAAAAGAACCTCGATGAGCCGATAGATCTAATGCAATCGTGATGTACTATATGATAACTTATCGGCTATACACCCCAATAAGACGCTTGCATGAAATCTATCAACCTAGCAGGAATAACTTATCACTGGCAGTTTAGTAGGTCGGACCTAACCGATGCAGCACAAACTGATGATAAATTACACCCAGTAAGTTGATAAATCTATGCACGCGTGATGTGATATATCTACTCGGACTATGAGATCAAACTTAACTGATGCAGCCGTAGACAGTAGATATATCGTGGTAAGCCGACTATCGTAGATCGACTAGAATATCGGACCTAACCAGGAAGTCCTAGCCGATACGATAGTCGGGGTAACAAGACTTACCCTCTCGCAGGAGGTCGAACTTAACTGATGCAGCCCAGCTCAAGAAGCATGAACCCGTCAAAAAGGGTGGCGATGCGCCGAAATTGTATTGATATGTCTCTTTCCTTTACAAGGTACCTGGGCATACATATTTATACCCCGAGTTGATACAAGTCCTTATTGGACACGATACATGATTTCCTAATTACAGAAGGAAAACACTAACAAGACCCCGATCGGGACACGAGATAGGTTTCCTAAAAGAAAGAAATACTAACACTGCCTAATTAATAGATAAGATATTAACTGCCTTTCCGTGGTCTTCACGATCCCTTCCCAAACTTAGCTTCCTCCAGATTAATCCCCACTAATTAACTGTGATTTCTTCCTTAACCGAATCTAATAAAGAATCATGCCAAATTTTGGCGTTAACACATACCCCCCAATTTCGGAGTTTTCCATAAGACTTCGAAATTCTTCCATCTGGGCTTTCAAATTCCTTTCACACCGAGGCGGCCCAAGGTAGCCCACTTTCCTTAATTGTTTGAAACAGTGCCAACAGCCTCGATTCCCACCTGGTCATCATTCCTCTATAAACCGCTTTGCCTTCCTAGCCTCCTTTCTTTACGCTTTCACATCATCAGAACTCTCTCGCTTCCCTCGAGACCTCGATGAGTTCCAGCGATCTAGGCGAACCGTTGTGATCTTCTTCCTCAACCACCGGCCTTCGCTCATTTTCTTCTTCCGCGATGGCTTCAGCAATCGCTGTCCCAGAGGTAACCCTCTTGTCTGATGACCCTCTCTGCCTTGTAACTTGGATAGATTGAATCTGCTACAATCTTCACCTGTTCTTCGTCGTGTTCTTGTTTACGATAGAACCTCAAAAGCCAAATTTTGATTCCGGCCGCCGATTATCCAAATTTCTTCTATCACTGTCCCATGGGTAGCGAAGACCCTATAGACTTCATCAACGCCGAAACCCAACGCCTCCCTTTCAAGAACTCTGCCATGCTAGCTAGCGATTGGACCAATAGTTTCAGATCATGGCCTAGCAAGCTTCCCGGGTGGAGGAACTAGTATATCAGAGTATCGGCCGCAAAGAAAACTCTCTGGGAAGAACGCAGATTTGGCCATTGCAGTCAATCTTTCCCTAGCCAAGATGGAAAGAATGAACCTTTGCTCGCATCGGCTTTGTACTTCTGGTCAGACACCCTCAACACCTTCCTGTTCAGACACGAGCCGATGACCCCAACTCTGATGGATGTAACCATGCTCACCTGCCTCAACACAACAAGTTACATCAACCCCCTCAACCTCCAATTTAAGCCTACTCATCGGCTACAAAGGAAGAATATCGGCGGTTGGACCAAGTACATATCAATTCACAACAAGGGGACTGGGCCAGTTGACGATCGGGAACATGCTGCTTTCTTGAACTTGTGGTTGGAACGATTCATTTTTGGTGGTGCAACCCTCGGCCCAACAACCAACATGCAGTGTTTGGCAGAATGCTTGGTTGATCGGAAACAAATCCCCTTGGGACAATACCTTCTCGGTGCCACTTATCAACTGCTGCATCTGGTGGAAGTCAAGCTATCGGCCGGCCAACCAGTTGGCCATATTGGGGGTCCTTGGTGGTTTGTGCAATTATGGCTCAACGTCTATACATCCAAGGCAATCCCCGGGACTTCCTTCCTCAATTTAACTTTCCCAGCCGATCATACAGAGGAACAGGAACCCATCTGCCGCTAATGTATCTCTGTGGGCGAAGCTGCATCGGCCCTCGCTGGCTGCAAAATGACTCCTGTCGGACTCAGCCAATGGTTCAAAGGTTTTTATTATGGCTTCACCAGGGAGGCCACACTCTGGTTTGCATACGATGATGCAGCATCATTCGAGATGCCCTTCAAGTTCAATCCTCTTGACGCTCTGGCCGATGAAGAATCCAAGACCATATTTCTATCGGCCATTACCCCCTGCTTTGTGCCGACTGGCTTCTCTCAGGGCCGATCGCAACAACCATCATATGAGTTTTATCATCCATCGGTCGGTTCTCGCCAGCTCGGCCTCGGTCAACTTCCAATCGGCCTATTCTTCATTGATAAACTTCAAGCCTAGGGTAATGTAAACAGTGCTTTAGAGTACGATCAGATGCAGACTCTAACAGAATCCCTACCTCTGGGCACCGCCACCAGCGTGGAGACCTGTACTGCCAACACAAAGCTTTTGCCCATGGTGGTCAGAATGGAAAGAAACACTTGTTGAACTCATCGGCCATCCAATACTGTTCTCGCCTCAACCCCGACTACGTCGAATCTGATGAAGAGGTAACATCCCATAAGCCTTAATCATTCTCCGATCATCTCTTATAATCTTATCTCGCAGGCTGTCGACGAGGAGCCACCAACAAGAAGCACCAGCGGCCGACCGATCATATATCAACCACCATCGGCCAATCCACACTTGGGGCATGGTGCTCCTCCTCCATCGTCTCTCCTCCGTACGTCACGATCGATAGGACCAAAACGCAAGAAACTGGCGTCTCGCCCCTCCCAAAAGAAGCAGAAAACTAGTGTCGATGTCATGGTCACGGCGCCACCGGCTATTGGAACAACATCGGCCCCTTCATCCCTACGAGTATGTGCTAATTCTTGATATTATTATATGTTTCCCATCTTTTCATTATCGATCTTATTTTCAGCTTGAGTTATCAGCTCCCGAACCTCAACCTTCACCTGACATCCTTACAAGCATCGAGCCGATGATTTCTCCAGCCGTTCCAACTCCAGCACCCAGCCCCAATCCGACGTTGAGGCTGTTCTTACAACTTCAGTGCCAGGCATCGGCCATCCTGAAGAACAACCCACTCATCCATTTGATGCCAATGTCACTCAAGCTACCGATGTCCTACCTCAGGTAGCCTCTTTACATCCATATTTCATTTTAACTCATTACTGATCCGTTTACCGATGTCAATTTGCAGTCCTCAGCCGACTTGTTCTCCTTCGACATCGGCAAGTACTTGGAGGCAGATGAAGAAACAGCCACCAGCGTTGTAACCAAACCATCTTTTCCAGCTGACGTGCGCGAATACTTGCTGAATATCATTCGTCTGCTAGAAAACCCGATCGACGCTTTGGTGGAAGACTATGGGCCGATCCGGGCAAGATTTGTAGAAATTGAGCATCATTTGCTCGAAGAGCTCATTGACGCATTGACTCCTGCAGCATATCTGGAATCCCACAAATTCCAACTCATCAAGCTCAGGCAGCGTATAGCCGATCGTGCTGATCAACAGAAAATGGTCCAAGATATCCAAAACGATTGGCTGTCAGCTCAAACAGAAAAGAAAAAGCTTGACGATATGGCAGCCGCCCCTCAAGAACTCCAATCCAAACTAGACCAGTTGAAGAAAAGGGAAGCCGATTTGCTGGCAGAACTTGAAGAAATTTGCAAGGACATCGAAACAACAGAATCCAGCTCATCGGCCTGCCACAAGCTGTACAAAATCAAGAAGCCAAAAGTTGCAGCCAGCAGTGCGTCAATGTTTCATCAGTGCAAAAATCTAAAAGGCTATCCCGGGTTCCAATGAAGAGACATTCATGCCATTGACGAGATTGACCGAATCGCCTGCGCGCACAGATCGAAACAATCAAAATTTTCTTGTAAAATCTTAACATTGATGACTATGACGTTGCTTGAAACACGATCCCCTTTTGTTGCAATATATTATCTGGTCAGCTTTGTACCTGTTCATCTTACTCCATCTTCGCTTGATAATATTTGTATTTGTTCTTATCTAAAGGCGATACCCTTATACCGGCTTCTTTAGGGCGATGTAACAACATTGGCTCTTGGCTTTTGAAACTATTTTAAAAAAAAATTGGCTGCATTCAACCGATTTAGGTGTTGATCCAAACGCTAGGATAGTACTTCTTGAGATACTTCCCATTAAGTGCTTTAGCAAACTCCTTCCCCTCAAGATCCTCCAATATATAGGCATTACCATGCACACAATGATTAATCCGATAGGCCCTTCCCAATTCTGAGGTGACCACTTTCCGAATTTACTATCTTTGACCTGATCGGCAAAATTAACTTCCATACAAGATCTCCTCGTAAATGATTTTTACTCTATCACCTTAATTTTGTTTAATATGCCTATGCCACCTAGCTTTATTTCTCCGGATCCCTTTCCAGTGCCCATCAACGATTCTGAGGTCAATCCTCGAGTCATCTGTCATCAGTTTATAATAATCATCGCTGTCAATTGATTTTTGCAAAGAAAGTCTCCTAGAGCTTTGAATGTTAGTCTCCCAAGGTAAAACTGCTTCATGATCCATTATAACAATTGGTATGGTGGCTAAACCGAGTATACCCTCAATGACATGCCTATCCGATAGGACCATAATGAATCGCTATATATGTAGTATGCCATCTCCGCGGCTGTTCATTATCTTCTTCCGCTTAATTAATTTTGATTAGACTCTTATTCGAAGCTTTCTGCCTGTCCATTAGCTTGAGCATAATAAGTGAGAATTCAGTAACTTAATTCCCATACTGGCAAGCAAATGTTTGAAACTCATCGGACACGAAAATAGATCCCTGATCGGTAGTTATCGTCTGAGGAATTCCAAATCCGATAAATTATATGCTCTTTTCACAAACTCAAATCGCATCTCTGACGTGACTTTCTTCAAAGAAGTGCTTCACCCATTTTGTAAAATATCTGTTGCTGTCCAATATTGAATTTATGTCTTACTTGATGGAGGATAAACCTGGCCGATCATATCAATTCGCCCATCTCTGAACGGCCACGGTTTGATGATAGGATCGTCTAGCCGATGCCTGGTGCTCGCTGTATAATTTCCAGAATTTTCTGGCAATCTTGACATCCCTTATAATATTTGAAGCAATCCTCCAACATTGTCGGCCAAAAATATCCTACTCTTCTCAAGATCCATTCATCTTATGAGCCGATTGATGAGTTCAACAAACGCCCTCGATGCACTTCGAACATAACCACTTTGGCTTCTTCTAAATTTAGGCATCTCAGCAGAACTCCTTCAAAAGTCCGATAATTATAGCTCCCCATCAAGCAACAAATCTTAGTACTTTATACCGAAGTTTCCTAGAAACCGTGGCGACGGATTTTGTAGATATCATTATTTCCTGTCTCCCAATCATCGCTTTATACTAGAATATCACTTTCGGCTATCCTCCAAACCTCAACCTGTCTATTCAGCCGTAACCCGAAGCAATTTGTGAAGATATTACTTCTAAATCTGTTCTCTAGGAATATGATCCAACGATACTCCTGAAATCCCTTATAAATCTCTACATTCTTCTAATACGATCTTAAAACATCATCCCTGCATCATACTCCCTGGGTCAATTGCTTGATCACTTAATATAGGAATCCCAACAATCTCTAATGATATCGCCCCAATCTCCTTTAAAAGTTGAAGTCCCTCGTCAGCACCACCTCGTATCCGCTTGATTGTTGGTCCGAAGAGTTTCAATGTAAAAAGCAAACTCAAAAATTGCCCCCTAAGCGATACAATGACCAGATCCGATATCCAGTATCCAATGCTTTGCAAACTGATCATCAAAAAATAAAGTCCTGGGATCGCTCCACATAATCTTCATGACTCCTCTGTGTTTTGCACAATCAAAATCAGCTATGGTATGTCCCTTGATCGCTTTGGCCGATTCCAATATCTCAAGTCGAACTCTGTTAAGGAAAAAAATC
>RYFJ01000917.1:0-249089 GCA_003991445.1 Oryza meyeriana var. granulata | reverse complement strand
TCTGCGCGCCAGGCGTACAGCGCATTAAGTTCAAACCATAGGATTTAACCCCAGAGCTGTCAGCGCCCTTGTAGGGCGACGCGTCCGGTCCGCTCCCGCATAGATTGAATACCCGTTCGGACCTCCTCCAATCTGGCCGCCCGTCGCGCGTAGCCGACCCGGCCCGCATAACTCCAATTGTCCGAATCCCTGCGTCGGGCCCTAATTGTTGCCGTCGCTCGCCGCTTCAGCCGCAGGAGACAAGGGAGCATCACCCGGGACTGATCCCCCTCTCTCTTCTCCTTCATGACTTGAGTGACTGCGTCGTATATATATCCGAGAAACGCACCATGCGTCAGCTTGGTAATTGTGATTTGTTCCCTCTTCTTGCAGCCTGTGTTTTGTAACATGTCATAGAGGTCAGAGATCAAGTAATAGACTGCACTGTAATGTGTAGGTGAGAACCTCTTCATTTCCCAGATTTCTGATTTTGTATTAGGGCTCTGCCGATGCAAGTAGAACTAATGCCAAAGCGAAGTACTGTATTGCATATCTTAGATTTGCAACCTCACCCCGGTCATGACTCTGTACTCAGCCGCAGGGCACTTCTCCTGTTGCTGGTTCTTATTGCACCCCCATGATGAATTGATTTGAAACTAATGATGATGTGGTCTTACCCCACTGGAAGAGACAAAGTGCCGTGTGTAGTTATGAAGCTAGCTAACACCAATTTAAGTAACAACACCAGCAAGACTGATTGATGATCATTGTATTGCCTTTATTGTAGATGCAACTTAATACTTCAATATAAGTCGTGATGCGTCTAACCCTTTGTGCATGTAGAGATATATTGATACACTTTTGTTTTCTGGGAATCACTGCCAACAAGCACACAATCAATGCTCACAGTCACAACTGCTACGATGAAATAAGGGGAAGTGATAGTGAAGGCTGTTGACTTACAAGTAATGATAGAGAGTTGCTGAGAAAATTTTAACTGGCATCATTCATGCGAGCAATGAATAACTCCCATTTAGTTACCTTGTTGCGCATGACACTCTCCATTTGGGATTTTATCAGTCTCTTACGTCCTTGTTATTCATTTAAAGCGCATAACTGTGAGACACAGAGGACATCTGTAATATATATGAGAGGAAGCAGAATTGTTGGCAGCTTTGTCACTCCTTCGTTTTAGTAAACTATGACATGTGCGACTCTAACAATAAAAGTATATTTGCATCACAGTCATTGGATTAGATACACTTGAAATATGCAAAGGAGATTACTTAAGTTTTCTGCTAAGATACAGAAACAATACATTTTCGATCTAATTCTCGTGCCTAACAAATTTACTGATCGTGTGAGTTTGATTGGATTCTTGTAGTTAAGATCTTTGTCCATTTGTCATGGAAACACTGCCATAGTGTACTCAATGATAGTTGTGTTAGGGGTTATTTTAAAAAACTCTCCACAGTCTAACTATTGAACTCCCTTCTTGATCATGTGTGACCTCTTCTTTTCATGATAAGTACTGTTTTACATTCCATATCTTAAACCCTTTCTGGCTAGTAGGTTTACACAACAATTGATGTACCGCGCGCAGTATCAATATGAATATATTGTCGCATTACTATGAAATCTATCCTCCGCATCTAGCCGCGCTTTCAAGTGGCTTAGAAGTTAATTTGGAAACACAAAGGGGTCTATTCGTGATTGACTCCTTGCAGTTCGGACTCAATTTTTGCGATTGTTGAGTGAGTAGCTATTTATACGAAATGCTGGTATTCAGTCAGCAATTTACTCCTTTCGCGCCATGAGGATAGAAATGTTATCGAGCTGATGTAGTGCTCAAATAGAAGACTAGTCTATGTCCAAGTGCATTATCAAGTGTTCTTTAGCTATTTATTCCTTAAACAACTGACTTCTATAGCCCGGTACATGTATCATAATTCCATGAACAACCCAATACATATTATTTTTAGTATTATGATGCATAATGTCTGAAATGACGATTGGAGACTTCTGATAGAGTAGAGATACATAAGACTATGGTTCCCACCACTGTCTCTCAATCAACTTAAATGATAAGTTGGAAATACGATATATTTTCGATTCTGGCCATCTATGCAATTACATGTTTCTTGATCCCGTTACAAATAAGTTTAGTTATGAGAGTAATTTCTGTCTCGATTATGGTACCAAACTTTAGAAAAATTTACGCAGTTCAAGGTGTGTTACAAATAATTGTCTCTACTGTTAGAAAACGGAGCTCTGATTATGTTGAGCATATCTTGCAGATCAAAACAAGAATGGTTTGGGCTGAAGTGATAGTGCCATCAATCCTGAGATTCACCTGAGCTGTTATAGGACTTACGGGTTTATTAATCTTTATGAGTACGATTGCTCACTGCACCCATCATGTCATTCAAAATCTTCAAATATATTGCTTTGAGAACCGCCAACCAATTCTATACGTGACAACAATCGAGTTGAATAAATTTTTTTTATAGAACACCATGTGTCAATGTACTTCCAATGATAACATTTGATATTTTGTCTTGTGGACTTCAAAAAAAATTTTACCTATATGCATACAAAAACCAATTGCTAAGTGAATTGGTAAGCTTCACAAGTGTCAACTGTTGCTGGGGGTTCTGAGTCAAGGAGCAATCTTAAGTTACTTCAGTAGCCGCTACGTCTTATCATTTTGCCCTCTAATCTTGAGGCTTCTGACCACTCCTAACATGCTTAGTGCACCAAAGTCTCAGCATTTAGCTTTATCAGCTACGATGTAACTTTTGTGCTTATGTCTTGCTTTGTATATGTCAGTGAATAAATATGTGTAGTAATATAATGAATCTTATTATTGAGCAATTAACTGTGTAGAATCTCAATGCATCGAGCTGAGGGCCCACCTATACCAATGGTCTGGACATTAGTTCGAGAGATATGGCCAACTTCCTGATAATGTGAGCTATTTCTTTTACATATATTAATATTTGTTTTAATATAGACATATATTATTGAATTCCTGCCAAGAAAAAGGAGGAGAATGGTAATGACATGATCAGGAAAAGAAAGTTTTGTGGAGAATGGATGAAATGAATAGAGTTAAATAGATAGTCTATAAGGGCACTTGGAAGCAATAACAATATCTGTTATGTTTACTTTAAATAACTATTAATTTGCTAATTCAATCTAATCAGTGATCTTCATAGACTATAATGTAAAGATAAGCGCTGTTGAACTTAGTTGTGTTGTCCTTATTTCACTGACGGGTGTCCAGAATCGAATATAGTAGAGGATGCTTTCGTGTCAAATCTCGGCCACCTAACTTAGAAACTCATCTCGTACGTTGTCTACATTAGGATCAGACCGGGCCGCTCAGCCGCGTGGGTATCACAGTAGTACCGGCCGACCCCGCAGAATCAGGACTCTTAGAGAGGGCTGTGAGGCTTAAAAGGGTAGTGGTACTAACGGATAATGCGAATTAAGTTGGATCAATTAAATAGTAAGAACAATTATCTATAAACATTAAGATAAAGAATCACTGGTTTCTATTAAATGATACTTCTTCGATAGAACAAATCTAACTATAATATAGTAATTTTAGTTAGTTTCTATGTTCCAGTATAATAAATTAATTCTCATTTCCATATTCAGGTGTTTCAGTTAACTTCGTAAGTTATGCTAGCGTATTTTATAATATTCGATTAAAGTTGTTTCCGTATTTATTGATTTTATCCTTTTAGTTGTATCCACTCTTCCATATAATCTACTAAAAAATGTAAAATACCAATAATCCGGTAACGGCATACTCGATTTCTCTAGCTCTCAATTGATCTCTCGAAGCAGTCCTCCGTATCGGGTAAAGTCTAGATCCGCCCCTAGACTCCCTCTTGTGAGACAGCAAGGACATAGTAAACTAATGTATTTTGGGGCGATACTGTGTTGAATTAATCCTTGAGGGATGGTGAAGGCAACGATGTTCATAATATATCAACTGAACCCGCTGACGTGCCGGTTCGGACTATATCGGTTGTAGATCAATTTCCGGATACGGATAGGATCGTCGGATAGTTCTCCACGGCGGATTTCGGACACGGTCGAATACGATGATCATTAGTGATAAATTTTCGGATAATCCGAATAAGTGACTTAACCCTACTTTGCATCTCTATTTTTTTTCTCTCCCATCGAGTCCACACACAGGCTGTCTTCGCCGGAATAAGTGGGTGACACTGTGTCGACGCCATCCTCACTATCCCTCCTCCAGCTAGGCGGCGGCCCTTGCTCCCCGCGTCCGCGCCGCACCGGATCCGCGCCCCCGCCGGCCTCGCCGCCACGCCGGCCTCCGCGCCCCTCACATCCTCCGCCACGACGGCCTCGACGTCCCGTCGCGCGGCCTCCGCCGCCGCACCGGCGACCGGCCCTGCTCCCTACAACGCCGCGGCCGCCGCGCCGACGGCACGGACTCGTGGCGCCTCCCCGTCGGGCCCCGAGCCCGAGCCCCATCGCAAGCCTCCGCCGCACGCCGGGACCTCGCGCCTGCGCCGCTGGCCGAGCCACCGGGCCCGTCCATCGCAGGTAGATCCCCTTCTTTGGAGATTATTCCTGATTCCTGTTTGTGCTGCTTGGATGGAGACCTTGGATCGCGTTCAACGTATATACGAGTAATCGGTCTTTGCTTGCTGTCTTTGGTTAATTACTTGGTGTGAAAGCTTTCTCGATGTAAGACAAGAAAGCTAGCAAAAATTATACTTGCTTAATGCAATATACATGTTCCAATTTTCTTCTGAAATCTGTGTTCCTGTATGAACATTTCGTCATTTCCTATCAGTCACTGGGGTCAGCAATCTGGTGATTAAATAGAATGGTGATATGATTGTATACTTGTATAGAAATTATAATGTGTTATTGATATGGAGTTTGAAATTTGTTTGTATATATTGTTTAGCTAAAATTTAGAAATATTGATATATTGTTTTACAAAAAATAATAGTTGTCTGTCTTCATTGGTTTCTAAAGTTCAGTTTAGGGGTTTTTATATTCGAATAAATATTCGTTCCGATTCGTATTCGCTCCGTATCTGTATCCGGTAATATTCGATTCCGTTTTCGTATCCGAGGTTTCCGATTCCGAAAAAATATGAAAACGAATATGGTATAGCTAGTTTCCGACTGTTTCCGATCCGTTTTCACCCCTAGTTGGTCCTCGCCGGGATGTTCGATTTCTTGGCCCATTCCTAGTCCGTAGAGTTCCTTGCTCGGTTCTTGACTGATCTAAGCCTAATGTCCCAAATGCTGGTTTTTCTTGGTGAACTTTGATCTTGTTCTCCCCCTCTTTTGCTTTCTTGCTTCATGTTCATGAGTTCATCGACTGGTTCTTTGGGTTTATGGATTTACACGAGCTTTATTTGTCTTGTGGCTCTTGCAGTTCCAGGCGTGATGGGCAAGGAGAAGAGGGCGAGGGCGCGGGATCCTGCCAAGACCAGGGGGAAATCCCCGCGCCTGAGGCGGCCAGCTGCAGCGACGGCGGCGGCGCTGGATGCGAGTGATCTGTGGGAGCAACAGGCGGCGTTAACCAGTGACGGTAGTATTCGGCGGTGCCAACACGTCTTGTGTGAGCAGGCTATCATTGATGTGGGCATAGCGCTGATCAATATCTCCATTAATGGCCCGACGTGTAATGCTTACAAGTGTGGCAGTGGCATTACTGAGGGGAGGAATATCTTGGTTTGCTTGGGTTGCGAATCGAGTTTCTGCACTCAACACACGAGATGGCATGCCCGGATCAACCAGCATTGGGTTGCTTTGATGTACAAAAGACCGAATGTGGCGCATTGCTTCGCGTGTGAAGACTCCTATTTCATCAGAAGTGAGAAGGTTTCGGACAGAATGTCGGCTGTTAAGGATGACTTCTCCATCAGTACCCGTAAGAAGGATGCAAAGGGAATAAGAAGGATGCAAAGGGAATGACGATGGTTGACAATGAGGCAGGTGGTCGTAAGGTGGATAAGGAGATGTTGGTTGACAATGCGACTGATGGTCATGCATCTGGGTCAGTTGTTGGGCATGCCCATGCTATCAAAGGGATGCCGAATCTTGGAAACACTTGTTACTTGAATTCATTGGTGCAGTGCCTCCTTGTGCTTGGAAGGCTGCGGGCAAGGATGTTAGGACCAGATGCTCCTCCAACGGGGACCCTTTGTCTAGTACTGAGATCTCTCTTTCATGATACAGACAGTGTGAATGATGCAGGAGACCTGCTGGATCCAGAGAAGCTCTTGGGTTGTCTATGCATATTGCACCCAGAGTTTCGATGCACTTCTACGCATAGCGAGGAAAGGCTAATGAAGTCTCCTAACATGCAAGACAGTGCAGTGGCTCCTACAGTTTTTGATTCCATTTTTGGCGGGCAACTGTCTGTTACCAAATTGTGCAAATGTTGCTCGTTTAGTTCAGTTTCCCATGATGTATTCTGTGATCTCTCAGTGCCAATACCACTGAAGAAGCCTCTATTCAAATGTGTTGAATCACGATGGAGCACTAAAGGTCGCAGATCTCAACGGAAGAGGAACCCAAAAAAGACTCATACAATTGCTTAAGATGGTGATTCTCTGAATGCTGCTTCAGAATTGAAAGATGTGGTGGTCATGGTGAAAACATCAGAGCCTTTGGAAGTTGGTAAGTTGCTCATGTTCCTAATTAAAGGAATGGAAGGCAATGTTGAACAGGCCTGCAAACGTGCATAGTGTCTCAGAAGTCAGAACATAGAACTATGATTGAACACACCAAACTATGATAGTACCACTATTATTTGTTAGTTTTTGCTCCAGACAAGAAAAAGGGCATTTTGCAGAATGGCGCTCTTGTACTAGATAAATGAAGAAACATGTTCAAGTACTTGATTATACACGGACTGCAGAAATACCAGAACCTTCAGGATGTCTACATTAGACAAGCAGGATGTTTCAGAAGATTTAACATGGCATGGCCTTTTGTTACAGTGTAGCAGTTTTTATTGGCACTGGGAAGATAACTAAGGGTGTTGAGTCCTCCTTGTCTTCAACTCTTCATATAATAAATATTGCTCCAAGTTGTTGGTTAACTTATGTACATGCGGAGATCGTTGAAAAAAAAGAAGCTTCAAATAATCAAATGTATAGGATAAAGATTCTCAAACCATGTAGAGAATGAAGGTTGCTGGTTTCATGAAGCAGCTGATGAGGACAAAACTTAAAACTTATTTGCTTGATTCTGCAGATTCTACTAAAGTGGAACAGATCCCACAAAGCAAGGATGCTGTACAATGTCCTTCGCAGATTCAGAAGGATAAGGTCCAAAGAAAGGCTGTTGATTTCCTTCCTCAAAAAGACAAGGGGAAAGCTCAGAGTAGCGATATTGTTTATAGCAAGGCACAGGATATCAACTCTCTTGCGTCGATTGAGGAGTGCTTGGAATTGCATTTTAAAACTGATATGAAAGAATGGACCTGTGAGAACTGCTCCAAGGTTGCTCAGAAGCCAGGCAACATTATAGGTCCTAGTGCACACCAAGTAGAAGAAAAGCGAAATGAACAGCAAGATAGAAACAAAGGTGCAGTTCAAACACGTCTAAGCAAGCTGCCATCTGTATTAGCTATTCATCTGAAGAGATCTTTGGGGCCTCATAAGGTGATAGGACATGTGAGCTTTAAAGAAATCCTTGATGTGGGGCTGTTCATGGACCACAGGTACTGACTACTGCATTTGTTTTTTCAGAAAACATATCACTATTAGCATATTTATACAGCAACTTCTGATGATTCTATGCCAGTTTAATTAAGTTTCTTATTTGCAGTAAGCTAATAAATATTATTTTTCCTAGTTTGCACCTTTTGCGTTAAGAATACATCTATTCCAATAGGTTTCTTTCAGGTGACATATGTATTGCTGGTCAATGAATAATTTGTATGTCCATTTTTCACGGTTTCTTGCTATGAGCATGTGGAATTGTGGATTATTGTACTCTGTGTGTCTATGTGTCACCTAGATACCTCGTGTAATATTAACCATAACTAAATAAGACAAGGCTTGCTTGTTGATGGCTTTGTGGCTTCCCTTGCTAGTAATTTTCAATGGTTATGCTTTTGTTTTGTGAAAAGGAAACAATGTGATGATGTGAATATTTCAACTGTATTTGTGGAATTAGGGGTGATTCGGATTTTAGAATAATTTGAATGTGTGATTTTAAGAACCCGATTAGATTTTACTCTACTCTCTTGTTCTTTCTTACCCTTTAGACTCAGATTGTACATCCTTAGAGTAACTCTAGGTTTGTTGACAATATCCATCATTCTGGCCAAAGCCAATTCACTGTAGCAGAGTATCATTCACTATTCTTTGGCTACCTCTTTTTTCGTGTGTGTGTGTGTGAAAAATCACAATCTCCTTAAAACATCATTCACTTTGATTTCTCATTAACAATATTCATTTACAAGGATATTTAGCCAAGAAGGATATGCTGTCATTTTACATCCAGCTATATGAGTTGAAGCCTTACGTCTGCTTTGTGCATTTTTTTCTCTAATCTTCAGCTCTGTGGACAAAGATAGTTCCAGCTATCGTCTAGTTGTTGTTGAGCAGCAGGGCCTAAGGTGGACCTCTGAATTTTCCAGCAGCCACAAAGTAAGTTCACACTTTCACTTCTTTTTTTTTTTCTGTAGGTTGTCCATGTTCTGCTTAACAAATTTTGATGCATTTCCACTGAATATTACAATGTTAGATGTTTTTATTTATTAGACTGAATAACTGATTTGTTTGTTAATCATACTATGAGTTTCATAGAAGGTTGCAAGCAAAAGCTGTCTGCTCTTGAACCGGCACAAGTCCACAATGGATCTTTTGCATCTGCCTTTGCTATCACAACAAGGATTGTGCAGTTGGTCTTCCTGTCAGTTTATAATTCAATTATCTGCTGGACTTCAATCCACTTCTTTCGGAGAAGACGATGGCCGCAAGCCCCTCAAACTGAATTTAGTTGGTTATCTGTGATAGGATCACCTATCATTAACAACGACTGTAAGTGCTGCTACCCATGCTGTGATTTCCAATTATCATCATTCATATCTTAATTAGATGGATTATTAAATAAATGAATTGTTCTGCATTTCAGCAAGCTGCACCATTGCAGCTTCTACGATGTGCATCGAAGCTCAACATCGGTTGGCCTTTGAACAGGTACATGGAAAAGGTTCTTTTACCTTTAAAGCTAAAGTACCAGCTGAACTGAAACGGACTTGCTATCGTAAAGGTGTTTGGAATAGCTCGACAGGTGCCCGCATGGAAGATATTCTTTCGGTAATAATTGAAATGGGGGGCATAATAACTCAACGAGTGCTAAATAATGTAAAACTTCCAATTGATGGCTTCGTTGAGTTATTTGGAAGTTTTACATTATTTGGCACTCGTTGAGTTATTATGCCCCCCATTTCAATTATTACCGAAAGAATATCTTCCATGCGGGCACCTGTCGAGCTATTCCAAACACCTTTACGATAGCAAGTCCGTTTCAGTTCAGCTGGTACTTTAGCTTTAAAAGTAAAAGAATATTTTTCATGTACCTGTTCAAAGGTGATGTTGAGCTTCGATGCACATCGTAGAAGCTGCAATGGTGCAGCTTGCTGAAATGCAGAACAATTCATTCATTTAATAATCCATCTAATTAAGATATGAATGATGATAATTGGAAATCACAGCATGGGTAGCAGCACTTACAGTCGTTATTAATGATAGGTGATCCCATCACAGATAACCAACTAAATTCAGGTTGAGGGGCTTGCGGCCATCGTCGTCTCCGAAAGAAGTGGATTGAAGTCCAGCAGATAATTGAATTATAAACTGACAGGAAGACCAACTGCACAATCCTTGTTGTGATAGCAAAGGCAGATGCAAAAGATCCATTGTGGACCTGTGCCGGTTCAAGAGCAGAGACAGCTTTTGCTTGCAACCTTCTATGAAACTCATAGTATGATTAACAAACAAATCAGTTATTCAGTCTAATAAATAAAAACATCTAACATTGTAATATTCAGTGGAAATGCATCAAAATTTGTTAAGCAGAACATGGACAACCTACAGAAAAAAAAAGAAGTGAATGTGTGAACTTACTTTGTGGCTGCTGGAAAATTCAGAGGCCGGAGAACAAAGTATACATATTACTACAACTGGAGAACAATACAGCTTCCCCAAGTACAGATCTGAAGGGAGGAAAATTTACATCATTGTACGTGAGTACAGTACAAACGTTCTGCACTAGAAGAATGTACAGACAGACAACGTATAACTGTAAATGAACGAAAAGACTTGATCAGCTGTTCAAACAAATCATCTAGCTAGTGAAAAAATAGTAAAACTTAAGTAAACAAAGAGGCTATGCCACTACTATCTGATTGCTTTTTCTACTTCTCCTTTAGCATTCAAAGGATTCCAAACAAGGGTAGTAGGTCTTCACTCCATTTTTGCGGCCTGGGTTGGTGGAACCTTAGCTACAAGTATTTGACATATTTGAAATTTCATTTTCATCCTGTAATTCTTCAAAAAGTCTTTGGTGTTGCAGCACCTAGATGAGCAAGGAATGTAGAAATCCTTAGCATAGGTATAAACATAAGTACAAATGAAAAGCCAGCTACGAGGAATTCTGTAGAGAAATACGATTTACAACAACTAGAGGTGGCCATATAAAGAACTTTGTTACTGTCTTCTTAGGTGTAAAGATAACTTTTACATTTTAAAAGACTAGAGGTGTCCACATAAGGTGGAAGTGAGTAAAACAACAAAGCCAAGAGTGGAACTATGACATATATGTAAGGACGTTTAACTACAAAAACTAGCATAAGGAGCATTAAGTGTCACTGAAATTGAACCCACCAAAACTGAAGGTAAATATCCATCCCATGAAAATTTCCGTGCCTGCAAAAATGAACAAATAAACAGGCATTCACAAACTCCATTACATCTGAAGAACCAAATTTCATGAAATATATTTACTATTGAACTCCAATGCATGACTGAATTTCATGAATATATTTGCTATCTCAAAGTAATTCTTAAAATTACAGAAGATTCTTATTAATTTAACTTTAGATACAGAAAACAAGTTTACAGGCTTGTGCGTGTGTTGGTCATTTCAAGTAACAAAGGTTCAGCGGCATGGTGGTTTGTGATTAAAAAAAAAAGAGCTGCTGGAAGCATTGAAAATTAAAGAAATTTCCATTCACACTGCTTAGGCAGAGTGCTAGTCTGCTAAACATGGAACATGGTTCTAGTAAATGCCTCTCCACTATCACTTCATGTTGTGTACTAAAGTAGTTGAGCTTACAACTCTGTCTCAGCAGTGAATAAAATTTGAAAAACATAAAAAAAGAAGAAGTATCGGCAGGGCCATAGTCTTTTATCTAATCGCTTTAATGCTATACTCGCAAAATCCACCCGCCTTAGAGTGCGGGTTGACGTGTCGGCTCCCTCCACTATCCACGCCAGTGGAAAATGCTAGGAGATGGGCAATTCCCAGCAGGTTTGAAGACTTTAGATAAGCAACTACAAATAAAGTTTGGTGCAGCCTCCAACAAAGAGAAATATACATAGCATGATCGCTGCATAAGCTGTAGACAACAGAAAATATGCACTCGAGAGGAAAAAGTAAAAGAAATATATGTGGAAACGAGGCACAATAATTGAACTTAGCTAAGACTAATTTCTATTAGCACAGCATCAACAGGAAACCTATAGGGCCTAACAAGTGGAATATACATCCATTTTTTTCCAAAAGGAAAGATCCATAAATACAATCTTTTAACCAAAAAAATGTAACCTGTAGCCGAAGAGAATAATTTATCATCACTTAACCTCTAAGTGTGGACAAAATTTTTAGTATCACTTTACTGCTGAGGCATAAACAAGTGGGTGCTTCAAATAATAAACACATGTAAACGTGTTGAACCCTATGAATGACAAAACTTTGTAATTGAAGAAAATTGAACATTCCAACAAACTAACATAAGTGCAGAAACTCACTCAATTATCCAGCAATATTCAGTAGTAACGACTTCAAAACCTTGACCATATTTTCCACATTATTGATGAGAAGAGCCAACATCCATGGATTGTTGATCGGACTCTTCATCTGAACCCAGATCATACTAAGGAACCGCCTACATAAACAATAGCTGCGTCAAGAGAAGAGTCTCTGGCAATTAGCTCTATCAATTTATTGTCATAAAATGACCTAATCAAAACTTCAACACAGGTAAGATACATTCGAGGAAATTATGAAAGGAAGTTTTGACTCTGTTAACATGCTGTGATCTAGTCAAGAAAGCATTTTTCACAAAAATAAACATCCAAAGTCAAGTGGAACTATTTGTATCATGCATATTTCAACCTATGCCTCTACCAAAATGCGGTTAGGACTTATGAGCTAGGACACCAAAGGCTTAAATCAACCAAACTAATAGATTGATCTTCAATATGGCAATTTATCACATACCGTAGGTCGAGGTTTCACAGCATCAAAGCAGTGAAATTTAGGGTTAGAAAATTTTGGTGGATGAAGCACAATATATGCTCCATGGTTTTTACAGCGGTTCTCGGAGGCCTGCATTGGTAAAAAAATATCAAATTTGTGAAATGTTATATATTACCAGGAACATGCATGCAAAATTTGAGGATGCATTTGAAAAGAAAGCAATTATGTATAAGAAATCATTCAAACAGTATAAACTTTGAGGAAGCATGCCAAGTGTAAGACAAAACTATTATCTGAAACTGAGGATAGTTCGGAGCAATAAAAAGGGTTAGCTTTCCAGATTTTACTTCATGATCAATCACATATCCATTATCCATGCCTGGAAACCGTCTCGGTTGTATCTTGCATCAGGTCCCTCATGTGATCCAATAATCAACTGTATTTCAGAACAGAAAGAATATGTGTTAAGAATTATAGTTCTCGTATTATTATAATGGAGCAGTTTTTGTATTAGCATATTGGGGGTACTATATCTTGCAAGGCGCTAAAAGGAAATAAGCTCAATTGATCAAAAGAACAGACCGACCAAACCATTTTGAAGAGTTTTTACATAATAGAAACACTCTTTTTGGCCCTTTATTTAAGAAGAGTCATATCCATCGTGATAATACTTAATAATGAGCAACAGTAGATGCTTATACAGGCCGACCTATCGAATTTATTTTACACTAGTGGGATATAAGGATATTTAGGATCAAATGAGAGACTTCTTTAACATAGACTGAAAGTGTTTACTGCTATGCTAAGAAAAAACTTACAGTTCGTCGAAACAAGTCTTGAGCAACTGGTTGTTCTGCTTCTTTGGTATTGGTTGTAAAGAGGGAAGACATTCCTGATTTTACAAACCATTTCCTATACATATCTCTTGTGCTAGGATCATATAGCCGCCCCTCAGTTACAGTGATGGAAGGCAGATCTTGCCATTCTGAGACGTATTTGGCATGTTCAACAGCCCAGTTGTGCTAAAGACAAAGCTCAATCATGTGGTGCAGGAGGAGGGATTACTTGAAACAAACCAAACTGTCGCATAACCAGATCAGGATAATGGCCCTCAACAATCCATAAGTGGATCAATGGAACACGTGCCAACCAAATAGCACTCTCTCTGAACCCTAGGGTGGAGGAGCGAAATTTTCTCATCAAATGGTTTCCAGACAACATTCAAATCGTTCAACTTGTCATACTGTTCTCTATAGAATTCTATTCCATTATGTGGGATATCCTTGAAGCTGTGATGCCCCGACCACTTAATGCCAAAAGGAGGCCTGGCCTCGATCATCTCCTCCTAATGGCGGACCATCTGTGCTGTCCTTACGGGCTGGATGAGCTATGCTGAAGCGAGTCCAGTGCCACATCTGCAACAATGTCAATGGCCCATATATACATTTGCAGCTAGCACATGAAGCCCTGCAGAGCGATCTGTACAAATGTGCCAAAACAGCTGCACCCCAATTGTACTGTGGTGGATCCTCCAGATTCTCAAGAAATTGGATATATATGACCAGAACAGAGTCTCCACTGTTGTCAGGCAGTAAAATTGATCCGATCAAATCAAGGGAAAAAGCTCTTGTGTATGCATCTATGTATTCCCGCAATGCACCAATGAAGCCATTCTTGTCTCAAATAGTACGATGAACAGGTCTTTTTGCCATTTATGCTTTTTTTTTCATACGAAATTATTAGGAATGTATATAGCCTTATATTAGGAATGTATTTTTGTATTCCTTGTGTTACTCCTCTCATTGAGGATCTCCTGTACCATTTGGGCTATATATATACATGGTCACCCCCCCATATTGGGTGTGAGGTGTTTCCCTATTCCCTTCTACAGAAATGCTTCATCAGGAATTGATGTGTTCAAAAGTCTCCCAAGCTTTTCCTGCCAGATATCAGAAGAATCAGTCACCCCTGTAACTGGCTCTCCTCCAATAGGCAAACCAAGTAAGCAACTTACATCTTGCAACGTCAGAGTCATCTTGCCAAAGGGTAAATGGAAGGAGTGTGTCTCGGGGCGCCATCTCTCAACCAAACCAGCTACTAGGTTTCGATCAGTGTTGATGTTCCCTAGTAACGCTACTTGATACAAGCCTAACTTCTTAAGATTTGACTTGCAAGATGCATGCAGCGGGATGGATGACCTATGAGCCTTGTAGGATATCACTTCCTTTGGCTGCATCAAAATAATTCTCATGAAACTTACATTTGGGAGCATCTATTACATGACCAACTTGACATGAACTTGCACGCAGCTTAGCAATGGAGGATCTGTGGTTCTCTGGGGGTACTTGCAACAGAGTGAATGGATCTTTGCCAATAAGCTGCTCCTCCCCAAGCTTTTCGCCAGACATAGATGGCACAAAAAATACTAGAAGTCTGGAAGGAGGGTAGGGGTTAGGAAAAACCAGCTAAAAATGAAACAAATCAAACAGTCACATGTAATAGTATCACTAACTAAATCACACAGGCATATCAAAAGAAAATCACACAGGCATTTATTTGTTAAATTGCATTCAAAGTGATCAAACAGACATCTCTCGTCTGTCTCTCAGTTTCGTCCAGGCATAACATAAGTAGAAATGAATAAGCTTCAGTGACAAAATACCAGAAACAAAATCCTAGAATAACACCCTAAAAATTGTCCAGTTCTATTTGCAAATTGAAACCCTTTTGGAACTTATCTGCTGTCGCAGATCGCATCTTATTAGCAGGGAAAACTGCACCTTAGACATTTTTACAGGCTCATGTTGTACCACTACTATAGCATATTTAGGTGGATGTACAATTATCCTGGTTCATTTCCCAACATAGATAACTGAAATAAGCCAGTTCAATTTTCTTAGATGGAACACATCGATTCCATTTACAGAAGGAGTTTCAGACAACAAAAATTGGCATAACCCTGACTTAGTATGACCATGAGCCGCTAAAGCATCAGCTGCTGAATTACATGCTCTGCTGCAATGGGTACAATAGATTCAAAAAAAAAAACTAATCGGAGTGGGGACTGTAAGTCTCTGAAGAGAAAACCGTACATAAAAGCTAATTCAGGTTATGAGTTACACTCATAGTAATCGAACAATCTCTCCCTCATAGAGATTGACACATGCACAACAGAGGTTGAAAACGAATAGCCATAGGTTGAAACAACAAATGAAGTTGAGCGCTTGCGTAAGAATTGAGTGCTCAGAGTTTCAGACAAGTCACCAGAGCGGGGAATTGAAGCTAGGGTTGCGATGAACTGTGCACCTTAGTCGTAGATAATGCAGCAGCAGCGCCTCAGCCGACGCAAAACGAGTCACCACCACACAGTCGAGGTAACTAGGGCCGCGGTGGCAGGAGTGAGGTCTTGGCGCCAACGCTGCAGAAGAGGAGCCCGAGCCTCTCCTCCTCGCGGGCCTCTCTCCGGTTCGGGACGAGACGGTGGTGAAACATGCAGCCGGTGCTGGGAGGTTGCTGGTGGGAGGGGAGAGTGGAGCGAAGAGAAGATTCGCCGGCGGCGGGGATTCCGGCGTCGAGGCGGAGGAGGAAATGGGGAGGCTTCACTTCTCGGGATCGAAAGCATCAAGAACAACTACATTAGGGACTAAAATGGAAATATTCAGGACTGTAAATATTAACAGAGACAAACATAAAGGGCAAAACTGAAAAATATCTGGCCGCTAAGGTGAGAAATAGGGGCCTTTTTGCAAAAATATGGGTAGCTTAGCTACCATTGGTAGGTAGGCTGGTAGCGGTTAGAAATAGGGGTATTCGTGAAAAATATGAGCTGTTAGCAATGGTAGCGAGAAAAAGGGCTTTTTTTTGAAAAATGTAGGAGGGAAGGAATTGTAGTCCAAAGACTCCAAACCATTACCCCCTGCCGCCGCCGCCGCCGCGGCCTCTGCCCCCGCGCGCGCCGCCCCGCTGCTGCCGGCTCGGCGTTGCTGCCGCTTTTCCCCGAAGTTGTGAAGCCCCCTCCGCCTCTCTGCTCGCCGTCCCTCCCTCTCTTCCTCTTCCTCTTCCTCTTCCTCGCCGCCATGCCGCCGGTCCGCCCCCACCTGCTACCCGAGTCGGGGGGTGAACCAACCGTGACAGGTACCGGAGTGAAGCACCAGTTGGCATCTCCGGCGACGAGCTTGTTCGCCTTTCTGTCTTCAAGAGGAAACCGCTCATGCTCGCAGATTTTGCCCTCTGGTGATTCTCCTTGACCAGTTGCTTGTGTCATTTTCTCTGAGGCCATGCGAGGTCTGTATAGTTCTAGTTTGTTTATGATTGAAGTTTTCACATAGGAATGGAGATTTTAATTCCAAATATTTCTTCATGCAAATCAAAGGTGTTTTGCTAATTAGTAGACAAACTAATGCAGATTCCTTGACGAAAGGGGATTTGTACAAAAGGATGAGGCACGCTGGAGGGAATTATGGTTGTTCTTGGGATTCTTTTCAGGATTATATGTACTTTAAATTGCTTTGTTATGTGTTATTGGACAATTTGGGGCTAACAGCATAATGTGGCTGTACTGATACAACAAGTACTGGGGATAACAATCAGTGATTCATCAGATATGGGACAGCAGCTGCAATGGCATCGCGGTACTCAAGGAAATAAAGCTAGCATATGTCCATCTTTTGAAGCACAGCTACCAAATAGCAAGTTAAAAGTTACCCCCCACTAGCCCCATTGCCTGCTGAGTTGTTGTCTTCTTGGTCTTCCTAGTGATTTTTATGAGCTTTTCACTCCAGAAGAAGTAGCTGATCCAGCTGTAAGCATTGTGTTGATTCAAGAGGAAATATTAAGTAGGAAGAAAGGTATAAGTAACTGCATGAAGAAAGGTGTCACCAGAGTGTCCTGAGGAAACCAAAGAACCATATGGGAAGAAAAGATAAGAATGAAGTGCAGAAGAAGCAAAGCTCTGATCCTCCTCAAATATTTTTCTTACTTCCTTCCACATTTGGAGTAATGCATTGCTTTGTGCACTACTTATAGAGGATTCGTACAGCAACCCGGCTCCAAAGTTTGAAAGTGAAGAGAAAATTTGAAGAGGTAAGGAATTCTGTTCACCATTCATCTTGTTCATGCAGTCAAAAACTTTCAGCACGACCTTTTCTTTCAACACAACCTGGAAAATGCCTGAATTATTTCGCCCAACTATTTGAATCCTATGTTCTTCTGTTGCTACCATAGTACCATCTTGTAAGTATGTGCCAAATTATGCAATGTCTCAGCCTTTTTCAGTTCCTTAAGTGTGCCATATAACCTGTAGTTCTAGATTATGCTTACCAGGCAGTTTTTCGTTCACCTATTCAGCCAGGAATGATGATTAAGGCAAATTTACTAAGGAATGATATCAGTATGCAGACAGTTTGCCGACATAAACTGCAGATTGTTGTAACTGTACTAAACATGAGTCAGAAGTATTTGCGTATAGATCACTCCAAAGAGATCTGAAATTCACTTTACCAGTGACATTTGCTAATCATTTGTCCTTAAAAAGACTATTTTGCAATTTAAATCTTTAATTTTTATGAGACATCTAGCTTCAAGTGGACTAACTTTTCTCACAAGGATACTATTTTATTCCTTTTCTATTCCTTCTAATTTTGCATTTATGGCCAGTAGAATGCTCTTATTCTTATTCATAGACATGTATCTTCTAGGATGGCTACCCCACAAGTGGACAAGAGAATGCTTGGTGAACTTGAAGATATGGGATTCCCTAATGTCCGTTCAATTAGGGCTCTCCATTTTTCTGGTATGTTTATTTCAAAAGGAATACAAGTTAAACATATTGTAGTAAACTATTTTATGGTAGGTTGAGTGTCTTAGTATTCAATTGAACCAGTACAGGATATATAATTCCTTCTATGGTTGCATGGCTGTAAGCCTGTACAATTTCGTGATCAATCGTATTTATTTGCGTGTACTAGCTATTTCACTTATGGCAATTGATACAACTGTTGTTTTTCTAGACGTTGCAAATTATATGATTTTAACTGCAAAAAATTTGCAACAGGTTTCTTGTAACTATTCCATATATTTCTACTACACATCTGAATTGATTTGATTAAAATAATCCATTGTTGTTATCAGGTAATTCCAATCTTGAATCTGCAATAAACTGGCTTCTGGAACATGAAAATGACCCGGACATTGATCAGCTACCATTGGTAGGTTATTTCTAAAAATTTAATTGTTCTTCATGAATTCATTGAAATATGCATTGTTCTGCACGGTGGTGGAATATTATAAATGGGTAAACCTATCAGAAGTTTTTCACTTCAAGCATTTTAAAAGAGAGCTTCCCTCTATATCAATTACATGGTATTGCATATGTCAATTGATTTTTCTAGTTTGAACATTCTGTAGATATTAACCATGCAGTTAATATTCTTTACTGTAAAGTGTAATATATATCCACATTGCCATGTAAAATAATGCTTTTGTTAATTTTGACCTTTTGTTCTGCGTACTTGCTTTAATTGTCTAGATTCCAAGAGAAATCAACATTGAATGTGCTGATACACCAAATGAAGCAAGAAATGACATTCAAGGAATGAGGTCAGTTTTTGTTCCTTAAATGGTTTCAGATGTGAGATGATAAAATATCAGAGAATTATTTCAGGAAAATATCAAATTTTCCTTCCCTGTTACATAGCCACGTAATCAACCAAGAAGTCTGCACTCTACAAATCCACTGTATTTTTCATATGGCAACTGCTGTATGTCCAAATAACACTGTAGGTTCAGAATCACTGATCTACCCCAAGAAACAAGTTGTCTTATTGGAGATGCCCCGCAAGAGCAATTGAGCATTTGACTTTTCGTACTGTCATTATAATTGTAATATGATTGCTATATGGACCTGTCCTTTAGCCTGTGCATTTGATAAATTTGCACAGTTCTGATGTCATCCATTAGGAAAGTGGAGCTTTCAGGTCAACGTACCAGTTCTCCTAACTGGTACTAGTACACTATAGTATGTGTTAATTTCACCATGCATTTTTATCATTCCGTATGCCACTGTCAAATGCTTATGTTGCAAAATGCAAACAAGTTGAGATAAACAGCACAATCTGTTAATTCATATAGATTTGTGAGGCTTGTATACTCAAGTAACTCAAAAAACGTACTGGTCAGCATTCTTTGCTTTGCTATGTGCTGCAATGTAAAATGTGTAATAGGCATGGTGGTTTTGTAGGGCTAATGCCCAGGAGAGGAAACCAGAAGAGTCAACAGCAGCTGGAAGACAGAAGGTTTACTCAGAGAAGAACTTCCTAATTTTGACGTCTTAATCATTTCCTGTCACATCAGTGTGTTATGGACAAACCTTTTTTGTCATGCCTGAAGGAGTAAAACCTGCATAAGTGCATCACGTTTAGGTTACTCTTATTGGAAAGGATAAAATGTTAAATAAGGTGGCAATTTGCATCAGTTCCTTTTCCAATTTTGTCAGAACACATCCTCAGATGCCTAACGGTAGTTTGTCGTGTTTAGCGGGCACCCATGTGCTCCATGAGTTTCTTTGTAAGTCCTTACCTTCAGACGCCTAACTAGATCTAGAGGTGGGTCGAGCTTCTCCTCTTTGTGGGAGGTGTTGTTTTTCTCTTTTTTTCCTGTATATATTTCTGCTCTCTTAATGAAATGAAGCGCAGTTCTCCTGCATTTTCGAGAAAAAAAAACACATCCTTGGATTAAAAGAAAAGGATTTCTGATGTTTACATTGGACGAACATACAAGGGGCAATAAAAAAAATTGCTCGTCTTTCTCTCAAAATTATACTTGGTTTGCATGGTATGTATATCCTGTTTAGTAGTCTGGTGTTATTACATTAGGCAATTTGGCTCGTTGTTGTATCTGTTTTACTGCATAACTAGCACTAGAATGACTTTTGAGGTAATGATGACACAGAAAATTAGGGAAACATTTCAGTATAATTTGCAAATGTATATGATTGATCAAGGATATTGGTCAATTAGTGGGCTTTCATTGTTACTGCCTAGTGTCAAGGCTGCCAATATGGAAACCATTTCACTTTCTTAGCAGTTTGTTTCTCTACCTGATTAATTGATCTGGATTCTGGAGCCAGTGCTTTATACTTCATAATCTGTTGTCACACCTCATACCTGAACTTCCTTTGTCAGGAGACATCACAGGTAGAAAGAGAACTTAATGCAGATCAAAACAAGGACAAGGTCAGAAGGAGGTATGTAATTTGCTTTGCACAGATATTATTCCTGTGATGATATTGTTTATCGTTCTGGTAAGTCTACTGTGCTTTTCAGGATCGTAGAATTGTACAAGTCAAAACAGGATGGCCAAGAAAGAGAAAGAGGTAGAATCCGGAATCAATTACAAGAGGATAAGGTCTGATGAACCAAAATGCACTTCTTTGGGTCTTATTTTTCATTTCACATCATTTTGGTACCCATGCAATAAATCCATGCTGGCCTGCACTGTCCCCCTTTGGGATGTCATATACATGTGATATGCTGCCTTAAGCACTTGAAGCAGAAAGCTACAAAAAGTGTTAGGCAAATTTAATGGGAACTGTTCGTATGTTCCTTATCATGTTTTTTACAGCATGTTCCTCATCCCTAATTGTTACTGGATGATAATTGAAGGCTATAGTATGTCATGACTGGAATACTGTTTGTTCAGAAACAACAACACATTGTCTATTTGAAATTTTTTACTTGATTGCAAGAATGAAAATTGATTGTGACAAACGTACTATAGTCTACAGTGTGTAGTGCTGCTGTGCTGACATCATGATTTTTTCTGAGAGATATTGTTGGACTGCATCACATCCTTCAGCATTTTCTTGTCATACAAAACTTATTTTTGTCATATGTTGTGAAGAGGGAGAGGATTCGAGCTGCTAAAGAACTTATGGAAGCAAAGAGAACTCTTGAAGAAAATCAAAGAAAACGGTTTGTTCCATATGTAACTTCTATGTGATATTCCAACTTGAAGGTGCTTACTTAAGACACGATTTTTTTAGTGCAGTGTGATGGAGAGTCGAAAAGCAGATCAAGAGGAGGAGAAAAGAGCAAGAGAGAGAATCCGGCAGCGCATTGAAGACGATAAGGTCCCCTTGATCCAATGGATTTAACTTGTATTTTTTGAACTTCAAAATTTCCCTTCATCTGTTGTTTTCAGTTCAATCCAATGGTTTATAGGACACTTAAACCTTTTGTACGCTTACAATGTTTAATTTGGAGTATGGCTATCTGAAATCTAGTAAATTCATTGTAATTGTCTTTTCATTATTATTGGATTTCCACATTGATTATGTTATTGCTATGTATATCACCTCAGACCACAGTCATATGCAGTAGTACAGCCTATATTTTATAATTTCTGTTAATTGCATGACCTCCGAAGAACCAACTAACTAAATTTGGTCTCCTTGGCAATGGAGCAAACCTACCATGTAATTACCAAATCTGTTCAGTGATGACATCACTTGTTGTCATAGTGTGATTACATAATTACTCCATGACCAGGGTGATATAATTTTATTACGCTTCAATCAGTGACATGCTGTGTTACTTGAAGTACCAAATAGCCTTAAAACGTTTTCTCCTATGCAGGCAGAAAGAAGGCGAAGACTTGGTTTGCCGTTGGAAAACCCAGCACCTTCAGTCCCAACCATAACTCCAACGAAGGTCTCAAATTTCCAGAGCACCTCTGTTTTTCGTGAGCAAAACCTTGAAAGAACATTTCTCACCTTTTTTATCTGCTCAGATAAAACCTGTTGAACCTGCTGTGACATCAGAACAACTGAGAGACTGCCTACGAAATCTGAAGAAGAATTACAAGGTAAAATGGTATCTTGATTGCAGATATGAATTATGCCTGTGATCATTTTGACAGAGAAGCATTGAGCTATTGACTGTTTTTTACCACTGTTGATACGATGCTTCATAAACACAGTTGTAGTTTATCTTATATATGTTCTTCCGCGTCATTGTTCAGAGCAAATGTTGTTATATGATGTGCTTGTAGGCTATCTTTTGTAGCCTTGGACTGTTTTTGTTTTCTTTCTCAATTTGTGCCTCATAAATGCAAAATAACATTGCATTAGGCAGCAGACCTTTGTGTCATGTTTCAGAAACCGTTTCATGAGATACATATCAACGTTTTTTGTAGGATGACACTGCTAAAGTCACAAGAGCATTCCAAATACTGTTGAAGATAATTGCCAACATAGTGAAGAACCCAGAAGAGGAAAAGTTCAGGAGGATTCGACTAAACAATCCTGTTTTCAAGGTAACTACGAAACGTGATATGCTTATCATTTGAGAAAAACTGCCTCCTTCAATTCTCTTATCCTTAAATCCACCATTCTCCTCATAAACAGGACAGGGTGGGCAGTCTGCAAGGAGGTGTAGAATTTCTGGAGCTCTGCGGGTTCATGAAACTCACAACCAGCGGCTACCTGGTCATGCCAAGGGATAAGATCAACATGGCACTCCTCAAAGCTGCTGGAGTTGAGGTAGCATCTGCCATGCAAAACCCCTACTTTGGGCTACTCTCCAAGTGAATGGAAGATCCTTTCAGCTGCTTCGTCATTAGGAAGCAGCTGCTGCTCCTCTACATCGAACGATCCTACTAGTGATCAGTGAATGGCCGCCACTACAATGGGTCCATCACAGCTGCTAGAATCTGTTTTCTGTCTCCCAACATTCGTGTACAAAATCACTCGGTTGAGACTTGAAACGACAGATATTATGATCTGGGAAAAAAACTGTGCCTCTTGAGTTGTAACACTTGACAATGTGTAATTGTGTATGTTCATCGAGGGGGGAAAATATCAAAATATGCATCAGCTGCAATGCTGATAATGTGATATAGTACAGTATGGTGAATTGGTTTTTCTCTCTTGTTACTACTGACTGACAAGCAGATCAGGGCCGTCCATCTATCTAAATGGACGGCTCAGAAATAGCCGGGTATGTCACTGTTGCTTGTGGAGAGAAACATTGATGACCATTTGTCCTCCAGGGATAGAGGAAAGGAAGGGGAAGGACGAAAGGGAGATGTGTGGTGCACTGCTGCTGCCGGCACATGACATGCTTTGCTCAACTGTACTGTCTGTACTGTACTTGGTGGGCTTCAATTCTGGCAGATGGGAGAGGAGGCGTCACCTCACCTCACCTCACCTCACTTCCTGGAAGAGAAGGCATCAGGCATGTGGAGGCAGGGACAAGCAGCAGCCTAAACTCTGAAGAGAACTGGAGCTTGTTGACAAGCTGCTGCTGCTGATAATGATGAGTTCGTTGTAATCATCTCACGATTAGTATGATCTTGAAATGAGATAGTATATGTGGCTTATGTGCCATGGGTTGTGCAAATTTTTGTCTTTTGAGTTAAGGCTAGGAATGTTGTTTATCTTCTTCAGGATTGGAACTTGGATGCAGTGTGGCAAGAATCCAAAAAAACATTGCAGGCAGGCAGGCATGTTGATGAATGGAACGTACACATGGCCTGATCAATCATCAATCTGCAAGGAGTGCTGTGGCAGCCTGCTCTCTAGTACTAGTACTATTAATTTAGGAGCTCCTCTGCTTGGATCTATGGTCCATGCATGGAGGCATAGAGCAGTACTGCAAGCAATAGCAATGTATAGTACTGTGACTTCTTAAAAGCCATGGATCTAACTGCACCACAACCCACCCGATCTTCTCTACTTGAATACTCGTATTTTTTTTTATAATAAAAGCTTTATTGAACTCAGTTAATTACATTAAGGTGATACAGTTGTCGTGAAAACACCCTCAGCTTCTACATAGTGAGGATGCACACAGCCAAACATCCACCACACTTAGGTGGTGTTCGGCACTCCCAGCAGCCCAGCAGCTTATTCCTCGTTTTTCGCACACACGCTTCCCAAAACGATCAACGGTGCGTTTTTTGCAAAAATTTTCTATATGAAAGTAGCTTAAAAAAGCAAATAGATCCATTTTTCAACTTTTTAATAGTAAATACTTAATTAATCATGCGCTAATGACGTTTCTCGTTTTACGCGCGGTTTAAATAAGCTGCTTATGCAGCACTAAGGAACAGGGCCTTAGAGAGTTAAAAGGTAACATATTATAGAAAGTATCAAGGACCACCAATCCGAAGACTAGATCGCCACCTATGTCCTTAGATAAAACACTCCCTGACCACCTTCTCCAAATGTTGACAAGCAGCAACTACTAGGTCCCGCGAACCAAGGTTCTGGAGAATAACCCATTATGGATAAGTGAGAAAATAACCTGCAAAGGAGAGGGTATAACCTTTTTATCAAAAACCACATCATTCCTGTATAACCAAAACAACCAGCAGTTAGTAGCCGCTCTTAACAGGACATGTGCTTTCATATTATTATGAATTATCCCTAACCAACCCCAAACATATGCGATACACTATGCGGTGGAGGAGGTCCTGACGCTACTTGGATGATGGACCAAACAGAACGAGCGAAGCGGCACCCATAGAAAAGACGTCTAATTGTCTCCTCTGTGTGAAAAAAAAAACAATTCTTACTGCCTTGCCGGTTTCTTTTGACTAAGTTATCTTTTGTCAATATCACTCCATGGTGCAAATACCAAAGAAAAATCTTGACTTTCAAAGGCACTTTTAGTTTCCAAAGGCGCTTATTCAAATTAGGCAGATCAATGTGTACTAGAGGATAATTAGATTTCACAGAGAATGCCCCATCTGGGGTCAAGTTCCAATGAATTTATCTCGCTCATGACTTAATTGTATATTAGCGACGCATGGCAATAAATTATTTCATACCACTAATTTTGATCCTGTTATGTCTCTTCTCCATGAAAAATTTGGAGGATTAGTTTGGAAAACTTCTGAGTTCTGAGATAGATTTTGAATACTCGTATATATCATATCATCGAGATCAATTTCAGTACTACGTGCATAGATTGTTTGAATATAACTACTTGTATCTATCTTGTGCATGTTGGTTATGGTGACCCGGTAGATAAGTAGATAGGTTATTGTTATGGCACGTAATTAGGAACTCCCGGTCACCTTACCTATTGCGCATATATATGTACCCTCCCTGCGTCGTTTTGTACGCTAAGTGAAACATGTACCGTCGCACCGACGACGTTAACCTAGATCAGTTTTTCCACATGGTATCAGAGCCTTTGACAAAGATTGTCATGGCTGCTTCATCGTCCTCCACCGCCGCCACCGGGAATCCTCTCTTCGACGTCCTGACCTCCGAGAAGCTGACCAGACAAAATTACGTTGTTTGGACAGCTCAGGTCTTAGCGACCATCCGAGGCGCACGGCTAGAGGGGTACGTCAATGGCAAGACCATTGCTCCTGCTGTTGAGATCGAGCGAAAAGATGGTGACAAGACGGTGATTGTGGCCAACCTGGCCTATGAGGAGTGGTTTGCTGCCGATCAACAAGTCCTTGGCTTCCTTCTCTCCTCCCTGTCATGAGATATTCTCAGTCGGGTGGCTAGAGCCAAGCCCGCTATGCAGGCATGGCGGGTGATCGGCGACATGTTTGGATTCCAAACATGTGCACCCTCCATTGACATCTGCCTTGCTCTCACAACTACCCACAAAGGTACAATGTCGATTCCTGAATATTTTGGGAAAATGAAATCCTATGGTGATGAGATTGCATCTACTGGAAAACCTCTAGATGAGGAATATATGATCGCACACATTGTAAATGGCCTAGATGGCGATTATGATTCGTTTGTATCCGTGCTCGGGATGAGGGTTGAACCCATCACGGTGATGGAACTATATGCACAACTGTTGAACTTTGGGAACATGCTTAATCTACGACAAGGAGGTGCTTCGGCCAATGTAGCAAACCGCAGCAGCAGTGGTCGTGGTGGCTACATCCCACACGACGGTGGCGCAGGTGGCAACACCGGGCGCGGCCATGGTGATGGCGGTGGTGGTCATGGACGCGGCAACATCGGCGCAGGCCGTGGACATGGCGGCAATCATCAGAGCGTCAACAACCGTCTAGTCTGCCAGGTCTGCTATAAGCGAGGCCATGTAGATGCTGAATGCTGGCATCACATTGATGCAAACTATGTGTCAGATGAAAGACATGTTGTTGCTGCTGCATATGCCTATGGGGTCAATACCAATTGGTATATCGACACAGGGGCAATAGATAATCTTACAAGTGAATTGGACAAGCTGACAGTCCGAGAGAAGTATAAGGGAACCAATCAGATACACACCGCTAATGGCGTAGGTATGAAAATTGAACACATTGGTCACTCTTTGATTCATACCCCTGATCGTACACTGCACCTTAAAAATGTTCTTCATATGCCACAAGCCTCAAAAATTCTTATTTCCACTGCACGCCTTGCTGATGATAATTATGCCTTTCTTAAGATTCACTCTAAATATTTTTTTGGTTAAGGATCGGGCCACAAGGAACACAATTCTTAGAGGATGGCGTCAATAGGGACTCTATCCTCTTCCTCCCGGAGCAACCAAGCAAGCTTGCAGTGCTGCACCGTCTTTCACAAGATGGCACAGTTGTCTCGGCCATCCATCCACTCTATCGCCGCATGAATAATTAGTCATAATAAATTGCCTTGTATTTTTCAAGTTTAGAAATGAGTCGGTCTGTGATGCTTGTCAGAAGGCTAAAAGCCATCAATTACCTATTAACGCCAAAATTTGGTATGATTCTTTATCAGATTCGGTTAAGGAAAAAATCACAGTCAAATAGCGGGAATTAATTCAAAGGAAGCCGAGTTTGAGAAGGGATCGTGAAGACCATGGAGAGGCAGTTAATATCTTATCTATTAATTAGGCAATGTTAGTATTTTTTTTTCTTTTAGGAAACCTGATCTCGTGTCCGATCGGGTCTTATTAGTGTTTTCCTTCTGTAATTAGGAAAACGTGTGTCGTGTCCAATAAGGACTTGTGTCAACTCGGGGTATAAATACGTATGCCCAGGTACCTTGTAAGATATCACACAGATCAATACAATTTCGGTGCATCGCCACCCTTTTTGACGGGTTCTTGCCTCTCGAGCCGGGCTGCACCGGTTAAGTTCGACCTCCTGCAAGAGGGTAAGTCTCGTTACCCCGACTATCGTATCGGCTAGGACTTCCTCGGTTGGGTCCGATATTCTAGTCGGTCTACGGTAGTCGGCTTACCACGATATATCTATTCTGTCTACGGCTACATCAGTTAAGTTTGATCTCTTAGTCCGAGTAGGTATATCACATCACGCGTGCGTAGATTTATCAGCTTACTGGGTGTAATTTATCATCAGTTTGTGCTGCATCGGTTAGGTTCGACCTACTAAACTGCTTGCGATAAGTTATTCCTACTAGATTGATAGATTTTATACAAGCGTTTTATCGGGATGTATAGCCGATAAGTTATCATATAGTACATCACAATTGCATTAGATCTATCGGCTCATCGAGGTTCTTTTATCATTATTAATCTGTGCTGCATCAGTTAAGTTTGACCTACTAGATTGATAATGATAGATTTATCCTTGTTAAGCCGATGGGTGTCTATGCAATGTTCTATCGGAGTGCCTAGCCGATAAGTTATCTTTTACTAGATAAAGCTGACTGTATTGTCTTGATTGTTATTTTGTTTATCTACACTATCATCGGCTTTCCAGCCGATATGCATGTTCTAATGGTAGTCGGCTAATTTATTTATTTATATTGTTATCGGTTTCCTAGCCGACACACAAGTGCCATCGGCGATCGGCTGAGGGGTAGTCAATTGATTTATTTATTTTACATATTTATGCCATCATCGACTTCCAGTCGATGTATAAGTGCTTTAGTTCATATCGGCAATCGGTTGATGAAACGAGTCCAATTCGGTTTCCAGCCGATTGGCTCACTGGTCTAATATTTATATTTCCTTGTCAATTGCAGGGTCAAATTAATTGGCACGCCTACGAACCTCAAATTTAGGACCTGCACTGGAGTTAAGCAAATCTCCCAGGCCTTCGCGTGTCTAGTGCATCGAACCAGATCCTCAGCTCGTTCTCGACGCTGCTGGTGATTTTCGGTGTCAACATTACCATATTCAAAATCCTCTAATGTATCAAATCATCCTCTAGAACTCGTGTTCTCTGATGTGTGTGGTCCTGCTCTTGACTCTATTGGTGGCAAGAAATATAATGTTAGCTTTATCAATGATTACAGTAATTTTTTTGGGTTTATCTTATAAAGCATAAATCTGAAGTTTTCTAGAAGTTTCATGAGTTCTGAACCCTTGTTGAGCGGCTACTTGGTCGTAAAATCATTGCTATGCAGACCGACTGGGGTGGAGAGTATGAAAAACTTTACTCAGTTTTTGAGAAAATTGGGATATCCCATCAAGTATCTTGTCCTCATGCCCATCAATAAAATGGCTCTGTAGAGCGCAAGCATCGTCATATAGTAGAAGTTGGGATAGCTCTCCTTGCTTATGCCTCTATTCCTTTAAAGTTCTGGGATGAGGCCTTTCTCACAACTGCCTATCTTAGAAATAGAACTCCGAGCAAGGTAATTAAGTATGCAAAACCCCTAGAGTGGTTGTTCCACCAAAAACCTAATTACCCTTTTCTTTGTGTTTTTGGGTGTGCTTGTTGGCCTAATCTTCACCTCTATAATAATCATAAGCTTCAGTTTCGCTCCAAGCAATGTGCTTTCCTTGGGTATAGTCATCTCCACAAGGGGTTTAAATGCCTTGACATATCCACAGGTTGAGTTTATATATCTCGCGATGTTATATTTGATGAGAATGTCTTCCCTTTCTCTACTTTGCATTCCAATGCCGGCGCTCGCCTCCGTTCTAAAATTTCCCTCCTGCCCACCTCACTTCTCCCGTATGGTGTTGATCAAGGGGGAGAACAAGGTAGTGATCATATGTTTAATAATGTGCCTAACACTGCTCCTAAAGGAATTGCAGAAGAAGGAGAATTTGCAGCAGAAAATGCAGACGATGAACCTCTTGGTACAATTGCTGGGGTCACGGAGCAAAAAATGGCGAAGAATATGCTCCGGGATCACCGCTCAATCAAATGCAGCTATCTTCCTCGGGATCAGGGTCAGCAGATGACATGCAAGCGCAGCAGCAATATCCCGCTAGTCTATCTCTTGACATGGTCCAATCCTGTGCTGCCGTTGTTTTGTAGGATGTTGCATGTGATGATGCAAGGAGGCGCGAAAGGGCCTGTAGCCTAGTGGTTGCAATGTCCTTAGTAGCACCTCAGGTCTTGGGTTCGAATCCCCATGGGAGCGAATTTTAGGCTGGTCAACATGGGTGAACCAACATGTGGTGGGCGAGCCCTCGTGTAAGGGGTTGGTAGTGGGTTAGGCCTCAAACCACGGGTTACGGCCCCGAACCACAGGGGACGGCATCCTATGTATGGGGGGGGGGGGCAGCTTTCGTGACCTTTCTCGACCGGGCTCCGGTTGAGCTCTTCTTAGTGAAATACCGTGGGGGCGGTCTGTCACACCTTGAAAATCGCTTTAATTAAAAATTATTTTGGGTAAATGAAAATACAAGAATACACTAGAAAATTTGTTTGAGAAAGTGTTTGAATAAAATTTTAAAATTTCCAACCTTAAAAATCCCAAGTTAAGATTTTAATTAATGCTTTGGATGCTTTTATATTCTCTAGGGTTTTATCGGGATATTTTAAGTATTTAAGATTTTATAATAATAGATTATCTCCTATTTCATGGTGGTTTTTGCCTTCGGTAAATTCCCTATGGTTTAATAAACTCTCTGAAATTTTATCGGATTTTTCGGAGCTCTAGAATTAATTTTAATGTAATAAAGATTATTTTAGTAATTAAAAATATGAAAAATAAATTCCCTTTTCTTTTCCATTGTTCGGGTCGTTCCTGCTTCAGTGCCTTGATGCCTCTCCGTTCACCTCGAACTCCGGTTCCTTTCTTCTTCTAGGGTTTGGTGCCGTTTCCCAAAACCCTAAAGTCTTCCCGGAAACCTAAATCCAGGGTTCTCAGATTTATTCAATTTGAAAAACCCTAAAACCCCTTTAAGCTTCCAATCCGAGATTCTCGGTATCCGATGTATCCATTTTGAGATAAATCCAAACCCCAGACATTCCCAAATCTGCACCATCTCAGTCTCTTTAAAATATTCCTGTTACTATTTCTAATATTCGGAATATTCCATCTCTTCAGTCCTCAGGAAATATCCCCCAATGTCCAAATCAAAGGATATTTCCGATATTCTGAATATCTCTAAAATTCCCGATATTCCAAACTCCACAATTATTCTCCGATGTCAGAATCCCCAAAATATACATATATTTTGGATATTTAATTCCTCGAATATTCTGATTTCTCGACCTCTGCAAAATAACTTCCAATTTTATCGGATTCACGAATTATTCCGAGATTCTACTCCCCCAAATATTCCTCGGCAAAGTCTCCTTCATCCTCCAAACCCCCGCAAAATATATTATATTTTTTTTCAAACTTCCTCCAAATAATCTCCGATTCCAAAATATATATATACATCTTGATATCCACAATATTCCAACGTCCTGAATATCTCCACAAATTCTGAAATATTTTCATAATCGAATGTTCCAATAATTCCTTGAATTTACCGACTTCTAATTTCCAATTTTGGAAATTTCCGGAAAATCCCTTAATTTATTTTCCCTACCCTTTTTCTCATTTTCCTTTTATTTTCTTTTTTTTTCTCCTCCTTCTTTACTGTTCATCTTCTTCCTCTGATTTCTCTCTCCCCCTCTCTTTCCTCGGCTTGGGGGCCGAACCAGCCGAGCCGGCGAAGCCCACACTGCCCCGGGCCCGTGCCCCTCGGCCTACGCCCCAAACCGGCCCGCTCCGCCGCCACCCGAGCCGCCCGCGCCTCCCCGCAATGGCCGCCGCGAAATCCGCACGGCGCCACCGCCTGCGCCCTATAAATGTCGCCCCGCCGCCTCTCTTTCTTCCCTTGGTCGCCCTAGCCTGCCACCACAAACCGCGTGCCACCACCGCACCAAAGTCGCCGCCGCCGCTTGGCCTCTCCCCGCCCCCGTGCTGCGCCAAATCGCCACCGCCGCCGCTCCTTTCCGCCACCCCTGCGCACTGAGCCGCCACCATCGTCTGGAGCCGCGCGGCCGTTGCCTCTGTGTCCTCATCCTCCTGCCGGTGAGCTTCAAGGCCTTGCCTCGTCCTCCATCGCCTCTTCTTCCTCGTCTCCAGCTCCTCTCACATCGGGAAGCCGACCCGCTGCCGTCGGTCTGTCGTCGCGCCGTGGACCGCCGTTGCTGTCGCCTAGCTGCGCCAACGTGCCACTGGCGAACCTCATCCCTCTGCTCCGGCGCTGCGCCATGGGCGCACGGCTCCTGCTCGCTCGGCCAGGAGCCCCTGACAGGCCGGCCCCACGGCATCCCCATCCTATGAGACAACCATGTAGGCCTCATTGATAGTTTTTCCCGTTATATGACAGATGGGTCCGGTGTACAGTAGTCCGAGCCATCTTAGCCGTCTAACTCTTTTGAGTGATCACAGCCACTCGATCTTCATAAAACCCTAGATTCATTCGGAGCGGTCGATCTCCCGAGATCAAATCCTGACCGTTGGATCTCCTTAATAAACCTATGGTCATGTCAGCCCTAAAAGCCACGTCATTCGAACACCTCGGCCGCCAGCTCATCTTATCTGCCCATGTGTCATCTACGTGGCATCTACCTCACCAGCATTCCACCATCTCCTCTGTCCCTCTGGTCCATGGACTTGGTCCACCAAAAACCTAGCCATCGACAGTGGGGCCCACTCCAATACTCTATCAAAAATAAATCCTTGATAATTATTTTCACGAGGGAATATTCTAAGAATATTCTTTTTCTAATTCTTTTTTGATTTTCTCTAAATTCAATCTTCTGGAAACCGTAACTTTTCCGTCTGAACTCCGATTCGATCCCTTTTTCTTCTTAAATTCATCTAAAATCATGATCTATCTGTTTATGTACTATTTATTTGAAATTTCTTAGGGTTTTTCTTATTTTACGTGTAGTCAGCCATTTTTGCAGTTTAAGAAGGATCAGGGAGTCTGTAAAAGAGTTCGGAGGAGAGATCGAAGACTTTTCTATTGTAAGGCAAGTCACATGACAATCTTCTTAAGCATGTTGATTCTATTTGTGAAAACTATTTTATTTTAACGTTATTGCATGCAATGTTTTAGAATGTCATTATTACGGGTAATTATTATTATCCTATATTCTTTGATTATTGCCACTTTGATGTTGATTCCTTTACCTTGATACCTTGGGTGATTAATATTGTCTAGTTGGATGTTTAATTAATTATTTAGCTAGATTATTTAGGTTCTGTTTAGCCATGCATAGAAACTATAGCGTCATTTTATGTGGGATAATTATGGATCCATTTATGGATAATTAATGATAAATGGCTATATTTTTCACGACTGTTGGTTGTGGCTGGTTAATTGAACTTGTCAACTAAAACTTGACTGGATAGTGGGTTGTGAGCACATGGAATAATGATGTTGCTAGTGATGCTCATGACAATTAAAGACCGGTTCGCGAACTACTTGTTGCGAAGCAATACCGTACTAACCACAAGACAGAATGGGCAACGGTTGGACCCGTAGTGTGGCGAGTTCAACAGAAGCCACCAGGGCATGTTTGTGGCTGATATAAATCCACACATGGCAGTCGTCAATAAGTCCATGCTTCGAGCGTCGAGCTGTCTTGCGAGAAGCCACTTGATCACCCCTATCGGAGACCGGAGGCTTGGCAGGAGGCTCTTCTGTTGGGCGAGTTGCATGAAAGGTCTTGTCACGGTTTTCCCCTTTGCAGTACCATAGTGGTATTTCGAGGCATAGTGATATGTGTAGAACCGTGTCTTGTGGGTAAAGTTATACACTTCTGGCCAGAGTAAAACTATTCGAATAGCCGTGCCCGCGATTAATGGGCGGGTCTAGCAATATTTTGTGTGATTAGTCCCACATTATTCAACAATGGTGATATATGATGGAAACATGATAGCTCCAGTTTGGAGAGTTATGGTTATGGGCCTGAACTGCATTGCAGTTCAGTTCAGTGATTGGATGAATGATGGTATTAATTAAACTATACAGTTTTGCAATGTTTTAAATGCAAATGTTTTAAATGTTGTTTATGCAAATAAGTCATACTATGACTTTTCTTTGGAATTCTGTTGTATTATTTTACATTTACTAGTGTGGCTTGTTGAGTACGGTGGGTGGTACTCAGTCTTGCATTACTACAATCATTAGAGTGAAAATTTGCGATGAGGAGAAGTTTGGTGTTTGTCTTATACCCCAGTTGAGCTATCTGTGGCTTGGTGCTATTGCTTCGCTAGTTGCCGTTCCGTTGCTGTTTCTTCTGTGTAAGGACTAAGTGCCTTTCTGTAAATATTTATTGTTATTACGTTTTGGTTATGTTTATCAAATTATCAATTTATGTATCTCGGTTGATTTTTAAACAAGAATTTATTGTACAAAGCTTTGGAAAGTCTGGTGAATTTCTGGGCGTGACACGGTCTTTCCCCACCGGCCGAGTTTTTTTTTCTGATGCAGGGAGGCAGCACACGGAGACCGAGGGGGACATGACAACACCATTGTCATATCAGCTAGAAAATACGGCAGAGGTGGCGGCCGAATCTTCTGCGCCATCTAGGGATGTTGTTGTACCTGTGCAGCCCAAAACTGGTCTTCAAAGCGGTATAAGGAAGGAAAAGGTATATATAGACGGTATAGTTAAATGGGGTTGCTTTACTTCCTCTGGTGAACCTCAAACCTTAGATGAAGCTTTTACCAATAAAAATTAAAAAGAAGCTATGGATTCTGAATATTTTGTATTAATGAAAATAATACTTGGCATCTAGTACCACCTCACAAAGGAAGAAATGTGATTGACTGTAAATGGGTGTATAAAGTAAAGAGAAAGGCATATGGAAGTCTAGACAAATACAAGGCCAGACTTGTCACAAAAGGCTTCAAACAAAGGTATCACATAGATTATGAGGATACATTCAGTCTTGTTGTTAAGGCCGCTACTATTAAAACTGTTCTCTCTATTGCTACATCTAGAGGTTGGAGTCTTCGTCAATTAGATATACAAAATGCCTTTCTTCATGAAGTTTTTGAGGAGAAAGTATATATGTGACAACCACCAGGATATTGGGATGCTAAATCTCCTAACCATGAACTTGATAAGGCCTTATATGGTCTTAAGCAGGCACCCAGGGCCTGTTACTCAAGGTTGAGCACAAAGTTACAAGAACTTGGCTTCAGGCATCAAAGGCAGACACCTCTCTATTCCTATACAGTAAAGGAAGTGTTACTATTTTTGTATTAATTTATGTTGATGACATAATTGTTGCTAGTTTTGTGTCCAGTGCAACTTCAGCTCTATTATAGGATCTTACAAAAGACTTTGCCTTGAAAGATTTGGGAGGTATGCCAATGATGTACTTCACCGGGTAGGACTGCAAGACTGCAAGCAGTGAGCACTCATTTGCTAACTTCAGAAAAACTCACAGCTCATGAAGGTACACCTCTTGGTCCTAAGGATGCAACATAGTATAGGAGTGTAGTAGGAGCTCTACAGTATTTAACTTTAACTAGACCCCGATATCTCCACCTTAGTAAATAAAGTTTGTCAGTTCTTGCATTCTCCCACTATGACTCATTGGACAGTGGTCAAGAGGATATTGAGGTATATCAAAAATACAGTTAATTGTGGACTAAAGATTAGTAGGTTCTCTTCCTTGCTTGTTAGTGGATTCTCTGATGCAAATTGGGCAGGTTGTCTAGATGACAAAAGATCGATAGGAGGATTTGTCGTATTCCTAAGCTCAAATCTTACGCCATGGAATGCACATAAACAAGCGACAATGTCATAATCCAGTACTGAAGCAGAGTACAAGGCATTAGCAAATACAACATCAAAGATTATATGTATACAAACCTTATTGCAGGAGCTTGGGGTTGATGCACCTAAGGTTACGAAGATTTGGTGTGATAATATTAGAGCTAAGTATTTATCTGCTAATCCTGTATTCATGCTCATACTAAACATATAGAGATTGATTATCATTTTGTTCGAGAAAGAGTAGAAAGAATATTACTTGCAATAGAATATATTTCTTCCAAGGATCAAATTGTTTACGAGTTTATCAAGCCATTGGCTGTGAGAAGTTCGAAGATTTCAAGAACAATATCAACATCAGAAATTTAGATTGAGGGGAAGTGTTAGAATATAACTACTTGTATCTATCTTGTGCGTGTTGGTTATGGTGACCTGGTAGATAAGTAGATGGGTTGTTATCACATGTAATTAGGAACTCCCGGCCACCTTACCTATTGTTCATATACATGTACCCTTCCTGGGTCGTTTTGTACGCTAAGTGAAACACGTACCGTCATACGAACGACGTTAACCTAGATCAGTTTTTCCACATAGATCCATGGCAAATTCATTTGAATACTTACTCTCTTAGTATAGTTGTGAGCCTTATGCATCTATCATAAACTAAATTAATTAGGGATGGGGATAGATCCATCTATAGATAAGTTTATTTAGTTGAATTAGAGTCGACCACAGATTATTTATGGGCTAACCCACGTCCATTCTTAAAATTAATGCTGCTTGAATCAATCAATCCATCTCCACGGTGCGAGGCATGCAGGCAGCAATAATTGTGCATATATGTAGATCGAGGAAACACACGGAGATAGGCTCCGACAAAGGCAAGCAGGCAGCGATTTGACACGGATGTATAAGGGAGCTCAGCTAGGAAGCTAGCTAGCTATAGCCAGCCATGGCGATGGATGATTGATAGCATAAACTGGGGATGGGCGCACGCGTGCACATGCATACGGAATCCAATGTCGTCGTCGTCGGCTGCATCCTGCATGCAATGCATTGCATGCTGTTCCTCGCCAGCGATGTGGCCCGCCAGATCGAAGAAGAATTAGGGCAGTGAATGCGAGAGTACGTGAAGCAACAGGGGCCATGGCCATGGCTGGACTACTGCAGCTGCTTGAATGCTTCGTCGACGATGATTGATCCATTCCAGAATACCAGTGTAAGCGATGAACTCTATAATGTACAGTTGCTGTGACTGATACGGCAATGAGAAAACTGGGAAGCAGGGCAATTTTCTCCTTTCTATTTCTTTGCTTGATGTGTCAAAATACAAAGACAAACTACTGAAACATAAATAGACAAATAGAAGATCGTACGATCTCACGATCCCTTATTTTCAGCCATGATCCGGTGCACGCCGCGCATCAGACATATCCACGCACGCGCATGACGCGGCCTCCACCTTAGGATTAACTTCTGACGCCAACAACCAGTACAGGACCTGGCTGGATCCATGCATCCTTCCATCGATCGATCGATCGATTGATCCTCTTGTGCATTCAGACATACAGTGCCCAGCTAGCTGATGAGCTGATCGACTGACTGATTAGTGCAGCTCAACAACCACCGGTAGCTATCTACGTCTGTCACTCTTTCTCTCCGATCCAACCGGCCGGACGGACAGCCAGCCACCCAGCCAGCTAGAGTAGCTCTCTTTCTTTCTTTCTTGTGTAGCAACACGGCAAAAATGCAGCTGCGAATAGATGGCCCGACCAGTCGGTGCACGGCGACTCAGCTAACCGCTCAAACTTTATACTGTGACTATTTTAGAGAGCTTGTAGCACATGCAGCTACTCTCACAAATCTATCTCTAGCACTTTTGTTTGGATAAACTTAGATTTTAAAAAGCAGCTGGTGAGAAAACAACTGTTGATAATTTGAAGAAGCTGAGTTTCACAGTTTTTGGTTTCTAGTTCATTTGCTGGATTCTAGAATCTAGATTATTTGAAGAGCTTTTGCAGCTGGAGATTATGAAAGAAGCTGCAGCTGACAAAAGCTCCGCTAAACAGGGCCCTAAACAATATAAATTCTTAATCTAGATTTTAAGAATCAGTATATATAGAATCCAGAAAAACAGGTCCTTTTTGGAGAGTTTAAGATTTAGCTAGTGAGAATTTAGAAAAGTTGGATCTTCCACCTTCTGACTTCTAGTTTATTCTCTGGATTTTATAACTAAAGATTCTCAGAATCTAGCTGAGAATATAAATTGTTTAAAAAGCTAGAGATTCTGAGAGAAGCTACAGTTGCTAAAAACTCTTCTAAATATGACCATAAACTAATATCTACAGAAGTTAGATAACCGTAGCTTCTCCATATTTTTATCAGCCGCATACTCACTAGCTACTTATATGCCAAATACAAGGATTACACATTCTCCTATGGCGGTAGCACCGCAATGGCCTATAATACATGCAGGTGACACTACTACAGAAGCCGTTTTCCCATATGGTTATAACGGGTTTTCGCAGACGGGTGGTCAGTCCGCTTGGGAGAAAGGGTATGTGAAAATACCCCTTTTCTCATGCGGGTCTGCCCCCGCCTACCTGCGATAACAGATCTTCGCAGGAGGACCAGTTAAGGAATCCGCTTGCCATAATTGATTATCGCAGGCAGACTGGTTAAGAAGTTCGCCTGTAGTTTTAATTCAAAAAATAGAAAAAGAAATATTTTTTCTTTTTTATTCCATAAATTAATTAATTGATTATTTAAAATTGTTTCTAAATCAAATATTACATATTCTCTAGTAATTGACATCACCATATGTTGGATAGTAATTGACATAAATAATTAATTGTCATTCACTAATTAATAATTATTACACAACGTGCTTCGTAATATAATTATTCACAACAAATATGTCTATATAGCGAACGAATTTTTGTTTCATACATTTGTAAGAAGCATATGTTCTTTCTCTCACTCTCGAAGTTTTTTTTTACTTATCATCCCTTACATATGCACTCTCAGAATCGAAAAACAGAACAAGTATGTTGCATATGTCGCGGTGAATGAAGTGACACAAGTCGGCATAGAGATTTAGAAGTGTTGTCTTATTCATCGTCTGAGCTGACCCAGTTAGCTAACACAACTGTAATAGGAATAAGATAATCGAGACGTTACAAACAGTAACACGTGTGTCCGTACTAACATATTTAATTAAGTATGTACGTATATTATCGACGTGTGATGTAAACCTACCATGGATCCTTATCATCTCGCACACGTAATATCCGCAGAGAATAGTCCCTTTGGGTTGTTTGTAGTACTGTCCAAAGAGTAGCAACAACGTAAATTAAATATGAATAATCATTTTGAGACATAAAATATATAGTTTGTCTCATTACTGGCCACTTTGTCCTGACAAGTGGTTTTTCCTCTTCTGTTTATTGCCCTATCTTTTTTCATGTACCATCTGTGTGAGCTGTTCGAAAAATTATATTGACATGGTATGTCGGCGAAACAGGACTGGGGGTCCCCGGAGTCGCCGGGGACGCGTGGGTCTTCGGCCACGTCGGCTACCCCGGTCCCGGGAAGCCCCAGTCCCAGGGCGCGACCCCGGTCCCGGGAACCCTCTCCCCGGACCGCGGCGCCCGGTCCCGGAACTCCGTCTCCCCGGACCCGGTGCCCGGTCCCGGGGCCCGGGACTCGTCGGCACCCCCCGATGATCGGCTCCTCCGAGCTGATCGGCCTCTTCGCTGATCGGCACCTCCCGCCCGGATTGGCCACTCAGCGGACGGCACCGGCTGACCAACTACAGCATTTATGATGAGGCGACGGGGCACGTTGCCTCTGTCGTCCGCTCCGCCACGCGTAAGTGTCTCAGGACGGCCCCCCGTGGACACCCGACTGCTGTCAGAGGCCTGTTGACTTCTGTGGCGAGGGCGTGCGCCGAAGTCCAAGCAGTCAGAGACTCTTCTTCAGCAGCGTGCTCCGTCACGTCTCCCGGCTCCATCACATCCTCACGACTCTACCGCCCGCTACATACCTGCTCCGGCGTGGGCACGGCAGGCGGGTAGGTGAGTGACCAGACGCTCCACCGACTCCGGCGCAGGCTTTGCAGACGGACGGGGGCGACAGGACATTCCTCCAGCTCCGGCGTGGGCGTCGCAGGCGGAGGGGCGCACAGGAGACCTCACCAGAAAATACCTCCTTCCACGTACCGGCACTGTGGACTCCCCTCGCCTATAAAGGAGGATCCATGCCGTAGACGAACGCAGGCAGCTGAAGCTCCAACCTTAGACAACAGAGATCTCCCTCTCCTTCCTCGAGTCCGGTCGCTGGTAGAACCACCGACGCCACCTCCGGATTCCCGGTGAGCTTCCGAGCTCCCGGGGTCCTCCTTGTAAACCACAATACCACATTCATCTCTCTCTCTCTCATAGTCCAAAACACAGGAGTAGGGTATTACGCTCCGGCGGCCCGAACCTGTATAAATCCTCGTGTGTGCTGTTCATCGTCTTCCCCGCGGGATCTCCACGGTTCGGACGGTCCGGACCCGGTTCGGATGGTCCGGACCCTTCAGCCTCCGTCCTCTGCTTCACCACGGTTCGGACGGTCCGGACCCGCTTCGGACGGTCCGAACCCCGCAGTCTCTTCTACGTCTCCTCCTCGTATCTTTCTGCTACACCTGAAGCCGGCTCCGCCTGAGAACTACTCCCCTGGCCGAATCTCAAAAGGGGGGTCTCCCGACTTCCCGCCGTCGAGGTTTCATCCTCCGACATGGTATAAGAAAATAGATGACGAAGATAGGAGATATATACCAGTATGATTTAAATTCCTTACAAGTGGCCTGCCTGCGATAATAGATACATTATCGTAGGCGGGTGTCTTAGTGGCCCGTCTGCGATAATCGATCTCTGTAAACGGGCCGTTACGACCCCCCTGATCGAGATTATCGCAGGTGTGCCTCATCTTGGCCCGCTTGCGACCTCTGGGGGGTCTGTCTACGAAAATCGATTTTGTAGTAGTGTGATATATGATGATGGGTTTCCGGCAAAATACATTCGTACGTGTCCAAGGGCAGACCCAGGGTTTTTTTAGACCCCTGGCCAGCCCATGATGCTTGTCAGTTCATATGTTTAATACATGATAAAATTATATAAAGTTCTATGCAGGGGCGGATCCAAAATTTTTGGTCGATGGTGTCACTATCAACTCGACGATTACATCCTCTAGTAAACTTATAATGAGTATGAAAAGTAAAAAAAGTGCTATTCGACATGGTGAAATTGAATTTTCTTTTCAAAAATCATATTTCGACCATATATTTATACTATCCATCTAATTAGTGAAATTAAATTATAGAGCAGCGAACTAAATAATAAAAATGCATGTGTACAAGTAAATAGCACCACTAGTTTTCTTACCTGAACCTAACATTATAAAAAAAGATTAGAAGCCCTAGGCACAAGGAGATCAGCAACGTATTATCGCTTATAAGCTATAGAAAAAAGATCTTTCGAAGAGGTCCTAGGAAATAAGAATAATCCTAAATGCTCAAAAGATCTCAAAAGCTAAAAACCTATGTAATCATTGCTGTCAAACAAAAAAAACCTACGTAATCATTAGAGTTTGAGAAAATTAATCAGATGAGCGTAGATCTAGTTGTTGTTGTGAGCTTGCCACCAGCAGCAGATCTGTGCCGGTCTCCGCTAGCCACAACTCCAAGTCCAAACTCTGAGCCCATCGTCACTCCAGGGATCGAAGCCGAGCTTCATTTGAGCAACTGCCTCCATTGAGTCTCAAAGCTACCGCCACCACCATGAACCGCTTTTGAGCTGTGAAGCCACCACCATGGACCCTGCCTAAGCCACTGTCAAAAGCTCTCTAAACCGCCGCTAGGAGCGCCTCCATACAAGAGAGAGGGCGAGGAGAGAGAGGAGTGAGTTAGGAGGAACAAGATAAATAAGAGACTCTAAGGCTCTGTTCGAAGGTGAGCAAGAGAAAAAAACTTTTTTGTTTTTTATGAGCATGCTTTCCGAACTATTAAACGGTATTTTTTAAAAAAAATTTCTATATAAAAGTTGCTTAAAAAATCAACTAAATATATTTTTTAATAATAATTAAAACTCAATTAATCATACGTTAATGGCTCACCTTGTTTTATATAATCTTTTTTTCTCTTATCTTCAAACATTTCCAAAGATGATGAGTAGGATTAACTAATTTTTTTTAAATCACACTGTTGATTGGATTATCACATGTGTGCCATATGAGATCTAAACCATCCCTATACCGTGCTAGGGGTAATTTATCTGGTGAAAAATATTTAAGAAGTACGAATGCTCGATATTAGAGTTCTTGAAGATAAATCCGACTTGCGCAAAAGTTAGAGAGAAATAAATCAGACTTTACCTCTTTTTATTCGTTCAAAAAGAAAACAGTACAGCACTTGGCCTGCAAATTCTGCACTCGATGGGGTCGATGCCTCTGGTGGAGCATGCATGGGGGGAGAAGAATAATGCAGCTAGTACTTGGCGCAGCCAGTTTACAAGGTTGGGGCCATGCCCATGGGGTGTTTTTACCATGGTGTAATCAATCTGTGCGTGGTGGAACGGGGTTGTGCGCAGAATTCCGAGGAAAAGCGTCAGACAGCCGGATTTTGGCCAGCTTTCTTCCTGCGAGATCGATGATTTATCTACCAGGCTACTTCTACAGTTCCACTAGCCTAGGTTGATAGGGTTGGTAGCAGCGTGTCAGCGGAAGTTAGTATAAGAATATAATAATTATTTCTAAAATTCGAATCCTATTTCACAGTATATACACTTTTAGCATTATTTATATAATTATTTATTACATCAATCATTTTGCATATAAATTTGTTTCCGTATTAACCTCAACCATCCTCCCACCCTAATCATCTCTTATTTACTGATAGGTACCTAAGTATTTTCTACTTAACTTTAATTTCTAGTAAACTATCTAAATATTTTTATATTTTAAAATAGAGATAGTACTTTTGGACCATCTAATTAAATACTTTTATAGTTTGTTCGTTTGGTCCTTAAACAGGATGCAGTAATGCTAGTAAGGTGGGACCGTCTTATACAGATTTTGGTGTAGATTAGAGGGTTCTGTGATGTTGATGTCATGTCACCATCGTGAGTATACTTAAGCATACCTGCCACCTTGTCTGAGGGCTTTTACGGTGCTTGGGTGTGTTACTTAGAGAGTGAGCTTACTTTACCCTTAAGGCTTGCGGAAAAGATCAATATTATCCCAAATATAAACTTTTATCTAATTTAGACCTAAATAACAAGCCAGCTCGGCTCGGCAAGCTTAGTTGAGCTGGCTCGTTGTGCTCGTTAACAAAATGAGACGGCAAGGTGGGGCAGGGACGCCATGGCCTTGCGGGAGAGCACCGTCGCAGAGAGGCAGCGAGCCGGCGAGACAGCAGGGAGGCGGCAACGAGGAAGATAGGCAGCGTAGGGGGCTAGGGCCTGGAGATAGGCGACGACCGACACAACACTGTAGTAAGCGGCGCAGCCCTCTGGACGACGGCTGGAGTTCCTGTGCGTGTGGCTAGGGTTCCTGGGGCTAGCGGCTAGGGGATGAGTGGAGGATTATTAGGCTGGGCTAGCTACCTGATTGGGCCATGGGTATGGTCTGGCTTGAAAGCGAGTTCAACGAGCTTATCGAGTAACTCATGAGTTGGCTCGGGCTTGGCTCGTTAGCATAATGAGCAAAACAGCAGGCTTGGCTCAGCTTGTTAAGACTTAGAGCTCGAGTCGATCCGAGCCGAGCCTAGAACAAGACGAGTCAAGCCATGAGCTTCGAGCTATTTTTCTAGGCCTAGATTGATTAGAACAAAATTTAGAAACATCAAATTTGAACCCTTTAACCATCAAAATGGCCTTGAATATCTCCATACCGAGACTAAATAAACATGGGGATACCTTAAAAAGAAACTTAGGGAGCATTCGAAGGTGAAGGAAGAGGGTAAAAACTCTTTCATTTTCTGTGAGCACGTTTTTCGAACTGTTAAACGGTATTTTTTTAAAAAAAATTATCTAAAAGTTATTTTAAGAATCAAATAAATTTATTTTTTAAATTTATAATAATTAAAACTTAATTAATCATACGTTAATGACTTGTCTCGTTTTATATACGCTGAAATTTTTAGCCTCAACCTTTACTTCCGAACGCAACTTTAGTGTCAATTATTTATGAAAAAGGGTGACCGTGCTATGGAGTATCAAACGTGGTCTGCTCTTGCCATCTGTGCTGTACGCAGTCTCATCCATACCAAGGATAAAAAAACAGTCAGCTTGATTAGGTCAGACCGCACTTGAGAAATATCACACACATTGCAAAAGAAAAACAGACAAAGAAAAAAAATGAAACCTCAAGAAAAACAGTCAGCAAGTGCGGAGTGTGTATGTGTTTTTTCTTTTTTAAAAAAAATCGGCACCCTCTAACTTTGGTGGATCAATCCCTACTCTCCATCCACATGCGCGCGTGGCACCCGGCTTGTGACCGCACGCCAGGAATCCCGCGGCCTCGATCACCGGCACCTCCTCCCCCGACCACGACCCATCCACCCAATATTTTCTCATTTTTCCCTGCGCGCGCCGCGATTTCCCTTGCAAAAACCCGCGCGGCGCCACGCCACGCGCCCACGCGCGAGACGTGCTGGCCGCGGCTGGTCGATCGATTTCCCTTCCCCCACCGTTTCTCTCGCCGGTCGCTCTCCACGGTTTCCTCAGCCCACCGCGGCGTGCGCGAGCGACGCGATGTTGCCGTCCGCGACGACAAAATCATTGGCGGATGCCACATAAAAAGGCCGCCTCCCTCCAGGGAAAGGGTTAAAAATACCGGAGCATGATTGCGTCTTGACCAGTAAACGGGCAAGCGTCCAAACCGATGGAATAATAAGTTGTTTGTGATGCTGGAAGTTTGCTTAACTAACCCGATCAGAACGACCCTACGCTGCCCAAAAAGATGCAGTATACTAGTAAGAGAAATCAGCCTACAATTGTGGGATTTGTAGGGTGGTCAGCTGCTCTTGTTTTTGCCAAAAACCGATCAACATTGGTTGACAGTTGTGAGCTAAAATTTGGTCATTTGGTGCATCTAACAAAACATTCCTGACCCGACCTCGTACCAGAATCGATCGAGGTGACAATCACCTTACATCTTTTTTTTTTCCAAAAGAGAATCAGTTTACACCATAATCGAACCTAATTATAAACGAAAGCACATTGAGATGGATAGATAGATACACTTCTGTAGTGTTCTATCAGACAATTACTCACATATGACCATCTGTCACGGCCCCAGCATTGACATTTGGATTCTCTCGACCAACCTTTTGGCGTCTGGATGCCTCATTAGTCCATTATTATGAAGAAAAAAGTGCAGATTACTGCAAAGGAATTCCGTTCATCAGGTCAACATCATTAATTAGGCCGATGAGTTTGGTTGGTTAGAGCTAATAGCTACCAAAGCTTCCTAGATGAGATTACATTACTAGTGCTCTACAGTCTATACTGCTATACGTCTATAGTGGTAGCTATCGTCCTCGTCGGTGTCACGCAAATTTATAAGATTTCGTTTTCATATCATAAATTTCGTCAAATCATGTGACATCAGAGATATCAGAATTCGAAATGCGCTCCACGGAAGTAATTGAGTTCATACCATATGAATGCGCAGCGAAGTGGAGTGAAGTGAGGTTGATTATTGAAGCAGTAAATTTAAGTTATTTAACGCACTATCCGGAGTATCTTGATTAAATTTCTAGAGATCTTCAAACAGATTGTAGTCAAGATTTAACGCACTATCCGGAGTATCTTGATTAAATTTCTAGCAAGCAGCCTACAATCTTGGCGCTAGCTGGAGCCTGGACAAGAAGTGAAGAAAAAAAAAACTGCCAGATTTACAATTACTAGTCTGTAGTCAAAAGTTTTAATTTTTAACCTACCACCACCACCAGGCAGGCAGGCACCCACCCACCATTTGTTGATCTTGATTGTTGAATCAAGAATCATTTATGCGTTCCTACAGGACGCAAGAACAACCTTTTGATCGATCCAGGGCAGGTTTTGGATTTGGGGAATTGAAACGTGAAGCGAATGTTTATCTATTGCAAGTTGCAACAAGATGAGATGATTGGAAGCAGCTGAACAAGTTCTAATCTTTGCAGTTCTTTTGCATTTGAGAGAACTCAATCAAGAACAGGGGGGAGATCTATCTATGTCTGGATCAGTGGATCCTATCTCAGTTGCAGGAGCAGCCGGTTTAGCTGATTCCAGCTGGTTCTTGCTGACTTCGCCGGAGAGGCTATCTTCGTCGCCGGCGGCGAGGTGAGAGGTGGGGGTCAGAAGATGTCGAGGACGTCGAGGATGGCGGCGTTGCAGAGCGGGCAGCGGCCGCGGCCGGCGAGGAGCTCGCGGGCGCATGTGCGGCAGAAGGTGTGGCCGCACGGGATGAAGGCGGCGCCCTTGGCCCGCGCCATGCACACGCAGCAGCAGCCGCCGCCGACCGTCCCTCCTCTGCCCATCTCCGGCTCAGCTTCGTCTTCCGCCGCCGATGCAGCGGCCGCGGGCTCCGGCTCCTGGTCCCGCGCGGTAGCGCCTGAGCCAGCGCTCCACTGCCGCTCCGTCTGCTCCAGCAGCGCCATCAGGGATACCCTCTCCCCCTGCTCCTCCTCCACCGGCGCCGCCGCCGGCAGCTGGAGCGGCGGCGTCTCCGGGGGCGGCGGAGGAGTCACGGCCTGTGCCGACGGAGGTGAGGCGGTCGTTACCGGCGCAGGCAGCGAGACCACGCGGCGGACGAGGGGATCACCTTCACCACCGTCTCCGTCACCAGCAGAGTTCGGGAGCTGGTCATCCCGGATGATATCCAGCAAGGTACGCGCCGCGGCGGCAGCCGCGGAGGAGGACGGAGGCGGCGGCGCAGACGCAGGCGCGACCATCCTCTCAGCCGCCATGGCGGACGCAAGGGTGACCGCCGCGCGTCGCCCGGCGGCGAGGTCGTCCTCGTCGCGGAGCTTGAGCAGGTCGCGGAGGTTGCACGATCCGGCGGGCCCCGCCGGCCCCACGGCGGCGAGCTGGTCGGCCAGCGTGACGCTGCGCCGCAGCACCCTCCCCTCCATCGATCTCGCACTCAAGTACTCAGCTCACTCCTTCCCTAGCTCGGCCAAGGCTGCCTCGCCGCGTGTGTCCGGACACGGCAAGGGGAAGGGAAGGGAGAAGGGAGCAGAGAAGCGGCTGCTTTGGGTTAATAAAGCAAAGGAGGAAAGGGGGCGTGGTGTTTGGGGCTCGGCTTGGATCTCGGCGATGCCGACATGCCGACGATTCGGGCCGAAACGGCGTAGTTCTGCGGGGTTTTTGCCTCCCTTTGCCCGCGCGACGCCACGGCACGGTACGCGCGGTTGCGTTTGGCGTGGCCGGTTTGCTTTTGGCAGGTGCCGGTAATAAAGGGCGAGGGGACGGAGGCACGGATGGATGGATGGAACGGTGCAGCCGTGCAGGTGCAGGGCAGCGGAACACTGGAACGGCAGGGGTGCTGCGAATGGTTTGTCGGAGCCACGCGAGGCGTGCGAAAAGGTTATTCAGTGAATGTTCTTGCGTTGTTCGTGCGAACGTTTTTTTTTATATAAGTTTTGTAGATAGAAATTTTATACATCTAAACTTTATATATAAAAAGAAAACTTTTTATTTATATATATATAATATTTTTATATATAAAGTTTCTATATATAGTTTATATGTTCAATTCGAATTTAGATTTGAATCGAAATTAAAGTCTGTTACGTAGAATATCTAAGTATTAAAAGTTTATGTATATAAAGTTTATATATATAAAGATTTCTTTACATAGACTGAACCGAAATATTTACACCTGACTCAGACACACGAGCTCGTCAATTAGACGTTCTCCCTTCCCCGAGACGTGACGGTCGTATGCTTCGGCGGGGGCTGGGTCGCTGGGATTTGTAGGAATCTGGCCCGGTTTCTGGGGGAAGCTGGCCCAAAAGGCAGTAGTAGCAGAGGGAGGAGGCGATTTGGCGGTCTTCTGGGCCGTGTGACAGTAGGCCGACTTGGTTGGTGATGGAAGTGGAAGCGACTTGATAAATGAGACTGCCTTGGCTGCTCTCTTCTGACTTTCTTCAGTCACTAGCAGAGCGGCTGGAGACACTCCAAAGTGAGCTGAAACTCAGCATCAATGTATGTATCCAGAAGACCGGAAAGGGCTTGCATCTATGGGCAATTAAGTCTCTAGGAGGGCCACAATCAGAGTAATCCTGTCTTGATTGATCTGCCAGAACACCACTGATTGTAGGGGAGCTCCAAAGCAGCAAGCCAGCAAGTACTCAAAGCATGTTGTACAATGTCCATCAAGGAAACAAGAGGCGGAAACCATGTTATGTAGCTTGCACATCCAAAAATACTAGGGGAACAAGGCTCACAAGACATATATCAAGTAATATCGTTCTGTGTTTTCCACCTAGTGTATTGCCAATCATTAGTACAGTCCTGTATAATCAAATTGCTCATTTACCAATGGCATATGTCCTACCCCTTCATTCTTTCCAGAAAAATAAAGTATGTTCATCATGGAAAAAAGGATTATGAATGTGATCAGACTAGCTGATTAAGAACACCGGCCAACATCTATTCAGCTGGGCAGGAACGCATTACAGTCAAGTTGCAGTGCTACAGTGACTCAGCCAGAGCAACAAAATTGGACTTGATCACGACGTCTACCTTAGTACGTATACTGAATGGATCCTTGTCCATCCAAACATTGCTTGCTAATCTAACCAATTTATTTCCTTCAACGTTAGCCTTCAATTCTCTCATAGAAAAGAAGATGAGCCTCGCACTTGAGAACTTCTTCTAGAGATACTTCTCTGACGTTGGTATCACTTGCACAATACCATGAGGAAGAGCCACCGTCAGGCTGCTCTTGACTTGGTCTCACGTAAGCAATCCAGTGCCCTGAACTGGTGCTGGGGCCCAAGTGTTCAATGACACCTACTAGGCGATAGCTGGAATTTTCTTTGTCCTCAGAACTGAAGGTTACATAAAAATAAAAGCAACCAAACTAGATGTTAGGCATGGTTATTTTGATCTTCATATCCTCGTAACTGCATATTGCTAACAAGAACCTCTACCAGATATAAGCAAATACGATTAATCACAAGTACGTAATAGTGCAAGGATCAAATATTTAACAAATAACGGTCTTTTAATGAATTTCAAGATGCCACTGAAAGATGTTAGGATTATCTATATGATTATATGCATTTCCTGGTGCGAAGGCTGGGACATTTATTTCACTATCTAAAAAAAATCTATCTGATTATACCCATATAATACCAAAATACTAACACCAGAATAAAACCAAACTAATATTTTTGAACAAATGCATTTGGAGGCACCGAACCACCTACAAACATAAAGGTAGTGATCTCTAAAGCATAATAATTATGATTTTCTAATGAGATGTATTATTAAAGCTAGTCAAAATATACAAAGAAGAAATAGTAATTGCTTAGTGTGAATCATAAATTTGTTGGAACTCGCACATGCTTATATAGATATTGCCATGCAGAAATGCCAATAGTCAGTACCTGGGGTCCATGAACTGTCCTACATCAAGGATCTCCTCAAAGCTCACATGTCCTCTCACTTTTCCAGTTAACAAGGATCTCTTCAGATGAATGGCCAATACAGGTGGCAGCTTGCTAATAAGACGAGATTGAATTGCACCTTGATTCCTATCTTCAGATGAATGGTCAATACCCTGCTCTAGAGTGCTGGAATTTTGACCCTGGCCACTCAACTGGTTGGCCGGTTCCTTAGCTGGAAGGGAACTAGGTACAGCTTCTTGAACACCTTCATGGACTTCAGTTTTTTTGTTGCCTATGTTATCAGAGGCCAAGTCTTGTTTTGGTGGCGGACCTCGGCTGCGCAATGCATACATGTGCTTGACGGGAGGGCTTGTGCTGATTCCTTCAGTAATGCTGTCCACTGTGAGCATAGCTTGACGTTGTGAATCAGAACCATGTGGTTGCCTACTTGAAGTGCATTCTAGTGCCAAGCTGTCCAAATTGCTAGATTGCTCGCTTTGGCATGCTATCTTATCTGACTGCTCAGTCTGATACCCATCAATTATTCTGTTTTCTTTGGTGCTTGCCATCATCTGTTCACCATCTTTACTACTAGTGGTGCTCGGACGGTGAGCAACTTTAGAACAGTTCTCACAGGTCCATTCCAGCAGCTCTGGTTTAAAATGCACTGCTAAGCACTCCTCAATTGATGCAAGAGAATTGTTATCCTCTGCCTTGCCATAAGCAATATTGCTACACTGAGCTCTCCCCTTGTCTTCTGCTGCACCTTCTACAGAGCAAGTGTTTTTCTTGGCTTCTATACTAACTTTTGGCTCACTGGATGTATTATCAAGACCAGCATTGTCATTTTGCCCTGAATCACCAGCCTCAGTTGGCACCTGAACAATCTCCCCTGGGACCTTATCCATCTGAGTCTGCGAAGGAACATGTAAACCATCCTTTCTTTGTGAGCTCTGTTCCACTTCAATAGAATCTGCAGAATCAAGCATATATAAGGCTATAATTTATCTGCATCAGTAACAACATGCAACCATCAGCCTTCATTCTCTACGATTTGGAGCTGCATTTCTTCGAGAATCTCCATACTTGATTAAGTAAACCAACCTTTTAGAGCAAAATTTTATGCATGAAGACAAGGACTTAACAGATAAACAATCTTCCATTCTAAGTTCTTAACTGCTACACTAGGACAAACAACTCTGCCATGCTAAGACTGCTCAAACGTCATGCTTCTTTTACGTAGCCATCCTGAAGGTTTTCCAGATATTTCTTCACTCCATGTGTTTAGCAAGTCCTTACAAACTTTTCTCTGTTTAACTAGCATTGGAGATCCATCCCCCCAAAATGCCCGTTTTCTCATTATGTTGAGAAAAATAATGGTGGTATGATTACAGTATTCCTCAGTTTCTTGCATTCATTCCTCAAAAGATGTATGATCTGGGGCAACCCTCTATACCTGCATATCTGTTCAAAAATGTTCTCTTCTTTTATTTGGAAACAGGATGCATAAACTTACCAACTTCCAAAGGCTTAGATGTTTTCTCTATGGCCACATCGCCCAGTTCTAAACCAGTGATACGAGAATCCCTGCCTTGAGCAATTGCTTGAACAATTTCGGTGTTACTCATGTCAACCTCTGGGAATAGTTTGATACCAGTCTTCTCTCGAGACATGCAACTTATGTTCCTTGGTGGCGATGCAATACTTTTTGGTGGAGGCCTCTCCGATGGCAGTGGAGCTGAGAGATCATATATTACTTCATGGTTAACTGAATTATACGAGCAACGCCTGCAGGACATGGTAACAGACAGCTGACCACCAAAAATGGAATCAACAACTGTAGGAGCCACTGCAGGCATCAATAACTTCTCCTCCTTATCCAACTGACCCCGTATAAAGCAAAGCAATTCATGGCTGTCTTGCATATCACTGCCTACGTAACGTGCATCCAAAATACGAAGACAAGCCAAGAACTTTGTCGGGTTCAGTAGGCGTTGTGCATTATTCACATTGTTTACCTCTACAAAGAGCTCTTTCAGTACCAGACCAAGGATATCTGAAGGAGCATCCGGTGCTAACATCCTTGCCCGCAGCTTTCCAAGCACAAAGAGGCACTGCAACAACGCGTTCATGTAGCAAGTGTTTCCAAGGTTCGGCATCCCTCTGATAGGACAGACATGCTCCTTCACTAACCCAGATGCATGACCAAATGCTTCCTTGCCAAACACCATCCCTGCCTTAACATTCGGTGCACCGAGGGTCAAGTAGAATTCACACGTGAAGCAGTACCCCATATATGGATCACTGTACCACAAACCAACCCAATGCTCACACTGCTTGGCATGCTGCCGGGCATGCCCAAACGGCCTTTTCTTGGCCTCAGCTCTAGTGCAGAAATGCCTGTTGCATCCCGTGCACACCATGATACGGGTCTTCCCAGTGATCTTACACCCGGGATGTTGGCACGCCGGAACGTTCTTGGAGGCGGTGACCTCTGACACAATCAGAGTAACTTCTTCCTCGTCCAATAACAAGTGTCCGCATCCCCCGCTGCTGTCGCTGCTGCTATCGCTTTCTGACACCATGTCACTGACATCCAATTCCAGACGACGTTCACAAATGAAGCAGTACAGAGTTTCCGGTTCACCGAAAAACGCAGCAACACAGTGCTGCTCCAGACCGGCGTGCCACCGGGCGTGTCCCTGCGGCTTGTTCCTGGTCCCGTCCCCAATGCAGAAATGCAGGTTGCAGTCGATGCACACCAGGATGGTGCTCTTCTCCACCTTGTTCTCGCACAGGTAATGCTCACACCTCGGGGCGGACTTGGAGGACCTGAGCTTTGATATGAACTGTACCATGTCTTCCTCGAAACGTACGAAGTGGGCGCATAGCCCCACCTCGGTGTTGCTGGTCGGCTCCACGGCCTTCTCTTTCGGTTTGCTCACCTCCGGCGGAGCCTTGTCGCCGCATCCGGGATCGAGGCGAGGGGCTTTGAGCGGTCTCGTCGTGCCCGCCTCCCCCACCGGCGTGCTCGGCTTCTCCTCTTCCATCACGTCTGGGGCGCAAGAACCACAAGAAAGAGTCGAGTGAATCCAAAATCCCCAAGGAATCAAACAAGCTAGACGAAGAACGGAAGAACAGTACGAACTAGGGATGAAACCAAGAAGGATAAACAAGACACGCAAATCATCGAACAGGTTGGCCGTTAGGCGCGACGACCAATCAAACAACCACGCCACGGACTACACGCGACCTAAACACGCAGAAAACCAGAGAGAGCTCCACCAATAGGACCACGAACATTCCGGCGAGGGCCACGAAAGTCGCCGCCGCGATTCCAGCACCAAGTAAAACCACCACCACCACTAAACCGAGCGATCAACCCCGCGTCGGCGACGAACAGCGGGATTTGGGGAAGAAATGCGGGGGCAAACTCACCGGGGGACGCGAGGAGGGCCCGGAATCGACCGGCGCCGCGCGAGCCGCAGCGTCCGCGACGACGAGGCCGAGGGGTCCCGAGTTTTCGAGGAGAGGAGGGAGGAAGGGGGGGCGCTGGTTGGTTGGGGACGATGGCGTTGGGCGGTTGGGGTGGTGGTGGTGGGCTTGGATTGGGGAAGAAGCGATCCATCTGCCTTAAATAGCAGGGGATTGATTAATCAAGGCCCATTCAGACCCATTAGGTGTCAACCCTGTAAGGCTGTAACCTGATTAGTCTCCAATGTGCATCCTGACTAATCTGCCTTTCCTTTTACTTTGCGTAATCTCCTGCTTAAATAGGTCCTCTCTTTTCAGCTTAGAGATTATGGGTTATCGTGGGCATAATTTATTCATCGCCATTTCTTAGAAATTTTTTAAAATCAACTTTCTAATATTTAATTTATTCATTCATGTCCTTAAATAACTATCATAAACTCAGTTTCATTTACCCCATTACTCCATGTATGAGGCAAGCCTCCTGCCTCTTTTCTCTAAAGAACAAATCCATCAACACCACACAACTCAAAGAAGTTCCAGAGTTGTTTGAGCACTGGAAAAACGCAGACTTGCAGAGGCAGTTTTAGCCCAACTGTGTAACAGTATTCTTTAATATTTACAGAGCTTTTGTTTGGTTTTGATTATTGAATAAATTATTATCGCAGATTATCGGCATGATTATAGGGATAAATTAAATATTTTGGTAAAAAAACTTAACAAATTACTTAAAACAAATGATTTAAACAATGCAGTAGAAAAAAGTTATTAAGGAAAAATATATTTTTAAAGGGTAGAGCAAATAATCCGTTTCAATAATCCTATGAATAGGCTGAAAATAACAGGGCGAGTCAGACATATCAGAACATTCTGCATTTTTCCAGTGCTCAACGGCAGTAAGTCAAAAGGCAGTAAGCTCTCAATGCAGTATCTGAATCATGTTGCATATAGTGTGTAGCTTGCCAATCACAAAAGACATTTGGAGCAAAGCTCAACGAATCAAATAGTATGTTCCATGTTTTCTAGAGTGTGTACAGGTCGCAGTACCATCTCACAGACACACACCTTCCTCACTTCACTAATGCCACTAGTCCTAATCTGTAATTTTTTCTTTCAAAACTATCCTATGTAATATATTCCTCATGTACGAAAAATATCCTATGTAACAGATCAAATGACCAAGAACGCCAGAAGAAATATCCCAACTTGGTAAGTACATGTTGCAGTCAATTCAAAGTCCTGCAATGACTCAATATCACTCAGCCACAACAACAAAATTGGACCTGACGAGTCTACGTTAGTATATGCACTGATTGGACCATTGTCCATCCAAAGAAAGCTTGATAATCTCAAACATGTACTTCCTCTGTGATTACCCTTCGGATTAGTTGGTGGATGTAGAATTCCAGACATGTCTTAGCCTTCCATTCTCTCATAGAAAATAAGGTAAGCCTCGCACTTGAGAACTTCTTCTAAAGAGATTTCATTGACATCTGCATCACTTGCACAAAACCATGAGGAAGAGCCACTGTCCTTCCGCTGACGGCTTGCTCTCACATAAGCAACGCAGTGCCCAATATCAGTGCCGAGGCCACGGTGCTCAATGACACCAACTAAACGATAGCTGGAACTAACTTTGTCCTCAGAACTGAAGATTAGAGGGAAAAAAAACAATCAAAACAGATGTAAGGCATTAACTCATCATAGGTCGATGTCAACATGTCTTTGTTGATCTTATATCTTAGGAACTGAATATTGTTAAAAAGAAATCTCTATCTTATCCAAAAAAAATTAAACCTCTATAAGATACGAATGAAAGACTGGTATATATCATCTTGAATGAAGAAACATGTAATGTATGTTTTTTTAAAAAAAAATCCTCTACCAGCTATTTAAACAGATCATTGGATGATGATAGATTCACATATATCCATCATAGCACTTAAAATACTGTAAAAATCACAAATATATCAAACAAATCAGATTTTAAGAAATAAAAAGGTTGACAGGTCAGGCATTCCAAGGTACACATCACCTAAAACTAAAAAAAATGAAAAAAAAACAATCATATATACATATTCAGATTTTCTCTAATGGGATGCAATTTTCCAAAAAATATCCACAGTGGTCAATTATAAACCACTACAACAAATTGAGTTTGGCAGCCATGATGGGTGATATAATATAAACAAACCAACAGTTACTCTAAAGATGTAACCTGACTCTAAAGGGCTAGAAAGAGCATAACATGCAGAAGGCCCATATCTGAGGGGATGAAGTTTCTTCTGCAGCACCTTTAGAATGCCTATTCACTATACAGCCAAGTGATTCCAGTCCACTTGCCTCAACGCTAACTACGGAGCACTTTCAAACAAATGGCTCCATGATAGCTAGAACACGAGTTCTGTTAGTTTCTAATTTTTTAACCTAAATCATGCTAGCCTGCCAGAAAGAAACAAGAGCAGTGCTACCTAAGTTGCAACCTGTTTCTTCACTAAAGAAAATTAGCTCACCATGCCAGGAAAAATCATTTTAACATGGCTACAGGAAGCATGCTTATAAAAAAATCACACCAAAAATGAACAGACTAAATTACTCGGTACCTGTGGTCCATGAACGGTCCCACATCAAGGATCTCCTTAAAGCTCACATGTCCACTCATTTTAAGAGGCCCCAAAGATCTCTTGAGTTGAATGACTAATACAGATGGCAGCTTGCTAATAAGACGTGTTCGAATTGCACCTTCCTTCCTATCTTGCCGATTATATTGGTTTTCTTCCACTTGGTGTGCATTATGACTCAGATTTACTTGCTTCCCCCTTCCCTGATCTTGCATGCTGGTATTTTGACACTGGCCACTCAACAGGTTGGCCTGCTTCTCAGCTAGATGGCAGCTAGGTACGTCTTCTTGAGCACCTTCAAAACATTTTTTATTGGCTATGCTGCAGGAGGACGAGTCTTTTTCACCACAACTCATCCCTGAAGTGTCTCCACTAGTCTCTATGTCCACTGCAGGTATAACTTGATGCTGTGCATCAGAACCAAGTGGTTGCCTACTTGAAGTGCATTCTACAGACAATTTGATCAAATCACCAGATAGCTCACTTTGGCATGTTTTCCTGTCCAATTGTTCAGCCTGGTATTCATCAACTGTCCTATTCACATTGGTTCTTGTCATCATCTGTTCACCGTTTTTACCACTTATAGTGCTTGCCTTCTTAGCAACCTTGGAACAGTTCTCACAGGTCCATTCTATCATCTCTGCCTTAATATACAACTCCAAGCACTCCTCAATTGACGCAAGAGAGTTGATATCCTCTGCCTCATCATTAACAATATCATGACTTCGAGCTTTCCCCTTGTCTTCTGAAGTAATTTCTGCTGAGAAAGTGACCACCTTGGCTTCTGTACTAACTTCTGGCCCACTGAACACATTATCAAGAACAGCACTGTCAGTTTTCCCTACATAACTGCCTGATGCTATCCATGTCTTCTCTTTCCTTGTTGGAGACTGCAAAGGACAATCTACAGCGTCCTTGCTTTGCCAGATCTTTTCCAATTTCTCAGAATCTGCAGAATCAAGCATATAAATTTCAGTTATGTCCTCATCAGCAACTTCACGAAACCAGTACCCATCATTCTACATGGTTTGGGAATATTAATCCTCTACGATAATTTGAAGCTTGTTTTCTTCAAGGACCTCTGTATGTACTTAAGTTAACCAATAACATGGAGCAAATTTTATTATATGAGGACAAGGAGGACTCAAACACTCTGAGCTATCTTCCAGTGGCAATAATAACTGCTACAGAGCTTTGGCAAGTTAAAACTGCTGGAACATCCTGTTTGTTTAATACTTTAATGTAGACATCCTGAAGGTTCTGATATTTCTGCAATCCATCCAAATCCTTAAACATTTTTCTCTATTTAACTAGTACAAGAGCGCTCCTCTGAAAGTGCCTGTTTCCTAATGTTGAGCAAAAAAAAAAAACAAATAATAGTGTTACTATCACAGTTTGATGCATTCATTCATGAAAAGTTCCATTTTCTCAGACACCCTGCAAGTTTGGAGGCCTGCTTAATGTCGCTTTCATTTCCTTCAATTAGGCACATGAGCACATAAACTTACCAACTTTCAAAGGATGTGATGTTTTCATCATGACCATATCTTCCAATCCTGAACCAGGAATTTGAGAATCACCGCCTTCAGAAAGTACACAACTCTTATGTTGAGATATGGGTCGTTTATTCCGTCGTGGTGATGCAACACTTTTGGATGGAGTACCCTTTGATGGCAATGGCACTGAGAGATCATAGAATACATCATGGGAAAATGACTTAAATGAGCAACATTTGCAAGAGGTGGAAACAGACAGCTGACCACCAAATATGGAATCAATGATTGTAGGAGCCACAGAACTAGAAGCACCCTGTTGCATGTTACCAGGCCTCATTATGTTTTCCTCCTCATTCAATCTATCGCGCAAACAGCAAAGCAATTCATGGCTGTCTTTTATTGAAGTGCCTAAGAACCATGATTCAAACCTGCGTACACAAGCCAAGAGCAACGCTGGGTTGAGCAGGCCTTGTGCATGGCTCACACTGTTTGTATCAACAAAGAGACCACGTAGTATTGTACCAAGGATCCCCAATGGAGCGTTCGGTCCAAACATCCTTGCCCGCAGCTTTCCAAGAACAAGGAGACACTGCAACAACGCATTCAAGTAGCAAGTGTTTCTTTGATTCGGTATCCCTCTGATAACACAGCCATGCCCATCAGAAGACGACCCAGATGCATGAGAATCTGCCTCAACGTTGACTGCCAATCCCTCCTTGCCCTCCTCACCACCTAGGATTAAGAAACCTTCACATGCAAAGCAGTAACCAACATACGGATCATTGTACCACACCGCAACCCAATGCTCCTCCAGCAATGCATGCTCCCGGATGTGTCCTTGCGGCCTAGCCTTGTTGTCTGGCCCTCCAATGCAGAAATACCAGTTGCATTCTGAACACATCATCATAAGGCATTTCCCGGTGGTTAGACACATTTCATGACCACACATTGGGGTGCCCTTTTCAGATTTAATGATTGACACGATGATAGCAATGTCATCCATGTCACACGCACGATGACTGCAACTATTAATTTCTTCCTTGTCACATGAGAAGTGTCCACGCTGCATGTTGCTGACATCCAAGTACAGAAGACGCTCACACAGGAAGCAGTACAGATTTTCCGGTTCACTGAACAAGGCACCAACACAATGCTGTTCCAGATCAGCGTGCCAACGGGCGTGTCCCTGCGGCTTGTTCTTGGTCCCGTCTCCAATGCAGAAGTGCAATTTGCAGTCGATGCAGACCAAGATACTGCTCTTTTCCACCTTGTTCTCGCACAGGTAATGCTCACACCTCGGGGCGCACTCGGAGGACCTGATCTCTGATATGAACTTGAGCATGCCGCCCTGGAAACGGTCCAAGTGGGCGCATATCCTCCCCTCGGTGTTGCTGGTGGGCGCCGCCGCCGCCGCCGCCTTTTGTTCCGGAAGCGGCGTCGTGTCGCCGCATCCAGATTCGGGCGCGGCCACATCCGGCAGCTCCAGATTCCGCGGGCTCCTCTTTGCCGTCTCCCGTGCCATCGCGCTCTTCTCCTCTTCCATCACGTCTGAGGCGCGCAAGACCTGAATCATGTGAACCCATAAATCCCCAAAGAATCAAACAAGCTAATACGAAGAACAGTACAGACTACTACTACTAGGGATGAACCAAGAGGCCCAAACAAGGCAGCAAAATCGAACAAGTTGGCCGATGAGCGCGAGGGCGGCATGAACTGTACGGACCAGGGCGAACCACGAGAGTCAAACAAGCGGAAAAGCAGGGAGAACTCCACCAACAGGACAGGGCGAAACCTCGAACATTCCGGCGAGGCGAGAGGACCACGGACGGCGCCGCCGCGGATTCCAGCACCCACCAAGTAAACAACCACACCAACTCGGGCGATCAATCCCGGGCCGGGCGACGAACAGCGGGATTTGGGGGAAGAAATGCGGGGGAAGACTCACCGGACGAAGCGAGGCGGGCTCGGAATCGACCGGCGCGAGAGCCGCAGCGTCCGCGACGACGACGAGGCCGAGGAGCTTGGAGAGGAGGGAGAGAGCGAGGGCGGAGGGAAGGGGTGCAGTGGTTGGTTGGGGACGGTGGCGTTCGGCGGTTGGGGAGGAGGCCCGGAGTCAAGCGGGCTGGGCCAGAAGCTCGCGTGTGAATGCATCTGCCTTAAATAGCCAGGGATTAATCAAGGCCCATTCCGGTCCAGTAGGTGCCAACCTGGTTGTGGATCACCAATTCACCATGGAAATGTTCTTTTAATAAACTCCTAGATCGTTTTTCTGTATTCACGATAAAGAGAAGGGAAAATTGCACTTTGCATTAGGTAAATTATACTGTTTTCTTTCACTTTATATCGGGTTTAGCACGTACTTTCACTTTACATCAGTGTATATCGGAATGAGTTTCACTTTGTATTAGGTTGCGACATATAATTGAAAGGAAATACTGTAAAATATGAGTAAAACTTATGAAACTTATACAATTTGTACCATGTTTCACAATGTTTCATTAGTTTCATGAAATTTTTCATAGGTTTGATGATATATCCTGATGTTAAGTGAAATTCATTTCAATACAACCTGTTAACTTATTTCAATACAACCTATTGTAAAGTGAAACTATTCGTTAGACCTAGTGCAATTAACTTATTTCAATACAACTTGTTGTAAAGTGAAACTATTTGTTAGACCTAGTGCAAAGTGAAACACAGTGTGTTTTATCTTGTATAAAGTACAATTTACTCTAAGAAAAATCTATAACCTCGTAGTCAAACAGAATCATAGCATAAATCCATGTCAAAAATAAATACAGCGAATAAAAATGATCCCCATGAACTGATGAACACTGAACAAGCATCGGTACTTGGTGGCACCACAAAATCCATGAAAACAAAACATCTGCACAAAGGTGATAGATGCAAACAAATCCTTCACCACCGCACAGCTCAAAGAAATTCCAGACTAGTTGAGCACTTGAGCATTTTAGTTACCATATGCAGACTTACAGAGGTAGTTTTAGCTTAGCCCAACTGTGAAACAATATTCTTTACACAGCTAAAGTCATACGACATACATGTCACAACTTAGGTATCTGAATCATGTTGCATATGGCGTAGCTTGCCGTCCATCACAAAAGAAAAAAAATAAATGGAACAAAGCTCAATAATCAAGTAGTATGTTCCAAGTTTTCCAGAGAGGTTGCAGTACCATCTCAAAGAACCGTATGACATACCTTGTTCACTTCCCTAATGCCACAGCTTACTCCGTTAATTTTTTTCCCTATTTCAAAACTCAATATCATTCAGCCACTACAAAATTGGACCTGATCACGAGCCTACGTCAGTGTATACACTGCTTGGACCATTGTCAATCCAAATAAAGCTTGATAATCTCAACATCTGCTTCTTTGTGCTCTTCAATCAGTTGGTGGATATTAGAATTCCAGATATGCTCTTACGCCCTTCCATTCTCTCATATAAAAGAAGGTAAGCCTCGCACTTGAGAACTTCTTCTAAAGAGATTTCATTGGCATCCGCACCGCTGGCACAAAACCATGATGGAAGAGCCACTGCGCTGACTTGCTGGATGGCTTGCTCTCACATAAGCCAACGTGGTGCCTATATCAGTGCCGAGGCCACGGTGCTCAATGGACACCAGCTAAACGATAGCTAGAATTGCTTTGTCCTCAGAACTGAATAATAGAGGACATAAAAAAAAAATCAAACCAGATGTAAGGGTTTAACTCATGATGATAGGTCGATGTCAACAACATGTCTTTCTTGACCTTATATCTCAGTAACCGAATATTGTTAACAAGAAATATCTATCTCATCTCAAACAAAAATCAAACCTCTATCAGGTACGAGTAAAAGACTGGTATAGATCATCTTAAATAAACATGACATGTAATGTATGAAAAACATAATACAAATTTCTTTCACTACCAGCTATACAGATTATTGGAACATGATCGATTTATATATATCCATCATACATTAAAAATACTAAAAACCATAACTATATCACCAAATCATATTTTAAGAAATAAAAAGTTGGACAGGTTAGGCATTTCAAGGTATGCATCACCAACAAATAGAAAAAAATGCAAATCGTATAGATACTAATACAGAATTTTTCTAATGAGAAGTCATTTTCCAAAAAATATCCACACCGGTCAATTATAAATTGCTACAATTAATTGAGTTTGGCAGCCCTGATGGGTGATATCATATAAACAAACCAAGAGTTACTCTATACTACAGATGTAGACTGACTCTAAAGGGATAGAAAGAGCGTAACATGCACAAGGCCTATGTTAGGGATGAAGTTTATCTACTGCAGCTTTAGAATGCCTACTTATTCTACTGCAATGATATTACAGTTACACTTGCCTCAACGTTAATTATGGAGCTGTTCCAAACAAAAGTTTACATCATAGATAGAATATGGGTTTTGTTTGCTTCTATCTCTTTAACCTAAAGCATGCTAATCTTCCAGAAATAAACAAAAGCAGTGCTATCATAAGTCGAAACATGTTTCTATGCTAAAGAAAACAAGCTGACCATGCCAGGAAAATTCATTTTTGCACCACTATGGAGGCTTGCTTATTTTGCTTTACTGGTTTAATTGGAGGGGGAAAAACAAATATACACAGCATGCAATAATTCACATGCCCTTTTTCTTATGTTGAGCAAAAAAAAAAAGAAAAAAAATAACAGCTGTACTATCATAATTTGCTGCATTCATTCATGAAAAGTTTAATTTTATGCGACATCCTGCATGTTTGGATACCTACTCAGCATCATTTTCCTTTCCTTTAATTAGGCACACGAGCACATAACTTACCAACTTTCAAAGGATCTGATGTTTTAAACATGACCATATCTTCAAATTCTAAAGCAGGAATCTGAGAATCACCGTCTTCAGAAATTGCATGAAATATTTCTGTGTTAGTCTTGTCAATTGGTGGAAATATGCGTTTCTTATTCCGTGGAGGTGATGCAATAGTTTTTGCTGGAGCCCCTTTTGGTGGTAATGGCACTGAGAGATCATGGAATACATCATGGGCAACTGAATTAAACAAGCAACATTTGTGGTAACAGACAGCTGACCACCAAATATGAAATCAGTAACTGTAGGAGCCACAGCACTGGGAGCAGCCTGTTGCATGTTACGAGGCCTCATTATCTTTTCCTCCTCATTCAATCTATCACAGAAACAGCAAAGCAATTCATGGCTGTCTTTCATGGAATTGCCTCTGAACCGTGAGTAAAACCTGCGTACATAAATCAAGGGCCACCTCGGGTCCAAGAGGCCTCATGCATTGCTCACACTGCTTGTATCAGTAAAGAGATCGTGCAGTATTATGCCAAGTAATCCCGATGGAGCATCTGGTCCAAACATCCTTGTCCGCAGCTTTCCAAGCACAAGGAGGCACTGCAACAACGCATTCAGGTAGCTAGTGTCTCCATGATTCGGTATCCCTCTGATAACATAGCCATGCCCATTAGCAGACCCAGATGGATGACAATATGCCACGCCATCGACCATCATTCCCTCCTCACTCTCCTTACCAGCAATTGTCAAGAAATCTTCACACCGAAAGCAGTAACCGCATACAGATCTTTGTACCGCAATGCGACCCAATGCTCCTTCTGCAATGCATGTTCCCGGATGTGCCCCTGCGTGTTAGCCATGTTGATTGGCCCTCAAATGCAGAAACACCAGTCGCATTCCGAGCACACCATCGTGAGCCGCCCCCCGGTTGCGCCACAGTTTCCATGCTCGCACATCGGGGTGCCCTTGTTAGATTTGACGATTTGCTTCACGCTAGCAATGTCAACCATGTCACAAATGTTGTGTCCGCACCTCTCGCCGTCCTTGTCTCTTATCGCCACCGCAGCCACCCTACCCCTTGGACCGCTCGCCTCCAGCGACGCAGCGCCGCCGCATCCAGAATCAGCAGCCTCCAGTACAGCAGGCGGCGGCTCAATCCACCGGGCTTTCCCTTCCGCGGGCTCTCGGCCGTAGCCCTATCCCCCGCCCTTGCCCTCTTCTCCTCCTCCATCGCGTCTGCAACCCAAAGAACCACAAGAAATTAGCACGAATCCGTCAATAATCCCCCAACGGATTGTACCGACTAGGGATGAACCAAGAAGGTGAGAACAAGAGAGGACTCCACCACCAACAAAGCGATGGAGCGAGCATCGGCGACTTACCAGAAGACGCGAAGGGGAGAGCTCGTAATCGACAAAGCCGCGATCGAGGCATCGAGCCGCGGCGTCTGCGGCAACGCTGAGAGGTTGGAGGAGGGAGAGGTTGGAGCAAGAAGCGGCTTCGCTGGTTCGGCGAGGAGAGAGCTCGAGAGAGAGGTGGTGCGCGTGCTTTGCTTCTGGAATAGGCCCAAAGGTGGATGTGCCAGAATGGGCCCGTACGCATGGATGGGCCGGGAATTGAGGCCTTGCATAAACTGGGGCCCTAGTGCGCAGTGGCCCTTCTTGTCAGAAACAATTTTGTTTTTATTGATTTATTATTTGAGAAAAAACTTTTGGGGTAGACTAGGGAATGGTATCTGGCTGAATGTATCAGGCTGATACCAACGAGTATCAAAGTCTGACATCAGGCCTATACCGTTGGAACATGATAACATTTTGTAGTATTTCTAAAATGTTTTTTGTTTTTGTGTTTTCTTAGATAGATCGAGTGGTTCTAGTTTTTCTCCTTTCCCTTGAATTTTTCTTAGATCGAGTGGTTCTAGTTTTTCTCTTTTTCGTTGAATTTTTCTTCAATCAAGTACCAGGCCTATACTGTTGGAACAGGACACCGTTCTACTATAGTATTCTAAAAAGTTTTTTTGTTTTTGTGTTTTCTTAGATAGATCGAGTGGTTCTAGTTTTTCTCTTTTTCGTTGAATTTTTCTTCACCCGTCATGATAGGCAAACTTGCTTGCCGGAAATTGACACCTCCCAGAGTTGGTTTATAAATAAATCTCCTCTAGATCCATTCAGGAGAAAAATGTTGCTTCCCCGAAAAAAAAAGGGAGAAAAATGTTTCTAACAAAGCAAATGTCCTTCTCATCAACAATGGAGATCACTGGAAGTAATAGGCTCAGAGTAGCAGGTTCTCATTGCATGTTACATAATGTTCGCCCAGAAACACACGGGAAGAAATAAGAATTGCTCCTGTTACTGCTACTTCAAGGTGCTACATCTGAATCATCATGCATAGTGTACCTTGCCACCAGAAAAATATAGAGGCAAAGCTCTCATATAATATGTTCCAAAATTTCTACAGTACTGTACAGCAATTGCAAAAATAACAGTACCATACGACGAAACTGTACTAACGGCTATACAATCACCTTGATCAATTCTCTAATTGCACATGACCTCATCGACCAAAAAAGAAGAATATGAACGCGTGTAAGGAGATCAGCAGGTCCAGAACAACCACAATTTCTCACCTGGTATGTACATGTTGCGGTCGAATTGAAGTCCTGCAATGACTCAGCCAAAGCAACAAAATTTAACTTGATCACGAGCCTACGTCAGTATGTACACTGATTAGAATTGGATCCTTGGCCGTCCAAAGAATGCTTGATAATCTGACATATCTGCTTCCTTTGTTGTTGCTATTCTGATTAGTTGAATTCCAGGCATCTTAGCCTTCCATCCTCTCATAGAAAAGAAGGTAAGCCTCGCACTTGAGAACTTCTTCTAAAGAGATATCTTTGATGTTCTCATCACTTGCACAAAACCATGAGGAAGAGCGACTGTTGTGCTGCTGATGACTTGGTCTCACATAAGCAACGTAGTGCCCAATATCAGTTGCGAGGCCCTGGTGCTCCACAACACCAACTAGACGATAGCTGGAATTATCTCTGTCCTCAGAACTGAAGATTAGAGAAAACAAAAACGATCAAAACAAATGTAAGGCTTTAACTCATTACAGCTCGATGTAAACACTTAAACAACATCATGTCTTTTTTTTATCTTATATAGTTATATCTTATGAACTGAATATTGTTAACAAGAAATCTTCTTAATTGCAATACCTCGGGGGAGGTCTTTCCCCTTGGGGCCGAGTTTTTTTTACCAAGAAATATGTATCTCATCTCAAAAAAAATCTATCAGATAAAAGTAAAAGACTGTTATAAATCACATCCTAAGTGAATAACCATGTAATGTATAGAAGAACTAATAAATAAATCCTCTACAAGCTATTTCAAAATATCATTGGAAGATGATCGATTTATATATATCCATCATACACCAAAAATATTACAAACCATAAATATATCAAACAAGATGAACGATTTATATATATCCATCATACACTAAAAGTATTACAAGTCATAAATATATCAAACAAATCAGATTTTAAGAAATAAAAACGTTGACAGGTTAGGCATTTCAAGGTACACATCACCTACAAATAAAACAGCAAAAACCAATCATATATGTTAATTTAGATTTTTTTAATGGGATGCCATTTTTCAAAAAAATATCCACAGTGGTGAATGAAGAATTGCTACAGTGATTGAGTTTGGCATCAGGGTGATGTCATATGAACAAACCCAGAGTTACTCTACCGATGTAGCCTGACTCAAAAGGGTTAGAAAGAGCATAAAATGCACAAGGCCCATGTTGGAGGGGACGCAGTTCCGTCTGCTGCGGCTTTAGAATGCCTATTCACTTTACTGCTATGCTACATTGCTATTACAGTTCACTTGCTTCAACACTAATAATGGCGCTCTTCCAAACAAATGTTTCCCTGACAGCTAGAACATGGTCTTGTTTGTTTCTATTTCTTTATCCTGAATCATGTTAGCCTGCCAGAAAGAAACAAGCGCAGTGCCATCCAAAGTTCTAATCATGGGAGTAGCTGACTATGCCAGGAGAATTCACACAGCATGCTTATTTTGCTTTTCTGGTTCAATTGGACAAACAAAAACCTGGGGTGTACGAACACTTCCACATGTTCATAGCAACGGTACACCAAAAATGTACAGAACAAATTACTCAGTACTATACTAAAGAAAACAAGCTGACCATGCCAGGAAAATTCATTTTTGCACCTCTATGGAAGCTCGCTTATTTTGTTTTACTGGTTTAATTGGAGGGGAAAAAACCAAATGTACACACAGCATGCAATAATTCACATGCTCAAAACAAGAGGACAGGAAGAATAGAGAGACTAAATTACTCAGTAGTCAGTACCTGGGGTCCATGAACGGTTCCACATCAAGGATCTCCTTAAAGCTCACATGTCCACTCACTTTAAGAGGCCCCAAAGATCTCTTGAGATGAATGGCTAATACAGGTGGCAGCTTGCTAATAAGATGTTTTTGAATCGCACCTACCTTCCTATCTTGCCGATCATACTGGTTTTCTTCCACTTCTTGTGCATTATGACCCAGATTTACTTCTTTCCCCTTTCCCTGATCTTGTGTGCTGGCATTGCGACACTGGCCACTGAACAGGTTGGCCTGCTTCTCAGCCGGACAGCAGCTAGGTACATCTTCTTGAGCACCTTTAAGGCAAGCAGGTTTTTTATCGGCTATGCTGCACAATACTAACTCTTTTTCACTACAACTCATTCCTGAAGTGTCTCCTTTAGTATTTATGTCCACTGCAGGTATAACTTGATGCTGTGCATCAGAACCATGTGGCTGCCTACTTGAAGAGCTGCATTCCACATCCGATCTGATCAAATCGCTAGATTGCTCACGTTGGCATGTTTTCCTCTCTGATTCCTCAGCCTGGTCTCCATCAACTTTCCTAGTCACATTGGTACTTGACATCATCTGTTCACCGTCTTTACCACTTATAGTGCTTGCCTTATGAGCAACCTTGAAACAGTTCTCACATCTCCACTCTATCATCTCTTCTTCAAAATGCAATTCCAAGCACTCCTCAATTGACGCAAGAGAGTTAATATCCTCTGCCTCATCATAAACCGCATCACGATTTCGAGCTTTACCCTTGCCTTCTGTAGTAACTTCTGCTGAGAAAGTGTCCATCTTGGCTTCTATACTAACCTCTGGCCCATTAAACACATTATCAAGAACAGCACTGTAAGTTCTCTCAATATCATGGCCAGATGCTATCATCGCGTTCTCTTTCCTTATTGGAGTCTGCAAAGGACCATATACATCATTCTTGCTTTGAAAGATTTGTTCCAATTGATTAGAATCTGTAGAATCAAGCATTTAAGTTTTAGGTTTTGTCCTCATCAGAAACTTCATGAAACCAGCAACCATTGTTCTCTACATGGTTTGAGAATCTTTATCCTCTACATTTGATTATTTGAAGCTTATTTTCTTCAAGGACCTCTGCATTTACTTAAGTTAACCAACAATTTGTAGCAAAATTTATTATATGAGGAAGAGGAGGAGTCAACACCCTGAACAATCCTCCAGTGGCGATAATAACAGTTACAGTGTAGCAACTGCTTGCCATGTTAAAAGTACTGGAATATCCCATTTATATAATGCTGACATCCTGAAGGTTCTGATATTTCTGCAGTCCATGTATGAATCATACTTTAAGCAATTTTCTCTGTTTAGATAACAAAAGAGCGTTGTTCCGAAAAATGTCCTTTTTCTCATGTTGAGCAACAAAATAACAGACGATAGTGGCATTATCACAGTTTGCTGCATGCATTAATGAAAAGTTCCATCTTCGGATTCACCCTGCACGTTTGCAGGTGTATTCAACGTCGTTTTCCTTTTAGTTAGGCACAGGAACACATAAAACTTACCAACTTTCAAAGACTCTGATGTTTTCACCATGACCATATCTTCTGATTCTGAAGCGGGAACCTGAGGATCACTGCCTTCAGAAATTGCACAAATCTTTTCGGTGTTAGCCTTGTTTTGAGATATGCGAATTTCATTCCGTGGTGGTGACACAACCCTTTTGGCTGGAGTCCCCTTTGGCGGTAATGGCACTGAGAGATCATGGAATACAACATGGGAAACTGACTTAAACGAGCAACATTTGCAAGACAAGGTAACAGACTGCTGACCACCAAATACGGAATCAATGACAGTAGGATCCTCAGCACTAGGAGCACCCTGCAGCATGTTCCCAGGCCTCGTTATCTTTTCCTCCATATCCAAACAATCACGCAAACAGCAAAGCAATTCATGGCTGTCTTGCATAAAAGTGCCTAAGAACCTTGGGTTATACATGCGCACACAACCCAAGAGCATCGTCGGATCCAGCAGTCCTCGTGTATAGCTCACACTGTCTGTATGAACAAAGAGATCATGCAGTATTCCACCAAGGATCCCCAATGGAGCGTTCAGTCTAGACATCCTTGCCCATAGCTTTTCAAGCACAAGGAGGCACTGCAACACGGCATTCAGGTAGCAAGTGTTTCCAAGATTCGGTATCCCTCTGATAACACAGCCATGCTCATTAGCAAACCCAGATGCACGACGGCCTTCCTCGCCTTTGACTATCATTCCCTTCTTACCCTCCTCACCACCAATGGTCAAGGAATCTTCACACTCAAAGCAGTAACCCACATACGGATCTTCATACCACACCGCAACCCAATGCCCATCCAGCAATGCATGTTCCCCGATGTGTCCTCGCGGCCTGGCCTTGTCGGCTGACCTTCCAATGCAGAAATGGCTGTCGCATTCCGAGCACACCATCATGAGGTGCCTCCCGGTGGCCAGACACGTTTCATCCTCGCACATCGTGGTGCCCTCGGACGATGCAATCTTTGACACGATTTCCGCAATGTCATGCCCCTTGCAGATCATGTGCTCGCACTCCTCGCCGTCGGTGTCTCTGATTGCCGCCAAGGTCGGATCGCTCACCTCCAGCGAGGAATTGCCGCCGCATCCGGAATCATCAGCATCCAGTACCACAGGGGGCGGCTCCATCCGCGGGGCTTTCCCTTTCCGCGGGCACTCGGCCGTAGCCCTATTCCCCGCCCTTGCCCTCTTCTCCTCTTCCATCGCGTCTGCAATCGGAAGAACCACGAGAAAATCGCAATAATCCGTTAATAAACAGCCCCAATGCACCGCACGGACTAGGGATGAACCGAGAAAGCGAAAGAAATTGAGTATTCCGGCCATTATTACCAAGCATCAAGCGCTCGTCGGCGGCGAACGGCGAGATGGGGAAATGCGCGAGGGGACTCACCGGAAAGACGCGAGGAGGGCTCGGAATCGAGCAGGGCGCGATCGAGCTGCGGCGTCTGCGACAACGCCGAGAGGTTGGAGGAGGGAGAGAGAGAGAGAGGTGGTTGCCTCTTGGCTCGGCCTTATCTCGAATAGGCCGAAACGTGGATGGGCCGGAATGGGCCCGTACGCGTGGATGGGTCGGAATGGGCCCGTACGCGTGGATGGGCCGGAAATTGAGGCCGTGCATGAACTGGAGCCTGGAGGCCTAGTGGGGAGTGGCCGTTCTTTTCAGAAACTCTCTGGTTTTTTTTATTGATTTATTATTTGAGAAAAAAAAGCGTGTCTTTAATGTTTTCTTACATAGATCAAGTTGTTCTCTTTTTTGTTGAAATTTCTCTTCACCCATCATGGGTCATTTTCCTTCTCCCAGAGTCGGTTTATAAATAAATCTCTTCAGGAGAAAGGTTGCTTCCCCGCGAGGGAGAAGTTGCTAACAGTCTCCATGACTCCATGCCCTTCTCTTCATCAACAATGAATTTCACAGGAAGTAGTAGGCTCAAAGCAGTAGGTTCTCATTGCATGTTACATAATATTCATCCAGAAAACAAGGGAAGAAAAAAGAATTGCTCTAAATCATCTCGCATAGAATGTACCTTTGGCCTTTTGCCACCAGAAAAATAGAGGCAGAGCTCTCAAAAAATGCTCCATGTTCCAAAATTTCCACAGTACTTTACAACAATCACAAAAAACAGTACTATCCGACAAAACTATACCAATGGCTTACAACCACCTTGCTCAATTCTTTAATTTCACATGTTCTTTTTTCAAACGAAATCCTAATACATGCCTCGTGAATGGACAAACAATGAATAGGAATGCTTGTAAGGAGATCAGCAGGTCCAGAACACCGAAATTTCTAAACCGATATGTACATGTTGCGGTCAAATTGAAGTCCTGCAATGACTCAGCCAAAGCAACAAAATTCAACTTGATCACGAGCCGATGAGCCTACGTCAGATTAGTTGAATTGGATCCTTGGCCGTCCAAAGAATGCTCGAGAATCTGACACAACTGCTTCCTTTGCGATTGCTGTTCCGATTAGTTGTATTCCAGACATCTTAGCCTTCCATCCTCTCGTAGAAAAGAAGGTAAGCCTCACACTTGAGAACTTCGTCTAAAGAGATTTCATTGATGTTGATATCGCTCGCACAAAACCATGAGGAAGAGCCACTGCTGTGGTGCTGATTACTTGGTCTGATATAAGCAACGAAGTGCCCTATATCAGTGCCCAGGCCCTGGTGCTCAACAACACCAACTAGCCGATAGCGGGAATTATCTTTGTCCTCAGAACTGAAGATTAGAGAAAACAAAAACAATCAAAGCAGCAGTAAGGTTTTAACTCATTATAGCTTGATATGTCTTTTTTTTATCTTATCTAGTTATATCTTAGGAACAGAATGTTGTTAACAAGAAATCTTTATCTCATCTCACAAAAAACAAATCGATCAGATATGAGTCAAATACTGGTATAAATAATCCTAAGTGAATAATCATGCAAAGTATTAAAAAAATCCTCTACAAGGTATTTCACATATTAATGGAAGATGGCCGATTTATATATATCCATCATACACTTAAAATATAAAAAAAACCATAAATATATCAAACAAATCAGATTTTAAGAAATAAAAAGGTTGACAGGTTAGGCATTTCAAGGTATGCATCACCTACAACAAAGCAGCAAAAAGCAACCATATATATTAATTCAGATTTTTTTAAATGGGATGCCATTTTTGAAAAAAATATCCACAGTGGTCAATGATGAATAGCTACAGTGATTGAATTTGGCATCTATGATGGGTGATATCATTTAAACAAACCTAGAGTTACTCTACGGATGTAGCCTGACTCCAAGGGGTTACAAACAGCATAAAATACACAAGGCCCATGTTGGAGGGGATGCAGTTCCATCTGCTGCATCTTTTGAATGTCTGTTCACCTTACTGCTATGCTATTACAGTCCACTTGCCTCAATACCAAAACCGGTAGTCTTCTAAACAAATGTTTCCTTGATAGCTAGAACATGGTTTTGTTTGTTTATATTTCTTTATCCTGAATCAGTTAGCATGCCAGAAAGGAACAAGAACAGTGATATACTAAGTTGTAACCTGTTTCTAGCTGACCATGCCAGGAAAATTCATTTTCCATAGCATGCTTATTTTGCTTTTCTGGTTCAATTGGACAAACAAAAAACAAACGAGTAGACAGTACACAATAATTCCTATGCTCATAACAAGAGTACACCAAAAATGGACAGTATGCAATAACTCACATGATCAAACAAGTGCACACGAAAAATGGAGAGACTAAATTAATCAGTACCTGGGGTGCATGAACTGTCCCACATCAAGAATCTCCTCAAAGCACACATGTCCACTCACTTTAAGAGGCCCCAAACATCTATTGAGATGAATGGCTAGTACAGGTGGCAGCTTGGTAATCAGATGAGTTTGAATCGCATGAACATTGCTGTCTTGCCGATCATATTGGTTTTCTTCCACTTGGTGTGCACTATGAGCAAGATTTACTTGTTTCCCCTTTCGCACATCCTGTATGCTGGCATTTTGATACTGGCCATACAACAGGACGTCTTCTTGAGCACCTTCAAGGCATTCAGGTTTTTTATTGGCTATGCTGCAAGAGGACCAGTCTTTTTCATCACAACTCATCCCTGGAGTGTCTCCTTCAATCTTTATGTCCACTGAAGGCATTACTTGATGATGTGCATCATTACCATGTGACTGCATACTTGAAGAAGTGCATTCTACAGCCAATCTGATCAAATCGTTAGATAGCTCACTTTGGCATGAATTCCTGTCTGACTGTTCAACTTGGTCTCCATCAATTGTTCCATTCGCAATGGTACTTGCCATTATCTGTTCACCATCTTTACCACTTATAGTGCTTGCCTTCTGAGCTACCTTGGAACAGTTCTCACATGTCCATCCTATTGTCTCTGCTTTAAAATGCAACTCCATGCACTTCTCAATTGACCCAAGAGAGTAGATATCCTCTACCTCATCAAGATTTCGAGCTTTCCCCTTGTCTTGTGTATCAACTTCTCCATAGAAAGTGTCCATCTTGGCTTCTATACTAGCTTCTAGCGCATTGAATGCATTGTCAACAACAGTGCTGTTAGTTTTCTCTACATCACCGCTTGAAACTATCAGCATGTTCTCTTTCCTTATTGGAGTCTGCAAAGGATCATGTACATCATCCTTGCTTTGCAAGATCTGTTCCAGTTTATCAGAATCTGCAGAATCAAGCATATAAGTTTTAGGTTTTGTCCTCATCAGTAACTTCACGAAACCAACAACTGTTGTTCTCTACATGGTTTGAATCTTTGTCCCCTACATTTGATTATTCGAAGCTTATTTTCTTCAAGGATCTCTGCATGTACTTAAGTTAACCATCAATTTGGAGTAAAATTTATTATATGAGGACAAGGAGGACTCAACATCCTCAGCTATTGTCCAGTTGCCATAAAAACTGCTACAGTGTAGAAAATAGTTCATCATTTTAAAACTGCTGGACATCCTGTTTGTATAATGCTGACATCCTGAAGGTTCAGATATTTCTGCAGTCCATGTATGAATCATATCCTTAAACAATTTTCTCTATTTAGCTAGTAAAAGAGCGCTGCTCCGAAAAAATGTCCTCTTTCTCATGTTGAGCAACAAAATAACAAACAATAGTGGTACTATCACAGTTTGATGCATTCATCAATGAACAGTTCCATCTTCTGATTCACGCTGCACGTTTGCAGGCCTATTCAACATCGTTTTCCTTTCTTTTAGTTAGGGGCAGGAACACATAAACTCACCAACTTTCAAAGGCTGTGATGTTTTCACCATGACCATATCTTCTGATTCTGAAAAAGGAACCTGAGGATCATCGCCTTCAGAAATCATATGAATCTTTTGTGTGTTAGTCTTGTCAATTGCTGAAAATAGTTCGGTATGAATCTTCCCTTGAGATATGCATCTTTCATTCTGTGGTGGTGATGCAACACTTTTGGCTGGAGCCCCCTTTGGTGGTAATGGGACTGAGAGATCATAGAATACATCATGGGAAACTGACTTAAACGAGCAACATTTGCAAGACATGGTAACACACAGCTGACCACCAAATATGGAATCAATAACTGTAGGAGCCATATCACTAGGAGCACCCTGTTGCATGTTACCAGGTGTCCTTACCTTTTCCTCCTTATTCAAACTATCGCGCAAACAGCAAAGCAATTCATGGCTGTCTTGCATAAAAGTGCCTTCGAACAGTGGGTTACGCAAGCGCACACAAGTCAAGAGCGCCGTCGGGTCCAGCAGGCCTCGTGTATAGCTCACACTGTTTGTATCAACAAAGAGATCATGCAGTATTCCACCAAGGACCCCCGATGGAGCGTCCGGTCCAGACATCCTTGCCCACAGCTTTCCAAGCACAAGGAGGCACTGCAACAAGGCATTCAAGTAGCAAGTGTTTCCAAGATTCGGTATCCCTCTGATAACACAGCCATGCCCATTAGCAAACCCAGATGCATGACAGCCTTCGTCGCCATTGACCACCATTCCCATTTCAATGGACAAGGAATCTTCACACTCAAAGCAGTAACCCTCACATGGATCTTCGTACCGCAGCGCAACACAATGCGCCTTCCGAAATGCATGTTCCCGGATGTGTCCTCGTGGCTTAGCCTTGTTGGCAGGCCCTCCAATGCAGAGATACAAGTCGCATTCCGAGCACACCATCATGAGGTGCCTCCCGGTGGTCAGACACGTTCCATCCTCGCACATCGGGGCGTCCTCGGTGGCATTGGCAATGGTTGACCCCATACTAGCAATTTCATCCATGTCACACATCATGTGGCCGCACTCCCCGCCATCGGTGTCTCTGATTGCCACCGCCACCCAAACTCCCGGATCCTCCCGTGAATCGCTCTCCTGCAGCACCGCCGCGCCGCCGCATCCGGAATCCGCAGGCGGCGGTTCAATCCGCGGGGCTTTCCCTTTCCGCGGGCTCTCGTCAGTACCCCAATCCCCCGCCCTTGCCCTCTTGAGCCTCTTCTCCTCTTCCATCGCGCCTGGAACCGAAAGAACCACAAAAAATTAGCACGAATCCGTCGATAAACCTCGAATGCACCGTGCGGACTAGGGATGAACCACGAAGAGAACAAGAGAGGACTCCACCGCCAAGAAGGCCAGAAATCGGATGTCCCGGCGAGGACCAAGCATCGAGTGCGCATCGACGACGAACAGCGAGATTTGGGGGGAGAAACGCCCGAGGAGACTCACCGGGAGACGCGAGGAGGGCCCCGGTATCGAGCGGGGCGCGATCGAGCTGCGGCGTCCGCGACGACGCCGAGAGGTTGGAGGTAGGGAGAAGCGGCTTTGCTGGTCGGGGACGGAGTCGAGAGAGTTGGGTCAGAGAGAAAGGCGGTGCGCGTGCTTGCTATTTAACCGGGCCTTATTTTGATGGGCCGGAATGGGCCCATACGAGTGGATGAGCCGGAAATAGAGGACGTGGATGAACTGGAGGCGCTACGGCCGTTTTTTGCGGAAACCTTTTTTTTTCTCAAAAATATTTTAGCTTTTTTGTTCTTCCTAGATCGGATTGGTCTATTTTTTAACTTTTTTTTTCGCAAACTGACAGCTCCCACATTTGGTTTATAAATAAAACACACCGTGCACACTAACTAACAAATATTACTAAAAATTCTAAAAAAATTATATATGTCTAATAGTACTACACCTATATATATAAAGTCTTAGTAGTTCACTAGATTTATATTCTTAAAACTGTTATATTTTTTTATTATGGCTAAAATATAATAAATTTAAATATGAGACTTTATACCTAGGTATAATACTATTGGAATTACATGTATAATTTTTTAAAAATATTTTTGTGATATTTATTAGTTGGTGTATACAACATGGCATATGTTTTCATAAATAAATCTCTTCTATATCTCTTCAGAAGAAAAATGTGGCTCACAAAGTAGAGTAATATGCTAAAAGCTGTAGGTTCTCATTGCATATTACATTAGAGAAAATTCGGTTCATTGCATGTCCATCCAGCAAACAACGGAAGAAAGAAAAATATGCTTCTTGCATTGATACTTCAATAGTTCTATGCCCCCAGAGGATTATAAAGCATAAGAAAAATATAGAAATAACCGTTTGAGTGGACCTCAAGGAAAATGTAGGAATTAGAAGAGAGATAAAAGACTCAAAGGAAAGTTTTTATGAGGTTTGACGTCATGCTAATTTTCCTCCAAATTCTCTTCCCATTGAGCCATTCCATAGGAATTTCATAGAATTGTTGGAGTCTCAATCCGTTGTTTCAAAGGACTAAATAGAAATTTTTTCTATAGGATCCACATCTTACAAATTTCCTATGTTTTTCCTGCAAATCAAAGGGGCCCTTAAGGTGTATCTGAATCATATTGCATACATTGTAAAGCTCAACGAATCAAATCATATGTTTCAAAATTTCCACAGTACAGTACAGCAATTGCAGATAACAATACCATCCGACAAAACCGTACCAATGGCTATGGCCTTCTTTTTCAAATGGAATCCTAAAAAATGCATCATGGACAAAAAAAATGAATATGAATGCGTGTAAGGAGATCAGCTGGTGCAGAACAACGAAATTTCTCAGCTGGTATGCACATGTTGAGGTTGAATTGAAGTCCTGCAATGATTCAGCCAAAGCAACAAAATTCAACTTAGTAAGGAGCCTAAGTTGGTATGTACACTGATTAAATTGGATCTTTGGCCGTCCAAAGAATGCTTGAAAATCTGACACATCTACTTCCTTTGTGATTGCTATTCTGATTAGTTTGAATTCCAGACATCTTAGCCTTCCATCCTCTCATAGAAAAGAAGGTAAGCCTCACACTTGAGAACTTCGTCTAAAGAGATTTCATTGATGTTGGCATCACTTGCACAAAACCATGTGGAAGAGCCACTGCTGTGCTGCTGATGACTTGCTCTCACATAAGCAACGAAGTGTCCTATATCAGAGCCGAGGCCCTGGTGCTCCACAACACCAACTAGACGATAGCTGGAATTATCTTTGTCCTCAGAACTGAAGATTAGAGAAAACAAAAACAATCAAAACAGGTGTAAGGCTTTAACTCATTATGGTTCGATGTAAACAACATCATGTCTTCTTTTATCTTATATATATAGTTATATCTTATGAACAGAATATTGTAAACAAGAAATCTGTATCTCATCTCACAAAAAAAAAATCTGTCAGATTTAAGTAAAAGACTGCACAAACCGTCCTAAAAGAATAAACATGTAAAGTATAAAAAAACAAATCCTCTACAAGCTATTTCAACATATAATTGGAAGATGATCAATTTATTATACACTAAAAATATTATAAAAACCATAAATATATCAAACGAATAAGATTTTAAGAAATAAAAAGGTTGACAGGTTAGGCATTTCAAGGTACTCATCAATCATCACCTACAAATAAACAAACAAAAATCAATCATATATACTAATTCAGTTTTTTTTAGTGTGATGCCATTTTCCAAAACATATCCACAGTGGTCAATGATGAACTACTACAGTGATAGAGTTCGGCATCCACGATGGGTGATATCATATTAACAAATATAGAGTTACTCTACAGATGTAGCCCGGCTCCATAGGGTTAGAAAGAGCACAATATACACATGGCTCATGTTGGGAGGGGTGCAGTTTCATCAGCTGCAGCTTTAGAATGCCTATTCACTTTACTGCTACACTATTAGAGTCTACTTGTCTCAACACAAATTATGGAGCTCTTCCAAATAAATGTTTCAATGATAACTAAAACATCAGTTTTGTTTGCATCTATTTCTTTATCCTAAGTCATGTTAGCCTGCCAGAAAAAAACAAAAGCAGTGCTATCCAAGTCGTAGCCTATTTCTATGCTAAAGAAAACTAAGCTAACCATGCCAGGAAAATTCATTTTTAGTTTTTTACACAGCTATGGAAGCATGCTTATTTTGCTTTTTCTGGTTTTCAATTGGACAAACAAAAACAAATGTATGCACGGTATACAGTAATCCACATGCTCATAACAACAGTGCAGGCTAAAGTATTCGGTACCTGGGGTGCATGAACAGTCCCACATCAAGGATCTCCTTAAAGCTCACATGTCCACTCACTTTAAGAGGCCCTAAAGACCTCTTGAGATGAATAGTTAATACAGGTGGCAGCTTGCAAATAAGACATGTTCGAATCGCACCTTCGTTCCTATCTGGTCGATCATATTGGTTGTCTTCCACTTGGTGTGCACTATGTCCCAGATTTACCTGCTTCCCCATTCCCTGATCTTGTATGCTGGCATTTTGACACTGGCCATTCAACAGGTTGGCCAGCTTCTCAGCTAGACAGCAGCCAGGTACATCTTCTTGAACACCTTCAAGGCATTCAGGTTCTCTATTGACTATGCTGAAAGAGGACGAGTCATTTTCATCACAACTCATCCCTGAAATGTTTCCTTTAGTCTTCATGTCCACTGGAGGCATAACTTGATGCTGTGCACCAGAATGATTTGGCTGCCTACTTGAAGAACTGCATTCTACAGCCAATCTGATCAAATCGCTAGATTGCTCGCTTTGGCATGTTTTCCTGTCTGACTGTTCAGTCTGGTCTCCATCAACTGTACCATTCACATTGGTACCTGTCATCATCAGTTCACCATCTTTACCACTTATAGTGCTTGCCTTCTGAGCAACCTTGGAACAGCTCTCACATCTCCATTCTATCATCTCTTCTTTAAAATGCAATTCCAAGCACTCCTCAATTGACGCAAGAGAGTTGATACCCTCTGCCTCATCGTAAACTACATCACGATTTCGAGCTTTCCCCTTGTCTTCTGTAATAACTTCTGCCGAGAAAGTGTCCATCTTGGCTTCTATACTATCTTCTAGCCCATTGAACGCATTATCAAGAACAACACCATTAGTTCTCTCTATATCATGGCCAGATGCTATCCATGCGTTCTCTTTTCTTATTGGAGTCTGCAAAGGACCATGTACATCATCCTTGCTTTTCCAGATCTGTTCGAAGTGATTAGGATCTGCAGAATCAAGCATATAAGTTTTAGGTTTTGTCCTCATCAGTAACTTCATGAAACCAGCAACTGCTGTTCTCTACATTGTTTGAGAATCTTTATCCTCTACATTTGATTATTTGAAGCTAATTTTCTTCATGGATCTCTGCACGTACTTAAGTTAACCAACAAATTGGAGTAAAATTTATCATATGAGAAAAAGGACTGAACACAAACTGCTGGAACATCCTGTTTGCATAATGCTGACATCCTGAAGGTTCTGATATTTCTGCAGACCATGTATGAATCATACCTTAAGCAATTTTCTCTATTTAGCTACCAAAAGAGCGCTGCTCTGAAAAATGTCCTTTTTCTCATGTTGAGCAACAAAATAACAAACAATAGTGCTACTATCACAGTTTGCTGCATTCATTAATGAATTTCTGATTCACCCTGCATGTTTGCAGGCCTGTTCAACGTCATTTTCCTTATTTAGTTAGGCACAGGAACACATAAACTTACCAACTCCCAAAGGCTCTGATGTTTTCACCATAACCATATCTTCTGATTCTGAAGCGGGAAACTGAGGATCGCCGTCTTCAGAAATTGCATGAATCTTTTCTGTGTTAGTCTTGTCAATTGCTGGAAATAGTTCCATGTGAGTCTTCTGTTGAGATATGCATCTTTCATTCTGTGGTGGCGATGAAACACTTTTGGCTGGAGTCCCCTTTGGTGGTAATGGCACTGAGAGATCATAGAATACATCCTGTGAAACTGACTTAGACAAGCGACATTTGCACGACGTGGTAACAGACAGCAGACCCCCAAATATGGAATCAATGACTGTAGGAGGCACAACACTAGGAGCACCCTGTTGAATGTTAGGCCTCATTATCATTTCCTCCTCATTCAATTTGTCACGCAAACAGCAAAGCAATTCATGGCTGTCTTGCATGTAAGTGCCTATGAACCGTGGTCTAAACCTGCGTACATAAGCCAAGAGCCACCTTGGGTCCAGCAGGTCTTGTGCATAGCTCACACTGTTTGTATCAACAAAGAGATCATGCAGTACTGTACCAACGATACCCAATGAAGTGTCTGGTCCAAACATCCTTTCCCGCAGCTTTCCAAGCACAAGGAGGCACTGCAACAGCGCATTCAAGTAGCAAGTGTTTCCATGATTCGGTATCCCTTTGATAACACAACCATGCCCATTAGCAAACTCAGTTTCATCACAGTCTTCCTCACCGTTGACCATCATTCGCTTTTCAATGGTCACGGGATCTTCACACTTAAAGCAATAACCCACATACGGATCTTCATACCGCAACGCAACCCAATGCGCCTTCCGAAATGCATGTTCCCTGATGTGTCCTAGCGGCTTAGCCTTGTTGGCTGATGACCCTTCAATGCAGAAATACAAGTCGCATTCCGAGCACACCATCATGAGGTGCCTCCCGGTGGTCCGACACATCCTATGCCCGCACATGGGGTCGTCGCCCATGGCGGCAATGGTTGACACGATGACATTGATCTCATCCTTGTTACAAATGTTGTGTTCGCACTCCTCGCCGTCGGTGTCTCTGATCGCCACCACCTCCCAATCTCCCGGATCCTCCCCTGGATCGCTCGCCTCCAGCGCCGCCGCGCCGCCACGCAACGAATCGGCCTCCAACGCCGCAGCCGGCTGCTCCAGACGCGGGGCTTTCCCCTTCCGCGGGCTCTCGGCAGTATCCCCATCCCTCGCCCTCGCCCTCCTCTCCTCTTCCATCGCGTCTGGAACCAGAAGAACCACAAGAGATTAGCACAAATCCGTCAAATAATCCCCCAATGCATCGTCCGGACTAGGGATGGTCTCCAGCACCAACAAGGCCAGAAATCGAACATCCCGGTGCGGTCGACCAACCAAGCGATCAACCGCGCATCGGCGACGAAACAGCGGGATTGTGGGAATAAACGCGCGAGGAGACTTACCAGAAGACGCGAGGAGGGCTCGGAATAGACGAGGGCGCCGCGCGATCGAGCAGCGGCGTCGCCGACAAGTTGGAGGGAGGAAGGGAGGGAGAGGGCGAGAGCAAAGAAGCCGCTTCGCTGGTTGTGGTCGGTGGCGTTCGCGTCCTGTTGGGTTAGAGAGGTTTTGTATTTGCTACTTGATCCGGCCCATAAACGTAGATGGGCCGGATTGAGGCCTAATGGCCAGCTTTTCCTCCAAAATATTAGAGGCATGTTTGGATGTCTGCCCTATCAAATCTTTGGTAGTACCAAATTTTTGGTAGTTTTGGCATTATCAATTTTTTATATGGTAGGGTTATACTCTCTTCGTTCCTAAAAGATTATTGTTTTAGACTAAAAATTTATCCCACAAAAAGTGTTTTTTAGAATAAGGTTCACTAGATCTCTTTAATATCACTTTATCGTTTTAACAATCTAACCAATATTACTCTCTCCTCCTCCTCGATTTCTTCTTTTTCCTTTTTTTTTCTACATTAATTAAGGGTATATTATTCTTTTAACCTAATGCTTAATCTCTCTTTGTCTAGCTAAAACAACACTCTTTTAGGGACGGGGGGAGTATTACGTATGTTTGGATTGCTACCAATATAAAACCAATTTTGATGATATGGAGAAGAAAGTTCTAGATTAGTGCCAAATTGATTATAGGCAATATCAATAATTTGGCTTTAATCCAAACAACACCATTACTATTAATGTACCAATAAATTAGTATGGCATATTTTGGCATCAATCCAAATAGGCCCTAGGGCTCTCTGTTTGGTTTGAAGAATTGGACAAAAGTGAATTGAATTATATTTGCTCTCTGATTTCAATTTTAGTTTTTCTTAAGTGTTCTTCCTAATCGGGTTTTGAGTCTATTTTCTCTCGTTTTCGTTTTTTTTTCTTTTCTTTTACCCAGATGGGTCATGTTAGGGAGAAAATCTTTTTGGTAACAAAGCACGTATCCTTCTCATCATCAATGGCGATAATTGGATGTAATAGGCTCAAAGCAGTAGGTTCGCATTTACAATGTCCATCCAGAAAAACAAGGGAAGAAATAAACAAAATGCTCTTGTTATTGCTACTTCGTGTATCATCTTCCATATAATTTATATTGCCGTCACAGAAAATTGAGGCAAAGCTCAAAGTATCAAATAATATGTTCCATTTTCCTATAGTACTGTAAAGTAAGAGCAAATAACAGCAACATACCACAAAAACTGTACTAGGGCATTTAACTGTTACATGTGCCTATATAGTCACCTTGCTCAATTCTCTAATGCCATATGGCCAACTATACTGATTTCTTTTTTCAAATGGAATTTCAATACATTCCTAACGGACCAAAAAAAAAAGATCAGTGTGAATGCATGTAACCAGACCAGCTGGTCAAGAACAACTGAAATCTCTCAGTCTGTCCATGTTGCAGTTCAAATTGAAGTCCTGCAGTGACTCAGCTAAAGCAACAAAATTCAACTTGATCATGAGCCTACGTCAGTATGTACACCGATTAGAATTGGATCCTTGGCCGTCCAAAGAATGCTTGATAATCTGACATGTCTGCTTCCTTTGTGATTGCTATTCTGATTAGTTGAATTCCAGACATCTTAGCCTTCAATCCTCTCATAGAAAAGAAGGTAAGCCTCGCACTTGAGAACTTCTTCTAAAGAGATTTCTTTGATGTTGTCATCACTTGCACGAAACCATGAGGAAGAACAACTGGTCTGCTGCCGAGGGCTTGCTCTCACATAAGCAACGAAGTGCCCTGCATCGTTGCCAAGGCCATGGTGCTCAACAACACCAACTAGACGATAGCTGAGATTATCTTTGTCCTCTGAACTGAAGATTAGAGAAAATAAAAACGATCAAAGCAGCTTTAACTCCTTATAGCTACATGTAAACAGCCGCTCATCTTTCTGTGTCAATATCCTTGTACTGAATATTGTTAACAATAATACTATCCTACAAAAGACTGGTATAGATCATCAGTGAATAACCATGTAATGTTATAAACATAATTAACAAATAAACGCTCTGTGATAATCTAAACAGGCATTTCGAAGATATTAGGTCTACAAGTCCACCATACACTAAAAATACTGAAACAAGAAGTATGTCAAACAATTCAGATTTTTAACAAATAAAAATGCTGCCAGGTTAGTCATTTGAGGGCACACACTGACAAATAAAAAGAAAGATAAAAGCTCCAAGATATAATAAATCGGATTTTTAATGAGATCGTGATTGTCAGGAAAAAAAATCCACAGCATAGTCAATGATATTCTGTTACAGTGAGTTGACTTTGGTTGGAAAGATGGGTGATATCATATAAAGACACCTAGAGTTACTCTAAGGATGTATAATATATGATTCAACTCTCAAGGGTAGGAATGAGCAAGAGAGCACAGTCAAACCGGACTGTTAAAATCAAATCACACTTGATTCCCCAATATAGCTGAACCATTCACATTGTCACCTTGTTTTCTTTTTCATATTTCACAAAATAACAGTATAACCATTGAAATTTACTAGCAAGGGTGCCAGACAGCCATTGACAAGTACACCTAGGAAAAAAAAATCTTAAGTGGGCTAATAATGTTCAATAAATCCCATGTGGGAGGGGATGCATTGATCTGCTGCAGCTTAAGAATGTCTATACACTTTACTGCTAATTTGTTGAGTCCATTTGTCTCATTGCCTACTTAATGAGCTCTTCGATACCAAATGCTTCCATGACAATAAAAACACTGGTTTCGATTGTTTATATATCATTAATCTAAATCATGTTGATCTGTCAGCAAGAAACAAGAGAAGTGCTATCCCATGTCCTAAGCTACCTTTATGCTAAACCAAACAAACTGGTCATACCAGGAAAATACTGCAGTCTGGGGTCAATTCATTTTGCATGGAATAGGAGACTGCTCAGTTTAGAGCCATTGTCCGCACACAGTACAATAATCCACATGCTCATAACAAGAGAACATGAAAGAAAGGACAAACAAATTGCTAATTGACATGACATGCTGATGTCATCTAAAAGCATCCTTTTTGTGGGAGAGGTGTATTCTTAAAGCAAATAGGAACAAATTAAGAAAAATAATATCAATTGGCTTACTGCCAGTAAGAAAGATATTTAAACTGGCATAGCGCAATTAGATGTTGTTGAATGGCAATGCCAATATATATTTTTTTTAAAAAAAAAACAGAGATGAGTTTGTCGGTACCTGGGGTCCATAAACAGTCCCACATCAAGGAACTCCTTAAAGCTCACATGTCCTATCGCTTTAAGAGGCCCCAAAGATCTTTTCAGATGAATGACTAATACAGGTGGTAGCTTGCTAATAAGATGTGTTTTAATTCCACCTTTATTCCTATCATTCTGCTCATTTTGGTTTTCTTCCACTTGGTGTGCACCATGATGAAGCTTCACTTGCTTCCCCCTTCCCTCATCTAGTGTGCTGGCATTTTGATCCTGGCTGCTCAACAGGTTGGCCTGTTTCTCAGCTGGAACACAACTAGGCACAGCTTCTTGAACACCTTCATGGTATTCAGGTTTTTTGTTGGATTGCTCACTTCGGCATGTTATCTTCTCTGACTGTTCACTCTGGTCTCCATCAACTGTTATGTCCTCATTGGTACTTGACATCATAGGATCACTGTATTTACCTAGAACGATGCCTGGCTTCTTAGCAACCTTGGAGCAGTTCTTACAGGTCCATTCTACCATCTCTGCTTTAAAATGCAATTCCAAGCACTCGTCAATCGATGCAAGAGAGTTGATATCCTGTGCCTTGTCACAAACAATGTCACTACTCCGAGTTTTCCCCTTGTCTTCTGTTGTAACTTCTGCTGAGAAAGTGTCCATCTTGGCTTGTGAATTGACTTCTGGCTCACTGAACACATCATCGAGAACAGCACTGATATTTTTCCCTACATCACTTCCTGTTTCTATCCATGCATTCTCTTCAGTTAGCGGAGAAACAATTGGTGGTGGCCCTATATCTTCTGGACCGTGGAAATCTGTTTTTGTCAAATCCATTCCCTCAACTTTGACATCAGACAACATGTTTTGATGAAGGAGATCAACAGCCTTCCCTTGGACCTTATCCTTCTGAGTCTGCAAAGGACCACAGACAGCATCCTTGCTTTGAGAGATCTGTTCCACTTTAGTAGAATCTGCAGAATCAAGCATATAAGTTTTTAGTTTTGTCCTCGTCAGCAACTTCATGAAACCAGCAACCGTCATTCTCTACATTGTTTGAAAATACAATCTTTATCCTCTACATTTGATTATTTGAAGCTTCTTTCTTCAAGGATCTCTGCATGTACTTAAGTTAACCAACAATTTGGAGCAAAATTTATTACATGAAGACAAGGAGAACTCAACACCTTGAGCTATCTTCCAGTGGCAAGAATAACTACTACACTGTAACATACATCTATGCCATGCTATAACTGCAGAAACATTCTACTTGTTTAAGTTAGGCTTCCTGAAGGTTCTGATATTTCTGTAGTCTATTTACGAATCAAGCCCTCAAACATTTCTCCATTTAGGTAGTATGACATAAATTTTCCAAAAAATGTCCTTTTTTCTCATATTGAGCAAAAACTAACTAATAATAGTGGTACTATCACAGTTTGCTGCATTCATTCAAGAAAAGTTCCATGTTCTGAGACACCCCACAAGTTGCAGGCCTGTTGGAACATTGTTTTCCTTTCCTTTCATTAGGCACAGGAGCACATAAACTTACCGACTTTCAAACACTCTGACGTTTTCACCAAGACCACATCTTCCAATTCTGAAGGACTCTGAGAATCACCGTCTTCAGCAATCATATGAATCTTTTCTGTGTTGCTCTTGTCAGTTGCTGGAAATAGTTTGGTATGAATCTTCTGTTGAGATTTGTGACCTTTAGTCCTTAGTGGAGATGCAATACTTTTGGACGGAGGCCCCTTAGGTGGAAACGGCACAGAGAGATCATAGAATACATCATGTGAAATTGAACTAAACGAGCAACATTTGCACGATATGGTAACAGACAGCTGACCGCCAAAAATGGAATCAATAACTGTAGGAGGCACTGCATTAAGAGCACCATCTTGCATGTTAAGAGGATTCATCCTCCTCTCCTCCTCATCCAAACAATCGCGCAAACAGCAAAGCAATTCATGGCTATCTTGCATAAAAGCCCCTTCGAACTGTGAGTCCAACATGCGTACACAACGCAAGAGCAACGACGTGTCCAGCAGGCCTCCTGCACTTTTCACACCATATGTCTGCTCAAAGAGGTCATACAGTACTGTACCAAGGGTCCCCGATGGAGCGTCCAGTCCTAACATCCTTGCTCGCAGCTTTCCAAGCACAAGGAGGCACTGCACCAATGAATTCAAGTAGCAAGTGTTTCCAAGATTCAGTATCCCTTTGATAGCATGAGCATGCCCATCAGCTAACCCAGACGCATGGACATGCCGATTAGCTAACCCAGAACCATGGCCACCTGCCTCATCATTGTCCGTCATTCCCCCATCATCCTCCTTAACACTGATGTTGTAGGCTTCTTCACACTCAAAGCAGTACACCGCATTCGGTCTGTGGTGGGACAAAGCAATCCAATGCTCGTCTACCATGGCGTGCAAACAGGCGTGGTTATCGCAGAGACGCAGTTCACATTCCAAGCACACCATGATACGGCTCGCCCCGGCGACGTGACAAGTGTAATCACCACACACCGGGACGTCCCCGGAGAACCTGATCCCTGCCACGACGTAATCAACGTGATCCTGGTCGGACATGAAGTGCTGGCACCGCTCAACGCCGGTGCCGCTGGCCTCCAGCAACGCCGCGTAGATCCATCCAGAATCGCCCTCCACCGCGGCGGACGGCGGCTCCAGGCGCGGGGTTTTCCGCGGGATCACGGCGGTATCCGCTGCCCTTCCCCTCTTCCCCTCTTCCATCCAATCTGGAACGCAAGAACAACAAATCGTTAAACCCCAATGCACGATACGGACTAGGGATTAACCAATGCAGCGAAAAAAAAAGGTATGGACAAGAGAGGAATCCCCCAACAGGACCATGAATCGAACATTCCGTCGAGAGGACCATGAAGTCATGAACTGCGCCGCGGCGAATACGCGATCAAGCGCGCGTCGGCGGCGCACTGTGGCCTATCTGGTTGGGAGGAGGAATGTGGGAGGGGACTTACCAGAAGACGCGAGGAGGGCCCGGAGTCAGCCAGCGCCGCGAGCTGGGGCGTCCGCGACGGCGACGCCGGAGATGTTGGAGGAGAGGAGAGAGCGCGAGGCGGAAGGGGGAAGCGAAGCAGGAATAGCCGACGCCGGCGTCGCTGGTCGAGGACGGCGGCGCTCGGGTGTTATTGGGCTAATGGGCCGAGATGACCATCATGCATTAATCTGGAGCCCAAGCTGCTACCAGGAGAGCCCTCTCAACATCCGTTCCAAAATGAGAGTAAATTTCGAAAAGCCACCTTTTTTAGCAGAAAATCACGGATATTATAAGTCATGACATATAACTGAATAATTTATTATCTAAATGTTTCATTGCGCCCCATCCTTATCTTTATTTTTAACTATTATAAAAATTAAAGTTGTTTTCACTAAAATTTTGGTACGTCATAACTTTTGGCACGTCGTCCGACTCACATACGATTCAAAAATATCTTTACCTATTATCACTATCTCTATCTCTACTATTATAAAAATAAATAGTGTTTTTGTTGATTTTTCGTCTGTTGCTAACCAATCGGTAGTGGGATGTCCGTTTATTGACATGCACTGCCGGACACCTACCTTCGCAGCCCCTTACACCTCCTGGCGGTCCCACCTCCACACTACGCCTCCTACAACTAATCGTTGCCATGACGACATGTCGGTGCCGGCGTTAGCGTGGTGGCGACACCAGGGTACGGGAGTTGCATGCTGGTGGCGACCAGATTTGGCATCGACCTACAGGCACAGGTGACCCAACCGCCATAGCACGGGAATCTTGGGTCCGTGCTCCACAAGCTCATCTCCATGGACAAGAAGCCCACGAAGAACCTCACCGTGCCTCCTCCCACCACTGGCTCCGCTGTGAAGAACGGCGGTGGTGGGAAGCTGCCTGGGCTATCACGAAAGCTCGTCCAGAAGGGGATATCAAAGCCCAAGAAGAAGGCATTGACGAAGGTCAAGAAGGGTGGCAACACGCGGACACTCGCCATGGTGCTGCACAGCGAGCGGGAGCTCCTTACCCAGAGCAAGGAGCAGGAGGACGAGATCACTGCCCTCTGTCTCCAGCTCTAGCAGAAAGACATGGAGGTACACCTACTGACACACATACATCTCCTCCCCTCTCCTCTGCGCCCTCTATGATGCCAATGTGGGCTTACTGTGATTGCGGCGAGCAGGTTGAGCACCTCAATGACCTATGCCTACGACAGTGGGAGGAGATTAGGACACTCAAGGACGCCGTGCTCTTCCTGGACACGTAGCCCGACCGCCACCTCTGGGATGAGATCTCCACGCTCACAAGACAGATCCAATGCCTTGCCGGAGAGCTCGTGTAGGCACGTTCTTGATGATTTTGCAATGCAGTCACTTCACTAAGCATCCACCTAATCTTTCGCCTGCAATGGCTTCACTCTACACAGGTAAAGGCCAATAAGCGCACGCCAACGTCATGTTTTGATGATGAATACTGTAACGCCCTAGCGTTTAGGCGTAAAATTAAATTAATAAAAAACCGTAATTGCGAAAATCGAGTTTTAGTCGTCGTTGTGCCGTGTGCCGAGATCTCGCTTTCTCTCGTCGGATCGATTTCGCATCCGATGATTTAACTCTCTCTCTCTCTCCCCAGCAAATCGATTCCAAAAATGTACCCCGGAGTCCTCGAATCCCAATCAATCCTTGAGAATTTAATTCTCTCTTGCTTCCAAATAATCCTCAAAAATACCAAAGTCAAATTCCTAAGTTAGTCCCTCAAATAATTCCAAGGAAATCCATATCCTTAATCTGAGAAAATATGAAAACCTTCTATTCGTCTTGGGCCGAAACTCCTCCGGCCCGTTCCTGTGCTGCGCTCCTAGAGGTTGTTAGTTCTCCCGGCGCCGACACGTGTCAAGCCCGACAAAAACCGAGAGAAATCGCTGTTCATCGTCACCAGCGTTTCGTTCCTCTTTTTTCTTCTCTCTCGGCCGAACGCCCGCGCCGTCGCCGAGTTTCAAACTCCCGCGCCGCGCCTCGGATCCCTTCTGCTCCCGCCCGTGCTCGATCCGCCATGGCCGACCACCAGCTCCGCCGCCGTCAGCCCAACTGTCGTGGCGACCGTTTTGCCGCCGTGCCACTCCAAATCTCATGAGCCGCCTTTTTCTTTTCGCCCGCGTCACCTCGGACCGCCGCAAGACGACGAGCTCTGGAGCCGCTCCTCCACTCCGGCTCCGCCTCGGAATAGAAGGCCTTAGCCCTCCTTTTCGTCCGCCAGCTCCCTTTTTCCTTCCCGAGCCAAGCAACACCTAGCCCTTGTTTGGCCGGTACCACCGACAGCCGAGGACGGCAATGACGCCGGCAACAACCTCCGCTTGACCACCAGTGAGGAGCTCTTCCTTCTCTGTGACGCCAACCAAGCTCTCCCTGGCTATAAATACCCCCTCCACTCCCCCGCTCGTTTCTTCTCCACTCTCCATCGCCATCGCCGCACTTGAGCCGTCCCGGCGCCGAACGCCGCAGTACCTTCTCCTCTGCTCGCAACGGGTCGCCGGTGAAGGACTGGGGATCACCATCGACGTCCCGGCCCTCTTCGTCCCGCCTCCCTCGTGCCAAGGCACGAACGATCACGTTCGTGCCACTGGCGTTCGTCACTGCGCCGCTCCAGTTGCGGTAGTTTCCCTCTCCGGTCTCCCTCTCATATCCTCCTAGCTCCCGTGGACAACCGCTAGTCCTTCCCCGAGTGTTAAGCTCCCCGTAGGCACCTCCTCCGCGAACGCCGCTGTGCCGCCTTGCTGAGCGCCGTCGCCCGCCGAGTAGGGGCGGTCGTAGTTAGCCGCTGGCCTGGGAATCAGTCCCAGAGGTCGCGAGACCCCCTCTTGCGCAAGGAATTCGACCACGGGTCGCCGCCGAGGGAGTTCCCAAATCAGCGCCGCCGCGATTCTCCACCATCGACCCCCGATCAACAAATCCGTACCGTTGGCCGCTTTCCCCTTGATGTCCGCTAGACACCGGTGTATCCCCGTCGAGAAAAACCTCGTGCTTCACCCGGACGACCCGCGCGTCGTCGGCCGTTCGATCAATCCCTGTTCATCTTCTTCCTCGCGTCACGCGGCAGAGAGCCGAGGACGCCGTCCCCGCCGTCGCTCGAACGTCTAGTCCACCATGGACCGCCGACTGCATGTGGACCACTTCGTCTCGGATCACGGTGAACCGGGTGGCTGCTCCCCGCCCACCGTCTCTCCGTACCCCGAGGTCCGTGCACCCCTTTCCCCGTAGACCCGTGGCCAACAAGTGGACCCCGCCCGTCGGCTGGGGCCCACCTGTCAGGCCTTGTCCGCGGCCTTCTCCGGTCGGCCCACTTGGTCCAGGCCGACTCAGCTCCCACGCTCAGCAAGCCGGACCGCCTCGCTCTAGGCCGGCCCAAATTCACAGCCTTCTCTTGTGCGCGCGCGCGTCTCCACCACCGACAGATGGGCCCGCCTGGCAGTGGCCCAGGAGGCAAAATCCGGAGAAAAATCATTTTCTAATTATTTCCAATATTCCCGAAAATACTTAAATCTTCTAAAATCAATATCTTTTTCTCCGTACATCCGTTTGACTCCGTTCCAGTTCCAAAAATTTTCTAAAAATGAGATCTTTCCAACAGCACCCCTAGAAGTCTGTAATAGGACTATTAAACTAGCCTTTTTATTGTTTTTCTTCATATCCCGTGTAGTTTCGGAACCCGAGGAGTCTCCGGACGCGGATTTCGAAGACAAAGCTACAGGTCTTGAGCAAGGCAAGTCACCTTTGAACATCTTGGACCCATAATTATGAAACTAAGTATTTTAATTGCCAAATCGCATGATTTAGGTTGCACTGAAATTAAAATTCCGGCCGCGATCGCGAGACGACCGACGGGCCGCCAACCTATTTGCTGCATAACTTTCTTGATTGATTGTGATTCCCTTAAACATCCTTATCACCTTTCTTGATAGATCTCGGTATCCGTGTCGACGGGCGTGGTACCGGTGATCGTCTATCAAATTTAAAAAATGTTTACGATGGCTAAAATTGGGTTTACGAAATATTAGAAAATCCGACACCTGGGTCGGTGCCTTATAAATAAAATGAATTGCGAAAACCATGGTGCGGGGATCGTACCAATAGGACGAGTCTCCCGCACTGTAGCTAAGGACCGATCCCTTTGGAATTTCATCCGAACATACAATAATACAACCACATGAGTGATATGGGACGACTCCTGGTGGAGTAACGAGTCACTCAGGGACGCCTTGCGTGCCAATGGACTGTGGATCGTGCGGGAGGGCGTCGGGGTTGCCTCCTAGGTTCCTGGTACAGCATGGTCGAGGAGCTACCCTGTGATTGGTCGTGGACCCCTCCAATTAGCATGGGGTAACCTGGATGGACTCCGAAAACGCCTTGTCACGAAAACCCCTAGTCGCTAGTCGTGTTCGCTTCGTTGCGAGCTGGGCGATAGGGTAAGTCGGGTCGTGTAGGTAAAGTGTACCCCCTCTGCAAAGGTTTAAACTATTTGACAGCCGTGCATGCGGTTATGGGCGGATGTGAGGTAATTCCTTAGCGTAGTTTTGTTTGACAACTGTTTGCAAAGGATGTTTGCGGATTGGGAATCCGATTTCGGAAATGGTGTGATGCTGTCAAGGACAGCCGAGCTGTGGGCCCGATGATGCTGGATCGGCTAGGAGCTGGATCCCTGAAGCCAACTCTTGAGAGTTGTGCCAATTCAAAGACCGATACAAATCACTCCAATCCAGGCGAGATCGTACCTTGCCCCGATTGTTGAGAAGCACATACTTAGACTATTCTGAAAGAATTTCAAATGAAACGAACTGTAAAATAACCAGCCATCCTTTAAAGTTTGCTTTAAACATCTAAGTTCTCATGACTTGTTGAGTACGCTAGTACTCACCCTGCTCTATATATATGTACCTATCCCCCTGAGAGCTAGAAGACGAGCTGGATCCAACTGATGAGGAGTTCTTCTAGGAGCAGGCTAGCTTCGAGGAGTTTTAGGGTTTCGGCTTCCCGAGTTGCGCTTGTGGCTTTGGGCTAGTTTTCGCTTTCTGCTCTTTTGCTATTGCATCGTTGTGAACTTGGGGTATATCCACAGTTCCAACTTGGATGGAAGACTATGTCTATTAATAAAGATAAGTTGTGACATGATGGTTCCATCGACTGTTGTGTCAGCACTATATTCCTGGGACTGGTACAGGTTTACAGGTCAATTGCACGATCCGACCTCGTCCTTCACGGAGGGTCAGTTTAGGGCGTGACAAATACTGTTCTTCCCCAAGAACGTCGATGCTTAATGAGGAGATTGCTTTCTCTCTGGTACTTTTCGTTTATTCCACCATTCGTCTGCTACAATTAGATAATGTCTATGCTAGTTAAGTACCAGTTTCTAAATGCTATTTGATGTTGAACCCTACAACGCTGCCAGTGATTTGGTGCCCTATGTGATGGACTGATGGTTATCTCTTTCTGTTTCTGCTTTTGCTAATTCTATAGCCCCATGAGCCATGGTATCTATGTACATCTATCTTTCAATGGGAAAATAATTCCAGCGAGAATCATTACAACATTAGTAGCAGTATAAAACTCATTGTATTTTTTAAGTTATTTTAGGAGACCAGCATAGTTTACAACCTGTTACATTCCCTATGAGTTACTCTACACATTATTGTTTTAGGATCTATTTGGAATACGCATATTCGGCGTTAATTTATTTTGGTCTTCAAGGTTAATAGTGGATGTTGCAATCTTTTCATGGTTAAACAGTGGATCAACCAATATCAATCAGTAAAAAATTGTTTGTTACTTTGTTCCGAGTGTCCCGTATCTGAAGTCCTGAATTTGCTACCCTTCCATGTCTCTTTTGTGCTGACATTGTCAGGTTGGATGTGTTCAGGACTTCAAATGCTTTCCAACCTTTTTTTCTTCAGAGTATACATATGATCTTTTGATTGGATAACACATGAAGGTAATGGATCAGCAAAATGTAAGAGAGCAAGATACTTGGGCATTGATCTGTAGTGTAGAGTGTAGACTACATGATGATAACTTCAGTAGATGAACTCTGCCTAGGATCAGGTGAGTGCCCCCCTTTTTTTGGTGATTGATGCAATTCTCTCTTTTTGGGCTTTTAAGAAATATTGTACAATACTTACGACTTAGGACTTACATTTTTTATTTCATAGTAAAATGCCTATACGTTGCATGGTCAAAAAATTTAACTTTTTGGTTGTTTACTTGTGAAAATGTGACATTGCTAATGAAGGTAAGCTTCGTCTATCCGCTCATTACTCCCGTTGTGCGTGAAGTTCCCACCCTCAATTACAAGCATCAACAAAGGTGAGTTTCGTCCAACCTTCCGCTCTTCCTGTTGCACGTGAAGTTTCATCCTCCAACTAGATATAGCAAAAAGACAATCTAAAACATACTAGATCCGTGTGGAACCGTCAACCTGCCATACACATGCAAGGTATCATCATCCCAAACGAGTAGTTTTTCTGTTGCAACGTACGGACTGCTAGTATATGTAATAAGAGTTAAACCAATCATCTGATTTTTTTTAAAATAGCAATTTAAAATTCTATAGACACTTTACGACATGAAAATTTCAATAAATATGTTTTCAACATATTATAATATCTAGACTTCAAATAGGAGTGTGAGTTTTGTAAAACCTTGGACCATAATATGCAGTGTTAGTTATAGTATCTAAAGTTTTATCCAACTTTGACTATAATTTATAGGGTTTTCTGAAATTTACTTAAAAGAACCCTCTTTTCCAAAAGTTCATGTTCTATTTTTTATGGTTTTCTAAGATGTAAGTTGAGGTTTTCTTCACCCATGATGGGTCATGTACTCGTGTCAGACAACAGAACGCTAAAAATTGTCACCTTCAAGAGTGGGTTAAAAACAAATCCTCCTCTTGATTCCTCCAGAAGAACAGTGATGCTAACAAGCGCATGTCCATCTCATCAACAACGGAGATCATGTAAAGCAAGAGGGTCGAAAAAGGATCTCGTTGCACGTCACATTATATCCCTCCAGAAAACATAGGTAACAAGAATTGCTCTCGTCATTTCTACTTCAAGGTGTATCTGAATCATCTTGCATACAATGTATCATGCCATCACAAGAATTGAGGCAAAGCTCAAAGTATCAAATAACATGCTCCAAAATTTCCACAGCACTACAAGTAATTGCAAATAACAGTAACATCCAACAAAACTGTACCTGGTGGAACATTTGGCTTGAGTGAAACAGGAGGGTTTTCCAACACCTCCATCAAGATGAGAACCAACTCGTTGTTCAAGTGATGCAGGATCTGGATCAAAGGGCTTTAGCTACTCGGTTCTAGGTTGCCGCTTCATGCCAGCCTAGCTAGTTACTCCACTCCGCTTTTGTAATCCCGTTGTATTTTGCACTAATTCTGCCAGTGCTTTCTTTAGAGTTTTCTGCCCCTTCCTTTTTCAAATAGATGATGACGTTGATTTTTAGACATACGTTTAATTATATCTTATTAAAATTTTTGAGCAAGTATGTAAAAATATCAATCACATTTAAAGTACATTAAATAATAAAACAAATCACAACAAAATAATTGATAATTATGCATTTTTTAATTAAATAAATGGTCAAACTTGTGCCAAAAATCAAGCCGTCATCTATTAAAAAACTAAGGGAGAGCTCCTCCTGTTGGTTTAAAACACACACACACTCGAGCTCTAGTCTGGTGCTCCTTACTTCTCCCTCTGTTTCTAAAAAAAAATATTGTTTTAGCTAGTAAAAAAATATTAAACATAAAGTTAAAAAATTACTGTGTCTTTAATTAATATGGAGAGAAAAGGGAGAAAACGAGAAGTAGGAGAGAGTATTATTGGTTGGATGATTAAGATGATGCAGTGGTATTAAAGATATGAGTGTATCCTACTTAAAAATATTCTTTATAGGATAAAATCTTAATCTAAAATAATAGTTTTTTAAGACGGAAAAAGTAGTAAGTATGCCTAGTTAATTTTTGTTCTTCTCTCACTTTTTCCATGCACTAGCCAACGACCCAGCCCACAAGGAGGAGAGCAAGGCCAACAGCAGCGCCTCGCGAAGAAGTAGTTATTGCCGTTGTGGTCGCCCCGAGATAACGCCAGCGGCCGCCACCAACGCTTCTGGGCTGCTTCCACGAGCTTGGGGCCAAGATCCGATCACCGGATCTAGACAGGTATGTTTTTTAAATTTTCAACGTTTTAACCATTGTAGCTTGATGTTTTGTGAGTTAGATAAAAATATTGCAACAGGTATTTTAATAGTATTTCTTATTTTTATATTTGATTCATACAGACCTATTCATGTTTTAATAGTTTGAAACTCGATGTTTCATGTGTAATCGGTAGGTATTTCTTGGAATTTTTAAATGATTTTTATTGTAGTTTATTGTTTAGCTTTATTGTACATGGTTTTATTTCGACTGTTTCTTTTTATTTGACTAGATTATTACACTTGCATATGATATGCACTTTCTTATCTCAAAAGTGCTTAACAATATATTTTTTCTTGGTTGGTTTTCTTTGATGTTTCACGGATCGGTTTTTTGGTGTTGCAATAAGTATTTTTAAATGTTATAACTGTTTGAAATAAAATATCTGAAACAATTCTTATCTAGTGATAAAACATCTTCGACGTTTTAACTAGGATCGAACGTCCGATCCTAGTCGTGTTCGCAAAACAAACCATACAGACCACGATACAAGAGAAACAATTTTGTTTAAAATAACAACACCTGCACACGCCGAATTCTTCGGTATAGTGGAACGCACGAATACAAGGCACCACTGTAGACGCAGCTACTATTTCAGGAGCACAAGGCCCCAAAGAGCAGTGTCGATGTTTTACACCGGCAATAAATATATGGGGCTAGTCGGCAGATGGAAACTCGGTGGATTGCAAAGGAACACAGGGAGATTTTATACTGGTTCAGGCCCTCGATGTGAGGTAATACCCTACGTCCAGTTGTGGTGTTATTCCTTTGAGGATTTGTGGTGGTGATTCTGGTGAACCAACTCAACCTGCCCTCATGGGGCGCCCTGCCTCCCCTTATATACTGGGGGACAGGGTTACAAGGTAGGAGTCCCCATCGGATTACGACTAGGAGATCTCCCCTTAGAGATATAACGCACCCGACTAGGACTGTATATTCCTTTTTATACAAGGCGAAGTCTGCCGAATTTAGCTATATCTCTAATTACAAGGCTAGGCCCATCCTCTATCCGAGTGGCCCATATGCTTGTCATGAGGTACCCGGGGCCCATGACACCCACAGTAGCCCCCGAGACCTTCATAGTTGAGTCACAGCTGATGCCAAGTGCTCATCCTCCACGGTGAAGTCTTCCCGAGTGCATTGCTCCCGAGTGCTCTTTGTCTGAGTGCTGCTTCTCCCGAGTCCTGCTTCATGTCAGCTGGCAGCGAGGCTATGAAGGGCTCCATGTAGATGTTGGAATAGTGTGCGCCGAATAGGCGCACCTATTAGGTGTAGCCCCCGACTTTGTGCTTAATTGTGAAAACAATTAAACATGAAGTCAAAGATCTTTAACCTTGTAGTCTTTCCCGAGTAGATTACTACTGGTACATGAGACTCTTCGGTATCATGTCAACCGGAATATGATTATAGTCTTGCCGAGTAGGGAACTACTCGTATATAGGACTCTTCGACTTCATGTCAGTCGGAATGTGTGTTTATAGTCTTGCCGAGTAGGATGCTACTCGTATATGGGACTCTTCAGCGTCATGTTAGCTGGAAAAGGGGGTGTTTATAGTCTTTCCCGAGTAGTATACTACTCGAAAATTAGACTCGTCGGCATCATGTCAGCCGGAAAAGGTGTTTATAGTCTTTCCCGAGTGGCGTCCCATTCGGAAGTTAGACTCTTCAGCTCGTCAGCTGGAAGATTGTTTATAGTCTTTCCCGAGTAGTGCACTACTCGAAGGTTAGACTCATCCGCGTCATGTCAGCGGGAATGAGAATTTTATAGTCTCTCCCGAGTAGTGAACTACTCGAAAGTTAGACTCATCCGCGTCATGTCAGCGGGAATAATGCTGCTCATGGCAACTGGTGGCCACGCATGTAGGCCGAGTACCACTGTATGAAAAATAAATCCATTACGTGGTTAGGTGTACTCGAGAGAGATACCTGCATCTCCAATTTTAATGAAGACCAGCTTGTGATCCTTGTAAGGATGTATCCTCGAGACCTGGTGGATAAGACAGATACCCAAACATATATGTTTAGCAATAAGGCTCTCATGAAGCATATCTGTTTACCTCATCGGTTCCTGTGGGTAGCACCAGCGCTATAATTTCAACTCAGCCTGCGGGCGGCCCACATGGAGCATGCTACTGTAGGAACTCATATCTTGGTGGCTGCTACCAAATAAGCCGGCCTGAGCCGACCTATCCAGCATAGCTCTAGAGAAGTATCATCCATCGCATGTCAGGATGAGTTTTTTGGTGTTGGTAACCGCAATCAGCCAGAGAAATCCTTATTCGCAAGCCTTTCCGACTTACGTTCTGGATGCAAACTGGTTGCCACGTAAGCCTGAGTGGGTATAATGCAGGATCTGCTTGCCCTCCTCAGGTGTGACACAGTGCATGAGAACTCCGGATGCACTTTGACGATATAAGTCTTCTCTGACTTGGGTAAAGCCGAACAAGGTACCCGAACCTTGCATTAGCAGAGGGTTCGGCTGGCGACCCTCATGGGGCGTACCCTATCCAACAGAATTATAGCCAAGCTAGGCACCCGAACCTTGCATTAGCATAGGATTCGGCTAGCGACCCTCATGGGGCGTACCCAACCTGACAGAACCGTGACCAAATAAGGTACCCGAACCTAGCATTAGCGTAGGATTCGGCTGGCGACCCTCATGGGGCATACCCTATTTAGCCGAGTGGTATACAGCCCCGACTGGCGCCGGGGGCCGATTGTTGGCTCGCATGGAGCGCAGTCGGGGAAGATGACGTCCCGACTGGCGCAAGTACTCGGTGAGTAGCCCTCATGGAGCATCCCGAGTGTATTTTGGCAGACTTGTCCAGCCCCCGAGCGTAGGAGATGGGCTCGCAGCCCTGAGTTCCTGTCACGCGTATCCGGAGCTGGGCCTGTAATATAAAGATATCGGATGAGTAGCATCTGATGATGGAAATAATCACCCGAATAAAATGTATTTTACAATGTATGTAAATACGTGTTCTTCCTCTTTTTGATATTAATTTCCTCGAGTAGTTGACCCCTTACGTTTAAGCACTCTGCCCGACTAGTCATAGCCCCCTAGCGTCGGGAGTTGGCTCATGGCTCTTTCCCAGGCACGCATTTTGGGTGACTTGAGTTCGTCTTACATGGAGCAGAGTTTCACGGATCGAGATTTATGCTACTCGAGTACTTTTGTAATCATTTAAGAGCAAAAACGGAAAAAAGTAAATGCGCAGCTTATACACCTATTAGGTGTAAGCGGCTGTGGCACTAGCAAGGCCGAGTGAGGAGATGTTTATCAGAAAGCGACTTAGCTGTTCGGTATTTGGGAGTGGGGATGCCATCCTCGTGTTTGAGCTTGTGAGCCCCCGAGCATGTCACTTGTTGTTATGATAATCCTCAGTTGTTGAAGGTCGAAGGCGGTTGTGACCGACTGCCACAATGGAGCCGTCTGACTTGCGTTTGCGATTCCCAGCTTTAGTCGGGACCGCGTTGTCGGTGTCGTCCCGTTTCTTCTGTCAGGGTGACTTGTCATCGAGGGTCTCGGCAACAGCGTGGGCCGAGTCGGCGTACTTGTTTGCCATGTCGAATAGGGCCTTGACAGAGTTGGGAGGCTTCCGCGTGAATTTGTCGATGAACAAGGTGTCTTTGACTCCTTTTCGAAAGGCGGCGATAACGACCTCATCCTTGACGTTTGGGATTGAGTTCTTCTTCTCAGAAAACCTCTTGATGAAGTCACGAAGAGACTCGTTCTTCCTTTGATGCAACTGATATAAGTCGTACTCGGAAGATGGCCTCTCGTATGTTCCCTGGAAGTTGGCGATGAAGCGTTTCCGGAGTTCTCCCCAGGAGTCGATTGATTGCTTGGGAAGTCCTACTAGCCATGTCCTCGCTGAGTCGGCTAAAGCGACTGGGAGGTAGTTAGCCATGACTTTCTGATTTCCCCCAGCTGCTCGAATCGCCAGAGTGTAGACCGTGAGCCAGGACTCGGGATTAGTCTTGCCGTCGTATTTGTTGATGCCTGTAGGCTTGAAACTTGACGGCCAGTCGACTTGTTGTAGCTCCTGAGTGAAGGCCGGTACTCCGTCGTCTTCATGAGGACTCCGACCTCAACTACGGTGGCGAAACCGCTCGTAGTGGAGGCCGAATTGCTTGTTCTCGTCTTCCAGTTGGTGTTGCTCGTCTTCTTCTCGTTTGCGGCGCCGAGCATTAATGTCTTGCTGAAGGTCGCGCCGCAGTCGGTCTCGGAGGTCCTGGCTGTCCCGACGGTCGCTTCGACGTTGCCGGTTGTTGTGGTTGCCGAGTAACGTCTGGCTTGACTCCGCGTGCTGCCGACTAGAGCCGGCCGCTCGACGTCGCTTTGAGGTGGATGAGACTGCCGCTGGGGAAGTTGATTGACTGGTCAGTACGAGTGTGTTGCCCGACTGTTGGTGCTGCGGACATGCGGCAGCGGTAAGCATGGCTTTTATCCTTGCGATCGTCGGGGTGGCCTGGTGATCAGGCCCGACCTGGACCGTGTCCAGTAGGGTTACGGCTGCCACGACGTTCTGCTGTGGCGTGACGAAGACGTTGTGGTCGCCGACTTTTGTTTGGAGGGTTTGTTGCTGAGCGGTTCGCCCAGCCCTGCGTAGGCCGTCGTTGTGGGCGTGCAGGCGTCTTGTTTCTTCCTCCTGTTGTTCTCGCAGACGGCAGGCCTCCTCCTCTTGTTTTTCGTGTAGTCGGCGTGATTCCTGAGTAGGAGTAGAGCCTTTGGATGCCATGAAGATTTCTCGTGGCGGAGTGAAGCTTGCCGAGCTGGTATCCGACTTGGAGTTGGAATCCGACTGGGAGTCGTAGTCCGATTGAGAGTCGTAGTCGGAATAGTTGATGGGGGTGATTGTAACTCCGACCTCCCTAGATCCGATCTCAAGCGGCTCGGAGCCGTATCCGAGTCGAACTCCAGGGGATCAGGTTTGCCGCGTCGGATGTAGATTGTAGATATCCGCGGCGTCGCCGAGTCCGAACGGGAAGTTGACGATCTCTTCCCTTCTCGGCCCGATCTCGGCTGGCTCAAAACCGAGTCCGAGTCGAACACTGGAAGGAAGAGTTGTCCCTGGACTCGGGCGTATTGGAGATCGCCGCAGCATGTCGTCGAAGATTGCCGCAGCGTCATGTGGGCCGACTGGCGCGGAGTCAGCTGGTTCCTCGGCCGGTTGGATCGGGTCCGTGTCGGCCGGGGTGAGATTGCCGATCTGGTCGGCGACGAAGTCAAGGCTTCTGAATGCGATTGTATCTCCGGGGGGGAGTTTGCCGCCGTCGACTTCGGTTGCTGGATCCATCGAGCTTGTAGATGTAGATCGCGCCGAAGCCCCTACCTGGCGCGCCAACTGTCGATGTTTTACACCGGCAATAAATATATGGGGCTAGTCGGCAGATGGAAACTTGGTGGATTGCAAAGGAACACAGGGAGATTTTATACTGGTTCAGGCCCTCGATGTGAGGTAATACCCTACGTCCAGTTGTGGTGTTATTCCTTTGAGGATTTGTGGTGGTGATTCTGATGAACCAACTCAACCTGCCCTCATGGGGCGCCCTGCCTCCCCTTATATACTAGGGGATAGGGTTACAAGGTAGGAGTCCTCATCGGATTACGACTAGGAGATCTCCCCTTAGAGATATAACGCACCCGACTAGGACTGTATATTCCTTTCTATACAAGGCGAAGTCTGCCGAATTTAGCTATATCTCTAATTACAAGGCTAGACCCATCCTCTATCCGAGTGGCCCATATGCTTGTCATGAGGTACCCGGGACCCATGAGCTACTATTTCAGGAGCACAAGGCCCCAAAGAGCAGCCACAAGTACGAGAAACAAGATGGAAACCCACAACATCGTCTTGGCGATGGCGCGCCAGCCGTCGAGATCGCGTGGCGCCACCCAGTAGCCGAAGGACATCTCCGCGAGCCCGAAGATCACGACGCCGAGGATGCCGTAGTACAAGTACCTGGGTGCACTGCCGTGCAGGCGGAGGAATATGCCACCCGGAGCCCTGGAGAGGATCAGAGAGAACCCCGCCGCGCTTTGGACGGCGCCGAGCGTGATCAGCGCCACCGGCAGCTTCGCCGGGTTGCGCCTAGCCTCAGCGACCAGCTCCATCATTCCCGGCGGCGGGAATGCCATGGCCATTTGATCAGCGCGTGTGGTGGGCGGGCGGGTGTTTGATCAGAGAGCTTGGATAGCATGTGTTGTGGGCCGCAGCTGGTATGTATAGGCGCGGCTGCAACCCCGGCCAACCGGGGCGCGGGTACCTGAGAGCTCACCATGGATCGGCGGTCAACCGGGGCGCGGGTACCTGAAAGAGAGCACGCCGGGTACCTGGCTTTTAGGCCTGCCCGGGTACCTGAGAGCTCACCAATTTGTCTATAATTAAAATACAGGAAGCGGATGTCCGGAGTCCAGAAGGTGGGTACCTGCCATCCTCCTTGTAGCGCACAATCATTATAAAATGCAGCCACCGTGCGAATCCCCTTCCTCAGGCTTTGATCCCACACCCCTCCGGCCTCCCTTCCACCCCAAGAGCTGAGGCGCAGAAGCTCAGCATCTAGCTCTAGCCCAAAGCCCCAAACCAAATCAAGCAATCCCATGGAAAACGCAGGCGCCTACTCGGTCGGAGGAGACCACCAGGAATTTTTGGAGTTTGATTCTTTACTGAATTCCTTCCTCGCCGGAGACAGTAGCCTTCCCACCGCCGACATGGACATCATGTCGCCACCGGTGGAGGAGGAGATCCCCGCGTCCAGCCAACCTCAGCCAGGCCCGTACACTATCGGAGACCTTAGCCGTTCCACCGCCGCCACCGGTACGGAGATCCCGCGCCAGGAGAACGCCCACCCGGCGTTCGACTCGCCGGGGATCATCGCCGGTCCCGCGCAGCCGGCGCCAGACCCTGCTGGTGCTGGAGACATCATCGGCCTTTCCACTACCGCCGATATGGAGATCACCTCGCATCTGGAGGTCAACGCCGCAGCCGGTCAACCCCAGCAAGGCCGGTGCCTTGTCGTAGGCGCCGCCGGCCCTTCCAACGGCACCGCTCGCCCGGTGTTCGAATCACCGGGGGTCAACGCCCAGCGGGACCCTGACATGTACATGGGGGACCGCCGGGTACCTTCCAACACCGGCCTCACCCTGCATGGCCTGCGCTCTGCTCCTTCCACCGCCACTGGAAAAAACGTCCTACCAGTGGCGTTGCCAACGCCGGTGGTCAACGCCTCCCCCTCCATCCCGTCCGGAGCATCCGATCAGGAGATCATGAAGTTCCTCGCTGACCAAATCGTGATCATCAAGTTCCTCGATGACCAAATCGCGATGCCCGTGATGCGAAAGGACATCTACGATCTGGTGATGCCAGAGAAGGACATCTACGATCTGTTGGAGGGCAATATCAGCCTTGCCAAGAAGGACCCAGAGAATATTTCCAGCGACCGCCGGAACTTCTTGGCAGTGCGCCACCGTGGGTTATGGAGCTGGACGAGTCCCAACAAGACACCGAAAGGGCGCTGGATACTAAAAGCGTGCGAGGCGGTGCATGGGCCGTTTCGTCGCCTCCTCGGGCTCAAACTGACTCGCGAGTACCACACGGACGACGGCAACAAGACCGACTGGCTCATGCACGAGTACATCAGCACAGCTTTCAAGGATTGTCCCCTGCATCTTCAGGTAAGGATCACTCACTCACTAACAAAATTTTCTACAAGGACTAAAAACGTTAAGATATGTGATCTTTTTCCTTTTTTGGTTCGTTTTAAGCACTAAGATGGTACACGTATATGGAGTACCATGCATCCAACAGCATCCGACCAATTAAGCCAGAAACCAATATATACTGCATAAGCTATTGTGATTTTAATTGCTGACTATTTGTGGCGTGTGTTTTGGTCCAAATTAAAACACACTACTGGCAAATAATCCGTTTTTCTTTTGCATGCTTCTGATTAAATACTCTCGCATGCGTGTGTACTCTAGGACGAAATGGTGTATCGCAAGGTATTCCAGCAGAAGAAGAACATTAACGGAGTCTCCAAAAATAACAATGACAAAGATGCTTCTCCGAGCATGGACATCAATGGTATACGGGACTCCGTGCTCCAATCTATAGCAGATGGGAAGCGCCGAAAACGGGGACGTGATGCTCCCAAGGTCCTGCACGAAGAATCGAAGGCATGGCTAGACTTTATCAGGATATATGACAAACGTCCAGATGAGAAAGGGGCTACGGTGGTGTTTGGAGTGTGCCGCTACTGCGACAAGGTGCTCATAGCTACTCATGGCACGCGTAGCCTCTTAAATCATTCCGATAAATCTTGCCCAAGCAAGCACAAGCAGCCAAGCTCAAGCTATATAGATGCAACCTCGACAGATGCCAGCACATCAGCATCAGCGGAACAGTACCAGTAGGGCCTGTTTTTCAGTTTAGATGCATATACTTCGTGATTCCATAAATATTTCGTGTACTGTTTTTCAGTTTTTGGAAGAATCTGCGACTTTGTGATCTCCATGATGTTGAGACATCTTTACCAAACCGAGAAACTTGACCTATTCCTGTAACTACATCCATATCTTCAACAAAATAGCTTGATCTCAAGACATCCATCACCGCCTAATTTCCTGACTGAATAGGGAGCAAGCTTTGCACGTGAGGCTACGCTCCTGCCATGAGCATGTCAGCTCCCCTGAAAGAACATGCAAAATAATTGCATTTGTAATTTGTTCTCAGTAGTAGCTTTCCACACAATTTTTGTGTTAGTGACATGTAAGCCGTTTTAGATGAGTTCGGCATCCTGTTTTAATGTCCAGCAGTATGCAAAGATTAATTAGCTTGTGAGTGTTCATCAAATTGCTGGTGGTTTCATGCAAACTAAACAAATATACCAGCTTCATGTAGCAAATCGTACGAAATCAAACACCTTTGGATCAAGTATCATACTGCAATGAAATCATGTCCACCATATATACAGGAACACAATGGTACAAACATTCAGTTAATTGAATCCATGGTTGCCTTTGTGGCTCTTTAGCAAGATTGCCATATTGAGTAACTGTCAGTTGTAATAATATTGAACTCTTCAAATGCTTATCCATTTATCATAGCAAAAAATTAGATAGGTAACCATCAGGGTCAAGAACAAAGCAACTTATGTAAAAAAAAAAGTTATGTCCTACTAGCAACGGTGGTAGTGGTAGAAATGGCAGATGACTTTCATTGCCAGTGACATCTCTTAGGAAGTCCCCTTCAGGTATCTCCGTATATTCACCGTGGCCCTTGCCTCTTTAGCACTTCATGCTTCTCAGCATCTTTCTGTTATGCAATGTAAAAATGAATAACTTAACGAAATAAATAGTATGCACATAAGCTTAACGAGTGCAAGATGCAGATCAGTACCATGAGAGCACAGAAAAAAAGCAACAAGTTTACAGCATAGGAACATGAGAGAAAAGGAAAAAGTAGAGTCTTTTAACGACACCATCACTATTTATTGACCCATCACCTTATGAACAAAACCTCCCCATGTTTCCAACCAAAGATTAGATCATGCTACAGCAACATCAGAACAGAGCAGTCTGCAAGAAAAGTCTTTTTTTTTACATGAACTAACACCATCCCTATTGCCAAATGCTCAAATCCATGTACATGACCTTTCCCAAGGAAAAAAAAAACTGCACTGATGTAAAAATAGGATCATCCTCCATGCCTCTTTACCTTGCACGATCCATGCCCATAGCACAGCTGAGATGTACGGGGCCGGCCGAATCAGCCGCCCGTTCCAACTTCCAAGGATATGGGTGCTGGATTACAAGTCACTCCCAAATCCCAATAAAGAACTGAGATTTGATCACGCAGCTGGTTTCCAAGATCTAGTGGCGCTAGTTGCGCCAGCACCGCCACCACCAACCAGGCAATTGAATGGATGCAACAATGGTAACAAAAACATTATCCTATGAAAGGATGCGTAAGTAGAAATAAATCCTGAAGCAGTAGTAAAAGACAATACATGAATAGTAAAAGATACCAAGAATCTTAAAAAAAATATGGTGCATAGAGAAGATAAATGCATACTTCCTAACTTGTGAGAAGTGATTTGTCATAGTACCTTTGCCTTTGCCTTTGCCTCACAACGTACATCAAGCTGCCTAAGCCTTAGTGCGAGCTCACCATAAACACGGCTTTCAATGATCCATGGCACAGAGTGACATCCAGGATCAAGCACCTCATCATATTTCCCAAATCTTTCCGTGATGCATACTGTTTACTGGTTCACTTGTACACAGCAGAGCAACCTGCATATTGCTGCCACCATATTTCCCATTTTGATGTATGCTTCGAAACAATCTTGACAATCACTTTCTGATAGAATTTAGTATTGTCAGTCACTGTTCTTTCCATGCAAATTATGTGCATAAGTATTGAAAAACAAACAGTATCAAGCTCTGTAATCTTATTTTATCAGAGTTAGCCTATTGTGGAATGGCTGCTCTAGAGGAGAATGCCTATTAGTAACCCATTTTATGTCAACTATAATATCTGAAATAGTCAAACACATACAAGATATGCCCAATTATATGCTAATAATTGTTGTGTTACTCTTTATCTCTGTTTTGATTTATTGTGCCAAATTTGGTCCTCAATACTTAGTGGTGCACATAATATTTTCTTTATGTCAATATAATGAAAGATGGCCATGCTTTGTTCAGCAAAGGGCATAAATGGTTTCTATTCTCAACTTTATTTATGGCAGTATGATTTGTCCTTTTATATTATTTGAAGCATCTAAACTCTATATATGTATATGTGCAGAAAAATGCACTCAAATTATTTTCTTGTAAAGAAAGGGAAAAAAGGTTGTATTTCCTCGAAACAACGTAGAGAGTTAAAGGGAATCAGAAATAATAGTCGACTTACATGCAGTCCTTGATTACTTGAGAAATTGCTCTGCTGAAGACGCCATGACATAAACCTAGTTTACAAACAGAATTTGAGACACTGTAAGTCTGCTATTCACTTCCAAATATGAGAGATGTACTAAACATTAGGACATATATGATAATGCAGTACTGATAATCTCGCACTTAATCAAGCTAAGAAATTTCCTAACCACTTCAGAACAACTGTAAAGGACATCTGTTTATATAGTTTATACTTGCAAAAGTAAGCATTGATATACATATAGATTCCATTTAAAATTCAGATTGAGTAGAACCTAAACTGACTCTACCATGTCCAAAATTTGCAATGTAAAACAATGATACTACCTGTATTACATTACAACACTGGGCTGCTTAACACTTTTATTCTGAAAGTAATTTACAGGTTTATTGTGTCACCTCTTACTCCCATTGGGGACGCCGAAGTTGAAGCGGAAGGTGTAGCCCTTATCATCGGGGATGAACGAAATTGGCAGGACCAGGTCCGGCCTCTCTGATGACAGGAAACTCAGGTCACCTCCACCTCTGGCTCAGCAGTTTCTGAATGCACCAAGATGTTATAGATCAATTCGTCAAGTATTGATCAGATTGGATAGAACCATAAAGTACATTACGAAGCAGTAGCACGATTGAAAAGAAGAATATACTCAAATATGATATGCACGGTTTAACATATGTTTCAGATTGATTGTTACTAATTTAGAAAGGTTTATACATTATCCTGGTTACAAGTTTTTTCATCCTTGGGCTGAAACAATGAAGATCTAAGGCCTCAGTACTTCAAAAAGGTTTCTACAAAACAAATTCTTTAATATGCACCATGCACTTATCTTGCCAACACAACAAAATACTAAGAGACATCATCTATACTAATTTTAAAAAAAAAATTTCCTGGAGCATCATCTATACATTAACATTGAGGAGTTGAGGAAAGCTGCTGAAGAAAATTCAAACAACTTGGCTGCTCTTATGGTATTGTTCTTCTTGCTCTATAAATATGAGCATCTTTGCATTTATAAGGGCTTATGGTACAAGTCGGATGCTTAGAGAAAACAATGCGCTTGGCTACTTTGTTAGTCAGAAAGTAATAATTCACTGGAAGGATTTGTATACAGATAAGCATCCAACTTGTTTTCTTAGGGGGAACTTGGTGAAGGATCATTGGGACAATACAGAATGATGCTTAAAGTGTTTTAAGTTCTTTAGAGGTGATTCAAGAGAAAAGCGATCCAGAAAAATTGGTGACATTAGCCATAGAAATCATACACAACTTCATAGAGGCAAGAAACAAAATGGTTAAATACTGACATAAGTTTGCAAATACTTTTCTAGAACATAAGGTTTGCAAACACTGATCTGCATTGTTTTGCACTATTTAGAAAAGAACAATATATTATAGCTTTGATCAGTTGTACGGTATGTCAAATTCTATGAACAAAACCTGGGTATGTACATGTACAGATCGCAGATGCAGATGAAATATAAAACTGAGATATTAAGCAGTATGTATCTAAAAATTTGTCAAATAAAGTACAATTTTGGAATATAGGATAGGGGATACTATTATTTAGCTGTACTATTATAACCTAAATAAGAATTTCACGTATTAGTAATTAGTAGCAGGAATTTTTTTACTGTTCTAAAACATAATAGTAATTATTTCTCTTAACAACCATGTTTACCCCTTAAAGTCAAAATTAAACTGCAGGCTGAAAATGGGACATAAGTTTATCAAAATATTATTATAATTAGAGAAGAGTGACACTTGCATTGCACATGGAACTATTTTGGAAGCTTATATACAGAACAACATAGCCATAATTCAGTTCATTAGGCACCTCATAATGTTCAATTCTTGCTGTAAGTACATGCTTGCCTTCTGCAAAACAGCCAGCCAATTCTAGGCAAACATTTTTTCAGTTACATGATCGAACCAAGAAGAGAATATCAAATATTCTTCTCAATATTTGCACCAAGCTTATGACTATGAGACTTTGTTATTTATATGCATGCATATTGGAAATGTGGATCAAAGAGAACAGTGTATTTTCACATGCTTGCCCATAATATCTTTGTCATGCATAGCAAAAGTGCAGAGCTCACCATGATGTTTTGCACGCTTGATTTTTCATTCACAAAACTCTGGAACTTCTGAAACAAAGTACATGCCATAAGGCAGGAACAATTTTTGGTCATATGTCTGATATCCCACATATTACTTGGTTATGAACTGTACTGAATTCTTAGTCAAAGTTAATGTAAATGCAACTGCTTTAGACCAATCTTTTACCATTTGGCAGTTCACATGTAGAATCTATATGTTTAGAGAGAGGATTACTATAAGCTTCTACTTTCTTCAAAATCATGACTCGTAGTACTATGATATATTCCTCAACCAGATAGACCGTCCAATGCATAAACATGGAGCAATGCATGCCACACAACAATCGGACAATTTGTCATGAACATGACCATTAACATGCAGATGGAAAACAATGCAACACATGTTTAGACAACGAACTCAGTACAGTCCCAAAATTTCTCAAGCAAAAGATGGTTATCCAAGGTGAAGATCAGCACTTCAGTGCATAAAAAAGACCGCAGCAATGCACATGGAATCCATGTAAATCAGGCTTCAGTACTCCAGTTCGTGCGACTGGAACACAGCAGCAGTGCACATGCGTAGCTTAGATACTGAGAAAAAAATTCAGAGCAACCGGATATGTATCTGCCTCACCTCACTCCGCTATGTGGTGGTGGTGTGCCGCCTCTCAGCTGCTGCAGCCACCGCCGCTCCACGCCCTTCTTCCTCCCTCCTCCTTCATCCCTGTGTGCTGTCGCACGGGTGTAGGACAGGAGCGTGGACGGAGTGGACCACCCGGCAACGATGCACCCGTCTGGAGCGGATGGAGCAGATCGGCGACGGGGAAGAGACCGGTGGAGACTCAACGACGACGGGGGAGGATATCTTCCTGGGGGTGGCGCTGAGGGTCGGTGGCGGCGTGACCTGCGACCCGACAGCGGGGATCGACGGCAGCACCTGAGAGGGGAGAGAGGAGGAGATCGGTGGCGGAGCGATGGCGAACTGACAGCGGGGAGTCGGCACCGGCGGCGGCGGCTGAGAGTGTGAGGGGAGGAGTCGAGGAGACGACCTGGCGGCGGCTGATTACGGTTGTTGGGGGAGCGGGAAGGAGCATGCAGGTTACCCGGGTCTGGGGGTGGAGGAAGCGATGAGCGAACCTCAGATCAAACTCGGATGATTTTGGGACTGAAAGGCGTTGTCGTCGTGGTTGTTGTTGTTGTTGTTGTTGTTGTTGTAGACCATTAAAGTCTTTTATCTCTATCAAAATCTTTTATCCCTAATCTTAATCTTTAGGGCACTCCCAATGCAAGAAACTATTAGCAGTTTCTATAGCATAGGATATTGTACCAAGAAACTATTCTTCCCAATGTAAGATTTTCTATTGCATGGGACTTTAGTAGTGATAGAAACCATATTTGCTCTCCCAACGCGGTTATAGTAGTTTCTTGTCCATCGATAACCGTGAAGACCCAGTTTCTTAGTTAGACTTGGTTTCTTAGATTTTGCCTCTCTCTCCTCATTAAATCACTTGCCACATCAGCAAATTGCCAACGTGGCAGTGCAATTAATATCTATAGAAACTACCATGGTTTCTGCATTGGGAGTGCCCTTACTAAATAATCTAGAAATACTTATATTTTAGAACTGAGGGGCTAGTTTGCAAATGTTGGACACACGCTGTATTGCACTATGCTGAATTGGAACGAGGGTATGAAAGGTCTTAACATTAGTAGTTAGTCTTGCTCCAGGCGCGGGGATTTCCGTGGGATCCTAGTAGCATCCGCCACCCTTGCTCTGTTCTCTTCTTCCATCCAATCCGGAACGCAAGAACAACAAATCGTTAAACCCCAATGCACAATACGGACAAGGAACTAACCAATATAGCAAAAAAAGGGTAAGAACAAGCGAGAGATCCCCTAACAAGACCAGAAATCAAACATCCCGTCGAGAGGACCATGAACAACGCCGCAGCGAATATGTGATCAAGCACGCGTCGGTGACGCACAGTGGGATTGGGGGGAGAAATGTGGGAGGGAGCTTACCAGAAGTCAATAGGGGCCCGGAGTCCACCAGGGGCCACGAGCTGGGGCATCCGTGACGGCGACGGCGACGGCGACGCCCAGATGTTTGTCACACCCTGAGATTAGCCACAAAGAAACTTTACCGAAGAAAATACCTAAGAAAAGGAATTTTAAAATGGCTAGAGAAATTAATTGATGGTGTAAAATGTAAGATAATGAATTATCGTGGCGGGGAATATTTTTCTTGTATTCTCTGTGCCAAAATACATTAACTGGATTTTTAGTGGAATTTACAGAGCATAGGAACTATTTTTAATAAATCAAATACGCTTATCGGAATTTAAATCGTCCTGGAAATCTTTTTCCTTTTCTTTTCCCTTCTGTTTTCTCTGCTTTCTCTTTTTCTCCATCGCTGGGCCGCTGGCCCGCTCCTGTGCCGCCATTCCCCACGCGCCGCAGGCCGGGTCCCTTTTTTTCCCTCCCCGGCCTTTTCCTCATTCCGCGCTCGCGCCCGTGCCCGCGTGCTCGTGCCCGTGCCCTCTCCCTTGCCCGCGCTCCCGCGCCCTCGCGCCCGAGCTCCCGCGCCCTCGCTTGCACCCGCGCCCACGCACCCGCTGACAGGCCGGGCCCGCCTGTCATCATCATCTTCCTCCTCCGTCCGAATCGGGCAGAGGGGAAATTCCCCGGAGCCGTCCGATCCGGCGCCGCCTTCCGCCTCATCCCGCGCGCCCTCCACTCGTTCAAACGGTCGCGGACCGAGTCCGCCCCACTCTCCCGAGTTCTTCGGCGTCCACGTCCCCTCTCTCCCGAGAATCTCACACACGATGCCCACGCCGCCGTCCACTCTCCCGTGCGCGATTGGAGCCGTTCGGCCTCGATCTCTCCCGGCCGACTGTATAAAAACCATCTCTACCCTCTCCTCCATCTTTTCCCCAACACGCCGAGCTTTCCAGTGCCCCAGAACCCCGTCGCCACCGCGCACCCGAGCTCCACCGTTTTTTCGCCACCTCCGGCCGCCGCTCGCCGCCGTTCCAGACGCCGTCAGGCCACCCCACCACCGCCAGCACCTCCGCTGCGCCGCGCCGCATCTCGGCCGCCACTCCGTGGAAGCCGAAGCTCGCCGGACCGCCTCGCCCGCGCGCATGGTGAGTATCGGCCCTCCGCCTCCTTTCCGGCCGGTGATTCCCGCCGCGCCGCGTCACCATTCTCCGCTCTAACTCCTCTCCCGTCCTCCTCATCCTCCAGGACACCTCGGCAATCGCCTCTCGCCCGTTCCCCGCCGTCGGAGTTCCGTCGCCGACGTCGTCCCGAGGCCGCCGCCACTTTTTCGTCGCCACCGTCGTCTTCGCGCCGTCGCTCGCCGTCGCGAGCCGCCGGTGAGAACCCCTTTCGTTTTCCCGTTCCTTTCCGCCCCTCCGTGTGGTCGCCACCGCGCCGGGTGGTCGCCGTCGTCGACCATCGGGTCGCGTGCGCGCCGCCGCCTCCCGCTCGGGACGGCTGGCTTCGGCCACCGCTCCCCGGGGCCGTCCGATCTGCCGGGTGGCAGATCGGGGCCGCCCGCTCGCTCGCCCGCGTGGTTGCCCGCGGTGGCGCCACGTGGTGCGCCCGCCCCTGTGCGCCGTCGCCTCCCTCTCTGGTGACGTCATTAATCGGTTAATGCGCATTAAATCACTGGTTAATTATATTTACATTGAAATAGCAGTAAAACTTCAATAAATCATAACTAATTCATGCGAACTCCGATTAAGTCCATTCAAATTTCATTAAATCCAGAAAAATGCCAAGAATTCAATAAAAATACTTTCTGTCCATGTTTGTTGACCCCCATGTACTGTTTTTAATTGTTTATGCATTGTTTGTTGTAGAATCCGACGCCGGTAATTCTCCTGCGTATTTCGAGATCGTAGCCGAATACCTTGAGCCGGAGCAAGGCAAGTCGCACTGATACTTTGATCAATTTGTACCCATTTTTCGCTAAATTGCTTTGTTTATTCAAATAAACTGCATTATTTTAATATTACATGTGGGAGGTTATTACCTATACAATGTTAGGACTCAGCCATAGCTTTGAAACCTGATTCCTTGTCACCTGGGTAATAATATGAGTAGATTATAATCCCTAGGATGCTTAGCCATGCTTAGCAACATAGCTCACCTGGGAATTAAATAATGTCTTTTTATATGATTCGACTCAATGTCGGAAAAATGGAACCTTGGATAGGTTGTTGTTAAATTCCTAAAATTTTGACCTAAATGGTGGGCTGTGGGTGTATGGTTTTGCTTGTCACACCCATGGCAATTAAGGACCGGTTCGCGGGAACCACTTGGGCAACTTCCCGTACTTGCCACAAGCCAGTGTGGGCAACGGCTGGGCTTGAAGCGTTTCTTCTCCCTCTCCTAGGCACCGAAGAAGAGGGTGGGCGTGATGGAGTTGGGTCGGCCTGGGGTAGGGTTGATCGGCTGTCGGATTCACCGTGGCACAAGGGGGGTAGCCTGGCCAATATGGCGTGCCCTGTCGGCAGGTGCAACCTCAGCGTGGTGTGGATGGTTAGGGAGGGGTTGCGTGAACGGTCCTGTCACAGCCTCGCACGGGACATCGTGGTGATGTACTGGCACACGGGAACGTGTGTGGGAGCTGTGTCTTGTGGATACAGTTGTACACCTCTGATCAGAGTAAAACTATTCGAATAGCCGTGCCCGCGGTCATGGGCACATTGGCCAAGACTCACCGTGATTAGTCTCACCCTAGATAATTAATCCTGTTTTATCAAACCGGTGTTGTGGAAGGTGTGAGTCCGGTCGACGTGGTTGAGTTGACCGGGGGTGACTGGTTAGCGTGGTTTAACGCTAATCGGTGGAGACTGGTGAGTGTGGTGTAACTCTCATCAGTTACGCCTGGTGGTCGTGGTGTAACTTCCATCAGCGCGGCCTGGTCAACGTGGTTTAGCGTTGGTCGGGAAAAGCTGGTCAGCGTGGTACGTTGTCCGGTGGTGACTGGTTAACGTGGTGTAGCGTTAATCAGTGGAGTCCGGGTAACGTGGTGTAACGGTACCCGGAGGTGTCTGGTGAACGTGGTGTAGCGTTCATCAGTGGAGACTGGTTGACGTGGTTTAGCGTCAATCGGTTGGGAATGGTTGGGCCTGGTTAACGTGGTGTAACGTTAATCAGTGGAAGTTAATATTGTTAATTAAATCAACTTTTTACTGTTTGCGAACTACTCCCTTTTGCAACTGCTTTTCCGCAAATAAACCCTATCCCATCTTTGTACCCTGTGCATATGCATATTTGTGGGTGTGATTTGTTGAGTATTGTGGGTGGTACTCAGCCTTGCTCCAATTTCTCCCCCCAGTGTTGGAGGACGCGTCAGATGAAGATCATCCTGAGGAATAGGCTGGCTCCGCCGTCAAGGTGCCTGTGGGAATGGAATCGGCTGTTTGGCCAGATGTTTATAGACTCCGTTTTACCTTTTTCCGCTGCATTTATGTAATATACAGTTTACTCTGTTTTTAAGACACTCTGTATAGCAACTTGGTTTGTGTACCCTGGCTTTCCTGGGCAGGGATTTATTACACATTAATGTTCAGAATTTCGGTGCGAATTTCTGGGCGTTACAATGTTGAAGGAGAGGAGAGAGCGCGAGGCGAAAGGGGGAAGCGAAGCACTGAAGCAGGAAGCGCCGGCGCCGACGTCGCTAGTCGAGGACACCAAGGTGGTATTGGGCTCTAATGGGCCAAGGTGGCCGTCATGTATTATTAACCGGAGCCCATAGAGAAGTGGAGGAGGAGAACCCCTAAAGAATTGTAATGACCGTATTTTATCTTTGTGCAAAACTATTTAATAAAAAGCTAGATTCAAAAATTTGGCTCTTTAACCAATTTGGGATTTTTGTGCCATATGTGATCCCAAGAAAAAATCTTAAAAATATTTAAAACAGCCCTAGAAGCCTCTGTAGAACTCCCCAAATTTTTGCTGAATTTTTAAATCCCATTCAAATCAATTTCCAAATACAAAATCCTTTAAAACCTATTGGAATAAATTCCCTGGAAAATAATAAAGGCTCCTGTGCAAGCCAGGCCAGCCTCCTTCCTTTTCAGCCCATCCCTGTGCCCCTCTACGCGGCCTGCTCGGCCCGCGCGAGCGCGCGCACAGGATTCAACTCTTGCGGGCCCCACGCGTCAGCCGCTCTTCTCTGCCTCGCTCCTCGTCCGCTCGATGCGATCACGTGGACGGCTTGGATCGCGTCTGCCGCACGGCCCCGCCTGTCAGCACGCACAGTAGCATCGTCTTCCTCCCGCCACTCGCCTCTCTCTCTCTTCGGATTTTTCCCGATTCCTCTCTCTGTTCCCTCTCTGCTCACGCCTAGCAATCCCCTTGTCCTGGCACACGGCGCGAGACACTCCGCCATCATCACCCCGCCGCTCGTTGCACGGCGCGAGGCGCGCCCTACCATCATCACCTCGAGCCCAGAGACAAGAAGTTGGCCGCCGTCGCGTTTCTCAGCACCGAGCCTCGGAGGTCGACACACACGCCAGGTCACCTCGTCCCATCACTTCGCCGTCCCCGCCGCATCCCGTTTTCCCTCTCTAGAGTGCGTGACACGAGCCACAATGGCCGGCGCCATTGATGCACATCGTCGGCCGAGCTCGAGCTTATCCTCAGCCCCCACCACCTGTGTCCGCTGTCCGCTAGCGCTAGAGCTCCCCTATAAATAGGGCAACGCTCTCCCTCCGTCAGTCACCAAGAACCAAGCCTGAGCTAGCCGATCACCGAGATCCTCTCTCCGCCGCCGCCATTGGTGTTCTGACCCGAGCTCCCCTTGCTGCTACAGACCCTCACCGGCCAATCCACCGCCACCGCCGAGCTCCCCTAATCACCAGGAAGCTTCACCGCCATTCCCCGCTGCCAATTAACCACCAAATCAAAAACGCCTAATTCCGCCGCCGCCGTCCGCCGTCGCCCCCGCTCTGTTCCTCGCCACAGACACAGGTAAAACACAAATTAATTATCTCCCCTAGCTTCCTCGTGAAATACCGCACCTAAACCGCTCCTTCCCGAGCCAATCCTCCGCACAAATGGTCGCCGGCGACGAGCTCTTCTCTCTGCCGCCACCGACGGTTCTGTGTCACCATCGCCGACCTCCTTTCCCCGCCCGTCCGGCCAATCCGAGACGATAAGCCAGTTCGCCATCGTCTCCGCTCTCAGCCGATGCCGGCCGCTTACCGATCATCGCCGCCGCTAGTGAGATCACTTCGGCGACCGTTGGTCGTCGATCCCTCTACCGACCGCTCCCTATACCCCGTCCGGCACCCCTCTTAGTCGCTGCACACGGGCCCAGCCACCTAACATCTCTGACCCGTGGACCCACTCAAACAGAGGACATGTGGACCCCATACCAAATGAAGTACATAGTAAATATTACCCCTCCTTTTCACTGACATATGGGCCCCCTGCATAGTAACTCCCTCTCTCTCTGATGACCCGACCCCACCTGTCAACCTCTGAACCTATTTCCTTTATTTTATTCCTTTTCTTTCCTAAAATGATTTTAAATACTTGTTATTTTTAGAAAATAGCCCAAACTTTGAAAATTCATAACTTTTAAACTGTAGCTCCGTTTGAGCCCATTCAACTCTCAAAATTTTTCTAAAATTGAGATCTACACTTTGGTACTATTAGTTGTATAAAATAGGTTCTGATTCTTGGTGTTTTTGTGTGTTTTCTTTTGCAACGCTTAGAGGCCGTTCCCAAGGAGTCGCCAGAAGAAGATTCTGTCGAAGACCCGCAGGACCTCGAGCAAGGCAAGTCACCCTTGACCATGTTGGACCCATGATTTAAAATTTATTTTAATTTCCAAAACTTGCATAATTAGGAACACGACTTTAGCTGTCGCGATTTGTAATCGAATCCGTCCGACTTAACCTATTTGCTGCATTGGACCCTACCTTGGATAAATTGATGACCTGATCTTTGTAACCCCGTCATCTTGATGTTCGTACTTGTGTACGGATGTTAATGACCCCCTTTATCTAAAATAAAATATGACGATGGGAAAATCAGGGTTTTAGAATGATTTAAAAAGTCCTCGACACCCTTGGTCGAGAGTTTGCAAAATAAAATATGTCGGCGAAATGGGTCCGGGGGTCCCACGGTCTGCGGGGACGCGTGGGTCATCGACCACGTCAGCTCCCCGCGGGGCCATCCCTCCATCGTCCCCAGGCTCGTCCCCAGGGACAACATCGCCATCGGTGTCTCCAGTGATCCGGGGCTCGTCCCCAGGCTCCATCGGCCCCGGGCTCGTCCCCGGGGCACTCTATCCAGCGGTCCGGGGCTCGTCCCCGGGCTCCATCGGCCCCGGGCTTGTTCCCGGGGCACTCTCTCCAGCGGCCCCGGGCTCGTCCCCGGGGCACTGTCCCCAGCGGCCCCAGGCTCGTCCCCGGGGCGCCCATGGCCTCGGGCCCGTGCCTCGCCTCCGGGCGCCATCGTCTCACTCCCTGCCTGGGGCCCACCTGTCGGTCCCCGGCAGGCTCGCTGGACCAGTCCCCAACTACCTACATTAATGACGAAGCGAGGCTGTCGCCCCTGTCGACTGCTTGCCACGCGTGGACGTCCCAGGACGGCCCCCCGTGGACACCCGACTGCACCGTCAGAAGCCTTTTTGACTTCGGTGGCGAAGCCATGCGCCGAAGTCCAAGCCGACAGTGGTTCTGGACTTCGGCGGTGTGATCCATCACATCGCGTCGCGTCCTCACGACTCCACCGCCCGCTGCGTACCAACTCCGGCATGGGCGTTGCAGGCAGACAGGGGCGACGGGACGCTCCTCCAACTCCAGCGTGGGCGTCGCAGGCAGAGGGGCGCACAGGAGAGCTCACCGGAAAATATCTCCCTCTGGGTACCGGCACTGTGGACTCCCCTCGCCTATAAAGGAGGATCCATGCCGTAGACGAACGCAGGCAGCTGAAGCTCCAACCTTAGACAACAGAGACCTCCCTCTCCTTCCTCGAGTCCGGTCGCTGGTAGAACGACCGACGCCACCTCTGGATTCCCGGTGAGCTTCCGAGCTCCCGGGGTCCTCCTTGTAAACCACAATACCACATTCATCTCTCTCTCTCTGATAGTCCAAAACACAGGAGTAGGGTATTACGCTCCGGCGGCCCGAACCTGTATAAATCCTCGTGTCTCCCTCGTGTGTGCTGTTCATCGTCTTCCCCGCGGGATCTCCTCGGTTCGGACGGTCCGGACCCGGTTCGGATGGTCCGGACCCTTCAGCCTCCGTCCTCTGCTTCACCGCGGTTTGGACGGTCCGGGCCCGCTGTGGACGGTCCGAACCCCGCAGTCTTTTCTACGTCTTCTTCGCCTATCTTTCTGCTACACCTGAAGCCGGTTCCGCCTGAGAACTACTCCCCTGGCCGAACCTAAAAAGGGGGGTCTCCCGACTTCCCGCCGTCGAGGTTTCATCCTCCGACAAAATGGTTTTACAAAACTTGGTCGTGGGTCGTCGCTGCCTGTGTGGCTCCGACTTCTCCAGGCTTTTAAGGACCGTTTCCTTGAGGAATTGCACTGAACATATAACAGTGCGACCACACGGGCGGAATGGGATGCCCCTGGCCAAGTAATTAGTATTCCCAGGATGGTTTTCGGTTGCTAATAAATGTGGGACCGGTTGGGTGCCAAGAGGGCGATATACCCCCGTCACTGAGTACAGTAAATGAGTTCCTGGTACTTGGTTGAGTGTGAGCACCCATTTATAGGGCAACGTGCTATCCTGGGAAGGCTTTGGAAAGGCCTTGTTACGAACCTCCCCACTTGGCTAGTGTGGGAGTAAGCTCGCGTCGTATGGGAAAAGCGTACACCCTTTGCAAAGGATTGCTATGAACTGTTCGAATAGTCGTGCCCACGATTATGGGCGAATGTGAAGTGATTCCTCTAGCGTAGATTTTATTTTATAAATGTCTGTGCAATTGTTTAGCGGGTTGGGGAACTGTTACCAGAATCGGTCTGTGTGACTGATGGATGGCCTGTGTGGCCTGAAACGGGCCTAAGTGACCCGGGGTGTTGGATGACACCGGAGTTGAGTTGCTTGAGCTAAAGTAACAAACTTTGAGATAAGGAGAATTCACCTAAATGGAGGTACCAGAGGAGGGTACGCTCCAAATCGGAATTTGTGACAAGTCTCTAACTTGCGGAATGGGTCGAGACGCGAGTCTCTTCCCGACTAACTTAATTGTGGTGAGTAGTTGCAAAGCAACTCACGGAATGGATTGAAGCGTGAGCTTCTTTTCGACAACTTAAAGAGCACACTTAGAGTTTTAAAACCACAAAGTCTTTAAAAACCCCTCTTGCGAAAACAACCCTAACCTTCCTTTGCTAACCTTGCATGCCACATAATTTCCGTGACTTGCTGAGTACCTCGCGTACTCACCCCCTGCTTATCTTCTCCCAGAAGTCTACAAAGATGAAGATCCTACCATCAGCCAGTACTACCAAGATCAAGCCGAGTACGAGGAGTTTTAGGGTTTCGCTCTAGGTCCCCAAGCCGTTGCTTGTGGGTATAGGTCTACCCGTGTACTTTTCGCTGCCTACTTTTGTAATGTATCGTTGCATGTCTCGGGGTCTGTCCGAGACTGTAGCTTATGTAAGGACTATGTATAATAAATAAAGCAGATTTGGCTGTGATCCATCGATGTCCTGTATGTACCAGCTGGTCTCCTGGGACTGGTACAGGTAATGACGTTCCTCCTCTGCTGACCTGTACGGGTTAGCGGGAGAGGGGCGTTACAAGAATCAACATCCATTTAAAAATGCAAGTATAAATTTCGAAAAGCCCCATATTTTTATTGTTAAAGTTATAGAAAACTTCACATATTATAAGGCATATAACCAAAAATTATATGAATTAAATATTTTTTAAGCCCATATGCAAATCTCAGCCAATTTTAGTATATGTGAAATAGTTTTCAAAGTAATAAAGAGCTAAACCAATCATCTGGATATTAAAAAAATAAATTTAAAATTCTATAAACACTTAAATACATGAGAGTAAATATAAGCCATACATTTTATATTATCTGGACTTTTAAATAGAGGTGTGGTTTTCTAAAACCTTGGGACTATAATATGAGGTGTCATATACCAAAAGTTATACTCCCTCCGTTCACGAATATAAGGGATTTCAGGCACTTTTGTAGAGATTAAGGATGAAGATAAAAAATTATTATACCCCTTATTAAATAGAATTTTTTGGAAATATATTTTTTTCATGTTTTACATGTATATATGCAAATGGGAGGGAATCGCAGAAATATATATGTGCCGTGTAATGGGGGCGCCACCGCGTCGGTGCCGTGGGATAGTGGCATGAGACCGAGGCGGCGGCGCTTTCTGGATGCTGTTAACGCCAAAGTTTGGCAAGGCCCTGTATCAGATTCGGTCAAGGGGAAAATTGCAGTCAACTGGCGGAGATTGATTCAGAAAAGACCGATTCCGGAAGGGGGCCGTGAAGACCGCTGTATGGCAGTTATTTACTGTGTATATTAATTAGGCAAGCGCTTATCTTTAGGAAACCCGACCTCGTGTCCGGTTGGGTCTAGTTAATGTTTTCTGTTATAGTTAGGAAACCATGTACCGTGTCCAATAAGGACTCATGTAACTCGGGGTATAAATACGTGCACCCGGGGACCTTGTAAATCATCCACACAGATCAATCAAATTCGGCGCATCGCCACCCTTTCGACGGGTTCTTGCTTCTCGAGCCGGGCTGCATCGGTTAAGTTCGACCTCCTGCGAGAGGGTAAGTCTCGTCACCCCGGCTACCTATCAGCTAGGACTTCCTCGGTTAGGTCCGATATTCTAGTCGGTTTATGGTAGTCGGCTTACCACAATATATTTATTTTGTCTATGGCTGCATCAGTTCAGTTTGATCTCATAGATTGATTAGGTATATCACATCACGCGTGCGTAGATCGTATCGGCTTACTGGGAGAGGTTTATCATCAGTTTGTGCTGTATCGGTTAGGTCCGACCTATTAAACTGCAAGTGATAAATTGTTACTGTTAGGTTGATACCCTGTGCGCAAGCGTCTTATCGGGGCGTATAGCCGATAAGTTATCATATTTTACATCACGATCGCATCAGATCTATCGGCCTATCGAGGTATTGTTATCATCATCAGTCTGTGCTGCAACGGTTGGGTCCGATCTACTAGACTGACGATAATTGCTTTACTCTCGATGAGCCGATGGGTTTTAATGCGGCGTTTATCGGAGTGCTTAGCCGATAAGTTATTCTTAAACACGGCCGATTATACTGCTTGCCTTATTATACATTCTTGCCTGCGTTACTATTATGATCGGCTAAAGGCCAGCCGATTGATTTAATCTGCCGACCCTGGGCACGAGCCCAGTCAAGTTCCCGGGCACAATCAGTGCGCAAGGATCCGGGCACGGGTACAAGCGAGGACCCAGGGCACGAACGACCTCAGGTAAGGACCCCAGGCTCGAGCACAGGTACGGACACGGGCACGAGCAAGGGCCCGGGCGTGGGTGCAGGCAATATCTTTGCAGTGATAATAGTAATTTTTAATCATAATCGGTTGGAGTTTACTTAATCTATTTATTTATGCATCCTGCTTATTTACCTTATCAGTTTACAACCGATTTTGAGCATCTCTTCAATGATCGGCTAGTTTAATATTTGTTTATTATTATGCTATTACTCATGCCATCATCGGCTTACAGTCGATGTATAAGTGCTACAGTGCAAATCGGCCATCGGCCGATGAGATGAGTCCAAGTCGGCTTCCAGCCGATTGGCTCACGAATTTGACATCTTTTCTCCTTGTCAATTGCAGGGTCAAATTGACTGGCACGCCTACGAACCTCAAGATTTTAGGACCTGCACTGGAGTGAAGCAAATCTCCCAGGCCTTCGCGTGTCTCCAAGGCGCCGGACGGCCGGCGGTTTTCGGCGTCAACACGTTTTTGGCACGCCTGGGGACGCGAAGTTTCAACAATCAGATTTGCAACATGGCCGGAAAGGAAGTCAAAACAGACAACATAATTCCGGTCAGCATGGAAGATTTAACAGACGAACAAAAACAGCAAATTGAGCAAACTATGGCCAATTTTCAGAAGCTGTGCTTAGAGTCCTTCAGCATGACAAGGCAAGGGCCGATTCAAAAATCCCAGTTTCCGAAGCCAGTACTGGTTGGAGAATCGAGCCGTACGCCACCTGAGAGTCCACCGGTAAAACCCTTGCAAGAGATGGTGAATGAAGCAGTTCATCACGCGCTCATCAATCAATCCGGGATTCTGGTGAACACACTTCATAATCTCATAAAGAAGACGGTGGATGGATCAATTGTTCAAGAGCCTACTCGAGGTCCTGTTTACCTCCCACCAAAGGTTGAACCAACTCAAGTTGCTTACAACGTCAGCAGAGACATACCAGAAAACCTGTTTACACAGAACCAAGCTGGGGGCAACAGGATATTCCTGCTGGATATCATCGGTCTGCTTATTACGGGGGATATCAGCAAAATTATCCAGGAGGCGGGGCCGATCCAGGTACTTACCAGAGGGAGTATCATAGACAGAATCGGCAACAAACTCCACCTGTGCAGTATCAACAAGACAACCTGAGGGAAGAAGATCTATCAACTAGGGTTGCTGAAATAGTAAGGGAGCAGTTCGGGATCAAGCCCAAGGAACAAACATTATGTATCGGCATCCATATCCTGAGTGGTTCGACAGGGTTCCATTACCACACCGATACAGGGTCCGGATTTCTCTAAATTCTCAGGGCAAGACAGCACATCTACAGTGGAACATGTCAGCCGATTCCTGGCACAATGTGGAGAGGCATCGGCTGAAGAGGCTCTGAGGGTTAGGTTTTTCCCCTTGTCACTTTCTGGATCGGCTTTTACATGGTTCTCTTCATTACCACCGAATTCCGTTCGGGGTGGGCCGATCTAGAAAACAGTTTCATAAATACTTCTTTGCCGGAATCCATGAAATGAGACTGACAGACTTGACATCGGTTAGGCAGCGACCAGATGAAACAGTACCGGAATACGTTCAGCGATTTCGGGACGTCAGAAACGATGTTACAGTCTAAACCTGAGCGATGGCATCTGGCCGATCTGGCTTTCCAGGGTCTATTGGCGCCGATTAAAGAAAGGTTTTCATCACAAGAGTTCGAGTCCCTGGCGCACCTGGTACAGAAGGTATCGGCTCATGAAAGCCGATTTCAAGAGGCGAAAAAAGATAAATATCAGAGAAGGGTTGCTCAAGTTCAGGTTTATTCATCAGACGATGAGGAATCCGATGCTGAGGTTGGACTGGCGGAGTGGGCAAGGAACAAGAAATCAGTATCATGTCCATGGGTCAAGGATATCGGCAAGGAGGAGCGGTATGATTTTGATATTAATAAAGCCGATAAAATCTTTGATTTGCTGCTACAAGAAAACAGATACAACTTCCGCCAAACCACGTGATTCCATCAGCCGAAGAACTGAAGAAGAAAAGATATTGCAAGTGGCACAATACTATATCGCATCATACTAACGAGTGCAAAGTTTTTCGGCAACAAATTCAATCGGCTGTCGAGCAGGGAAGAATCAAATTCGAAGACAAGAAGCCGATGAAGATTGATGGGCATCCGTTCCCCGTAAACATGGTCTATGCGGGATCGTCATCAAGGACTCAAGCCGATGGAGGAAGACGTCAAAGGTACAAATCAAGGATTACTTCATCGGATATGATAGAAAAATATTCAAGATATGAGGAACAGAGGGATGAGCCAGAAAGATATAATCCGCATTGGAACTGCCCATTCTTTCCGATTCTGCTGGGATCAAGGGATGAGATTGCCATCAGTAGAAGATTGCCCCGAGTGCAGTAATATGGGGAATCAGCGTGATCAGCAGGAGAGGTTTTCTCGGGATTGGCCGCTTGGAAAAAGAGCATCGGTTCATAGCCGATTAGGGCCGATCCATGAAGAGTTCTTTGAGGAGGATGAAGAGGAAGTGCATGAAAAACAAGTCCAGAATCCTCAATGGTGCCCTAGTGGGATATTCACGAAGAATCAGAAGAGAAGGGCGCAACGGCTACGACACCGAGAGCAGCAGGAAGAACAGAGACAAGATCAGGAAGAGGCCGATCATCGTCACAAGAGAACCAAGCAAGTATGGCGCGTGAAGAAAAAGGACGATGAAGCTGATCAATCGGCTCCAGTAGATATGGTGTTCTTTTTGCCTCGGGAGTATAAAGCACTTTCATCAGATGAAGAAGGCAACGAGGAGGTTTTTCGCTCAACTAACGTTGCAACCTGATCAAGCCATATTTGATAAACCTGAAGAGTCAGAGCATCGGCACCTAAAGCCATTATATATCAAGGGCTATGTGAATGGGAAGCCGATGACGAAGATGCTGGTTGATGGGGGAGCAGCAGTTAATCTCATGCTCATGCTACATTTCGGAAATTGGGGAAGACTGCCGAAGATCTGATAAAGACAAATATGGTGTTAAAAGACTTCGGTGGGAATTCATCAGAGGCGAAAGGCGTATTGAACGTGGAGTTGATAGTGGGAAATAAGACATTACCTACCACGTTTTTCGTCATCGACGGAAAGGGGTCATATAGCTTGCTTCTCGGCAGGGACTGGATTCACGCGAACTGTTGCGTGCCCTCGACGATGCATCAATGTTTGATACAATGGCAAGGAGATCAAGTCGAGGTGGTCCTAGCAGATCGGTCAACCAACATTGCAATGACCGATCTACCAGTCTGGGAAGCGATGGTGTTGATTGCCTGTCCGGGAAAATATGGGAAGGAGACTACCTTAAGGTCACTAGCCAAGGGATACAGCCGATTCAGCAAGTCGGCTCTGAATTGTTACTCTGATGGGCTCCATTGAAGACTTCGAGGGGAAGCTGGGGCAAGGATTTACGTCGGCCGATGATTTGGAGGAGATCGACATAGGACCAGGAGATAAGCCAAGGCCGACGTACATAAGCAAAAAGTTATGTCCTGAACTTCGAGAAGAATTGATAACACTGCTGAAGGAGTATCGGGAGTGTTTCGCTTGGGAGTACCATGAGATGCCAGGATTAAGCCGATCAATTGTTGAACATCGGCTGCCCATTAAACCAGGATATCGGCCATTCAAACAGGCTCCAAGGAGATTCAAGGCAGAGTTATATGAGCCAATCAAAGCGGAAATCACAAGGTTGTATGATGCCAAGTTTATAAGGCCATGCCGATATGCTGAGTGGGTTTCTAATATCGTCCCGGTGGAGAAGAAAAACGGAAAATTGAGGATATGTATTGATTTCCGGGATCTGAATAAAGCTACCCCAAGGATGAATACCCGATGCCGATAGCGGATTTATTGGTGGATGCAGCATCAGGCCACAAAATTATCAGCTTCATGGACGGCAATGCAGGATACAATCAGATTTTTATGGCTGAAGAAGATATACATAAGACTGCGTTTCGGTGTCCTGGAGCTATCGGCTTGTATGAGTGGGTAGTAATGACTTTTGGATTGAAAAGTGCCGGTGCGACTTATCAGAGGGCGATGAACTATATATTTCATGATCTCATCGGCTTGTTGGTAGAAATTTACATTGATGATGTGGTGGTTAAGTCTAAAAGTGAGGAAAGCCATATAGCTGATTTGCGAAAAGTGCTGGAGAGGGCCAAGAAATACGGACTAAGGATGAATCCCAATAAATGCGCTTTTGGTGTATCGGCTGGGCAGTTTTTGGGTTTTATGGTTCATGAGCGAGGGATTGAAGTCAGTCAGCGAAGCATCAGAGCCATCAAGACCACGGAACCACCAAGCAATAAGACAGAGTTGCAGTCATTGATCGGCAAGATTAACTTTGTGAGGAGGTTTATATCAAATTTGTCAGGGAGAATTGAGTCTTTTACTCCGTTATTGAAGTTGAAAGCCGATCAAGAGTTTGTGTGGGGGGCGGCACAGCAGAAGGCATTTGACGAGATCAAGAACTATCTGAGTTCCCCACCTATTTTAATTCCGCCGCAGAGAGGAGTGCCGTTCAGGTTGTACTTGTCAGCCGATGAGAAATCCATCGGGTCTGTTTTGATACAAGAATTTGAGGGAAAGGAGCGAGTTGTGTTTTATCTGAGCAGAAGGCTTTTGGATGCTGAAACGAGATATCCTGCGGTGGAGAAATTATGCCTGTGTTTATATTTTTCATGTACGAAGTTGAGGCATTATATCCTATCGGCTGAGTGTACAGTAGTTTGCAAGGCCGATGTGGTCAAATATATGTTGTCGGCTCCAGTCTTGAAAGGGCGAGTTGGTAAATGGATTTTTGCTTTGACAGAGTTCGACTTGAGATATGAATCGGCTAAAGCAATCAAGGGACAGGCAGTGGCCGATTTCATTGTACAACACAGAGGGGCTCACGAAGGTTATGTGGAGCCGATCCCATGGACTTTGTTTTTTGATGGATCGGTTTGCAAGCATGGATCTGGTATCGGCTTGGTTATTATATCGCCTCGGGGGGCAAGTTTTGAGTTTGCTTTTACAATTAAGCCTTATCGGACTAACAATCAGGCAGAATACGAGGCGGTGCTGAAAGGACTTCAACTCTTAAAGGAGATAGGAGCCGATATCATAGAGATTGTTGGTGATTCTTTGTTGGTGATCAAGCAGTTATCTGGGGAATATGAGTGCAGGGATGATGTTTTGAGTCATACTATGAGGAATGTACAGATTTGTTAAAGGATTTCAAGATGGTATCAATAGATCATATTCCTAGGGAGCAGAACTTAGAGGCCAATGATCTTGCACAGGTTGCTTCTGGTTATCGGCTGAATAGGCAGGTTGAGGTTGAAATAGCCGATAGTGACATTCAAGACAAGGCCGATGACTGGAGACAGGAGATAGTTGATTATTTGCAAAATCCGTCGCAATCGGTTTCCAGGAAAATTCGGTATAAAGCTACTAAGTATGTGCTGCTTGATGGGGAACTGTATTATCGGACTTTTGAGGGAGTTCTGCTTAGGTGCCTGAATTTGGAAGAAGCCAAAGTGGTTATGTGCGAGGTGCATGAGGGCGTCTGTGGGACTCATCAATCGGCTCATAAGATGAAGTGGTTGCTGAGAAGAGTAGGATATTTTTGGCCGACAATGCTGGAAGATTGCTTCAGGTACTATAAAGGATGTCAAGATTGTCAGAAATTTGGAAATGTACAACGAGCACCAGCATCGGCTATGAATCCTATCATCAAACCGTGGCCGTTCAGAGGATGGGGAATTGACATGATCGGCCAGGTTTTTCCTCCATCAAGTAAAGGACATAAGTTCATATTGGCGGCGACAGATTATTTTACCAAGTGGGTAGAGGCGATTCCTTTGAAGAAAGTCACGTCCAAGGAAGCGATCGAGTTTGTAAAGGAGCATATAATTTATCGGTTTGGAATTCCTCAGACGATAACTACTGATCAGGGATCTGTCTTCGTGTCCGATGAGTTTCAACAGTTTGCTGCCAGTATGGGAATCAAGTTATTAAATTCATCGCCTTATTATGCTCAGGCTAATGGACAGGCAGAAGCCTCTAATAAGAGTTTGATCAAGTTGATTAAGCGGAAGATTGATGAGCAGCCGCGGCGATGGCATACTACATTAGCCGATTCATTATGGGCCTATCGGATGGCGTGTCATGGATCTACTCGGGTGCCACCGTATCAGTTGGTATATGGACATGAGGCAGTTCTACCTTGGGAAGACTAACATCGGCTCTAGGAGAATTTCTTTGCAGAATCAGTTGACAGCCGATGATTATTATAACTTAATGACAGATGAACTTGAAGATTTGGCTCAGAATCGGTTAAGGGCATTGGAAAGGATCAAGGAAAACAAGGCTAAGGCAGCTCGGCATTACAACAAAAAAGTGGTGAATAAGTCATTTGCCGAGGGAGATCTTGTATGGAAATTGATTTTGCCGATCGGGTCCAGAGATAATAAGTTTGGAAATGGTCGCCTAATTGGGAAGGGCCCTATCGGATTAATCGTTGTGTGCCTGGTAATGCCTATGTGTTAGAGGATCTTGACGGGACGGAGTTTGTTAAAGCGCTTAACGGGAAATATCTCAAGAAATACTATCCTAGTGTTTGGATCAACTCTTAAATCGGTTAAGTGCAGCCGATTTTTAAAATAGTTCGGAAAGCCGATGTTTTTGCATCGCCTAAAGACAGCCGATATCAATCGATATCGCCTTTAGATCAAACAAACAGAAATATTATCAAGGGTGAAGGAGGCAGGCAACAGAGCCGATCAAGATATATTACAGAACAACCAACATGTTTCATGAAGCCATTGGTCATTAATTTACATGAATTTTTGGATCATTTCGATTGCATGCAGACGGATTTGGTCAATCTCAGTAATGGCACGGATGTCGTCTTCATCGGAGCCCGGGATGGTCTTCAAATTCTTGCGCCGATGAATGACTTGACGCACCGTCGCTGCAACCTTAGCCTCTTGGTCTTGAATAGCTTGCGGCAGGCCGATAAGCTGGGATTCTGTTGCTTCAAGGTCCTTGCGAACTTTTTCAAGTTCTGCCAGCAAATCGGCCTCCTTCTTCTTCAGTTGATCTAGCTTGGTTGGAGCTCTTGGGGGGCAGCTGCCATGTCATCAAGTTTTTTTCTTCTCTATTTGGGCTAACAGCCGATCGGCTTGGATGTCTTCGGTAATCTTCTGTTGGTCAGCGCGATCGGCTATGCGCTGTCTAAGCTTGATGAGTTTAAATCTATGAGACTCCAGATATGCTGCGGGAGTTAGTGCGTCAACGAGTTCTTCGGGTAGATGGTGTTCAATTTCTGCAAGTCTTGCCCGGATCGGCCCGCAGTCTTCCACTAGCGCATCAATTGGGTTTTCCAGCCGACTGGATGATGCTCGTTAAGTAATCGCGCACATCGGCTGGGAAGGATGGTTTGGTTACTGCGCTGGTGGCTGTTTCGTCTTCTGCCTCCAAGTACTTGCCGATGTCAAAAGAAAACAAGTCGGCTAAGGACTGCAAAATTGACATCGGTAAAAGGATCAGTAAAAAGTTAAAAGTGAAATATGGGCGTAAAGAGGTTACCTGAGGAAGGACATCGGCAGCTCGGGTGGCATCGGCTTCAGGGAGATGAATAGGTTGTTCTTCGGGGGGCCGATGTTAGCCGATGGAATAGGAACAGTCTCATCGACGGTTGGAGGACTTGGTGCTGAGAGTGGGGCAGCTGGAGAAGCCATCGGCTCAGTGCTTGGAGGGATGTCAGAGGAATGTTGAGGTTCTGGAGCCGATGACTCGAGCTGAAAAGGAAACTAGTAAGATGAATGAGAAAGCGGTAATAATGTCAAGACTTGGCGCATACCTGAGGGGATGAGGGAGCCGATGTTGTCTGGGGAGAAGATGGCGTCGTGGCAATGACATCGGCACCGGTTTTCTGCTTCTTCAGGGAGGGGCGATGCGCTAACTTCTTCCGTTTTTGTCCTATCGGCCGAGGCGCCTTGAGGAGAGCCGATGGAGATGGAGCATCGCGCCCTAAGTTTGGAGTGGCCGATGGAGGTTGATACAGAATCGGCCGACCACTGTTGCTTGTCGTTGGGGGCTCGACGTTGGCAGCCTGCAAATTAAAAATGAGAGATGATCGGAGGTGATGATTAAGGCTTGCGGGTGTTACCTCTTCATCGGATTCGATGTAGTTCGACGTCAAGGCGGGAACAGTAGCAGGTGGCCGCTAAGCTGAATAGATGTTTCTTCCATTCTGACCACCATCGGACAAAAAGCTTGGTGTTGGCAGTGCAGACATACACCTCGGTGGCGGCGCCTAGAAGAAGGGGTTCTGTTAAAGTCCGCATCCGATCATACTCTAGGGCGTTGCTGACGTTGCCCCGGGCCTGAAGTTTGTCGATGAAGAATAGGCCGATCGGAAGCTGACCAAGGCCAAACTGACGGGAGCCGACCGATGGATGGTAAAACTCATATGATGGTTGCGATCGGCCCAGAGAAAAGCCAGTTGGCAGCAGACGAGGGGTGATGGCCGATAGGAATATGGCCTTGGACTCATCATTATCCAAAGCGTTAAGTGGGTCGAAGTTGGAAGGCATCTCGAATGATGATGCGTCATTATATGCAAACCAGAGAGTGGCCTCCCTGGTGAAACCATAATAAAACCCCTTGAACCACTGACTAAGTCCAGCGGGGGTTATCTTGCCGCCAGAAAGAGCCGATGCAGCTTCGCCCATGGAAACGCATCGGCGGTAAGTGGGATCTGGTCTTCTGTGTAATCGGTTGGAAAGGATTGGTTGAGAAGAGAAGTCCCAGAGAAGGCCTTGGAGGTGTAGACATTGAGCCAGAGCTGCACAAACCACCAAGGACCCCCAATATGGCCGATGGGCTGGCCGGCCGATAGCTTGGTTGCTACTTGGTGAAGCAGTTGATAGGTAGCGCCAAGGAGGAATTGCCCCAAGGGGATCTGTTTCCGATCAACCAAGCACTCTGCCAAACATTGCATGTTGATCGTTGGACCGAGGGTTGCGCCACCAAAAACAAACCGTTCCAGCCATAAGTTCAGAAAAGCAACATGTTCCCGGTCATCGACTGATCTAGTTCCCTTATTATGAATGGATATGTACCTGGACCAGCCGCCGATGTTCTTTGCTTGGAGCGCGATGAGCAGGTTTGAATCGGAGCTTGAAGGGGTCGATGTAGCTCGTCGTGTCCAGGCAGGTGAGCATAGTCACATCCAGCAAGGTGGGGGTCATCGGCCCGTGCCCGAACAGGAAGGCATTGAGGGCATCAGACCAGAAGTATGAGGCCGATGCGAGCAGGGGTTCATTCCTTTCCATATCGGCCAGAGAGAGATTGATGCAGTGGCCGATATGTGATTCTTCCCAGAGGGTTCTCTTCGCAGCCGATACTCTGATATACCAATCCCTCCACCCAGGCAGCTTGCTCGGCCATGACCTGAAGCTATTGGTCAGTCACTGACTAGCATGGCCGAGTTCTTGAAAGGGATACGTTGGGTCTCGGCGCTTATGAAATCTGTGGGATCTTCGCTACCCATGGGGCCATGGTAGAAAAAGTTCGGGTAATCGGCGGCCGGGATCAAGATCTGGTCTCTAAGATGCTACAGTAAACAAGAACACGATGAAGAACAGGCGAAGAACATGGCGGATTGGGTGCATCTAGGCTACAAAATCGGAAAAATAATCGGGCAGGAAGATTACCTCAGGGACTGCGGATGCTGATGCCATCGCGAGAGAGGAAGAAGATGCAGGAATCAACGGCCTGAAGAGAAGGGCTGCGACGGTTCGTCTGGGTTCGCTGGAGCTTGTCGAAGTTTTGGAAGATGAAGCGGTGGTGCTCTGGTGATGTGAAAGCGCATAAAAAAGGCTAGGGAGACGAAGCGTTTTATAGAGATATGATGACCGGGCGGGAATCGAGGCCGTTGGCACTGTTTCAAACAATTATGGCAAGTGGGCTACCTTGGGCCGCCTCGGTATGGAAGAAATTTGGAGGCCCAAAACGAAAGAATTTCGAAGTCCTATAGAAGAACTCCGAAATTGGGGGGCATGTGTTAACGCCAAAATTTGGTAAGCCCTGTATCAGATTCGGTCAAGGGGAAAATTGCAGTCAACTGGCGGAGATTGATCCAGAAGAGACCGATTCCGGAAGGGGGGCCGTGAAGACCGCTGTATGGCAGTTATTTACTGTATATATTAATTAAGCAAGTGCTTATCTTTAGAAAACGTGACCTCCTGTCCGGTTGAGTCTTATTAGTGTTTTCTGTTATAATTAGGAAATCATGTACCGTGTCCAATAAGGACTCATGTAACTCGGGGTATAAATACGTACGCTCGGGGACCTTGTAAATTATCCACACAGATCAATCAAATTCGGCGCATCGCCACCCTTTCGACGGGTTCTTGCTTCTCGAGCCGGGCTGCATCGGTTAAGTTCGACCTCCTGCGAGAGGGTAAGTCTCGTCACCCCGGCTACCTATCGGCTAGGACTTCCTCGGTTTGGTCTGATATTCTAGTCGGTTTATGATAGTCGGCTTACCACGATATATTTATTTTGTCTATGGCTGCATCAGTTCAATTTGATCTCATAGATTGATTAGGTATATCACATCACGCGTGCGTAGATCGTATCGGCTTACTGGGAGCGGTTTATCATCAGTTTGTGCTGCATCGGTTAGGTCCGACCTATTAAACTGCAAGTGATAAATCGTTCCTGTTAGGTTGATACCTTGTGCGCAAGCGTCTTATCGGAGCGTATAGCCGATAAGTTATCGTATTTTACATCACGATCGCATCAGATCTATCGGCCTATCGAGGTATTGTTATCATCATCAGTCTGTGCTGCAACGGTTGGGTCCGATCTACTAGACTGACGATAATAGCTTTACTCTTGATGAGCCGATGGGTTTTAATGCGGCGTCTTATCGGAGTGCTCAGCCGATAAGTTATCTCTTAAATACAGCCGATTATACTGCTTGCCTTGTTATACATTCTTGCCTGCATTATTGTTACGATCGGCTAAGGGCTAGCCGATTAGTTTACTCTGCCGATCCGAGTGCGAGCACAAGCAAGTTCTCGGGCACAAGCTCAATCAAGTTCCCGGGCACAATCAGTTCATAAGGACTCGGGCACGGGTACAAGTGAGGACCCGGGCACAGGCACGACCTCAGGTAAGGACCCGGGCACGAGCACAGGTAAGAGCACGGGCACGGACGGAGGACGAAGATCCGGGCGCGAGCGCGAGCAAGGCCCGGGCGCGGGTGCGGGCAATATCTTTGCAGTGATAATAGTAATCTTTAATCATAATCGGCTGGAGTTTATTTAATCTATTTATTTATTTATACATCCTGCCTATTTACTTTATCAGTTTACAGCCGATTTTTGGGCATCTCTTCAATGATCGGCTAGTTTAATATCTGTTTATTATTATGCTATTACTCATGCCGTCATCGGCTTATAGTCGATGTATAAGTGGTACAGTGCAAATCGGCCATCGGTCGATGAAATGAGTCCAAGCTGGCTTCCAACCGATTGGCTCACGAATTTGACATCTTTTCTCCTTGTCAATTGCAGGGTCAAATTGACTGGCACGCCTACGAACCTCAAGATTTTAGGACCTGCGCTGGAGTGAAGCAAATCTCCCAGGCCTTCGCGTGTCTCCAAGGCGCCGGACGGCCCCGGCGGTTTTCGGCGTCAACAATAATATGGCGGCGTATTGTCAGGAGGTATGAAAGCTTGAAAACAAGTTCGACGGGCTGAAGATAACACATGTATTACGACAATACAATGAAGCTGTAGATGAATTGGCTAACATGGGATCCAAACTAGAAGTGGTCCCGACTGGGGTTTTCGTCGAACAATTGTTGGAGTCATCAGTCAAGAAGAAACTAGTGGATGAGCAATCGGGGGCCAAACCTACCCCGGCAACAGGCGAAGCACTACTTATCTCTCAAGACTGGCGGAACCAATTTTCAAATTCCTCTTGGACAACGAACTCCCAGAAGATCGCAGCGAATCCGAGCGGATTAAACGTTGAAGCAAATATTTTCTTGTAATCGGAGAAGACCTTTACCGTCGAAGCGCATCCGGAGTCCTCATCCGCTGCATCACATCCGAGGAGGGCAAGCAGATTTCTGCAGTCGATCCACTCAGGCATCTGTGGTAACCATGCTGCATCCAGGATGTTAGTCGGAAAGGCTTACAGATAGGGTTTTTTCTGGCCGACTGAGGTAACAGACGCTAAAGACATAGTTCGCACATGCGAGGGATGCCAATTCTTTGCATGGCAAACACATCTTCCAGCTCAAGAACTTCAAACAATTCAAATCTCTTGGCCCTTTGCAGTGGAGGCTTGACATGTTGGCCGTTCAAGAAAGCGGCCAGGAGGGTTCACACACTTGTTCGTCGCAGTGGACAAATTCACAAAGTGGATCGAGGCAAAACCCGTTGCTACCATAACCGCGGCATGAGCAAAGGACTTCATCATGAGTATTTTATACCGATTTGGACTTCCCAACCACATCATAATGGACAACGACACTCAGTTCACTAGCAGCATTTTTCTAGATTTCTGTGACAACTTCGGCATCAAGATCTGTTATGCTTCTGTGGCACACCCGCGAAGTAATGGGTAGGTCGAGTGTACCAATGGCATGGTGTTACAAGGTATCAAGGCTAGGGTATTCGACCAACTACAACCATATGCAGGGCGGTGGGTACAAGAACTCCCATCTGCTCTCTGGTTTGTAAGAACCATGGTTTGTCGGGCAACAGGGTAATCCCCTTTCTTCCTAGTTTATGGTACTGAGGCTATGTTACCAACCAAGTTGGAGTTCGGCTCTCCGCGAGTTTGGGCCTACTCAAAAGATAAGTCAAACGAAGACCGACTGGTCAAACTCGATCAGTTGGAAGAAGCAAGGGACATGACAACTTTCCAGTTGGCACGGTATCTCCAAGGCCTACGTCGTTATCACAGTCAGAATGTTTGTGGCCGTGCTTTTTCGGTGGGTGATCTCGTTTTGAGAAAAATACAAACCACCAAAGACAGGCATAAACTATCCCCTTTATGGGAGAGCCATTCATTATCGCTAAGGTAACACGTCCATGAGCCTACCAACTAAAGACAGAAGACGGTATCCTAGTCAACAACTCATGGAATATAGAACTGCTACGTCCTTTCTATACCTAAGTCTTGTATTATGTTTTTATGCATGAATAAAGTTCTTTACTCTGACTCACTACATTGCTTGTTCCAACCAAGCAGTGAGTCAGGGGCTGCATGTATTATATGCCTTGTTAATAAAATCCGAGCTTGTTTTATCTATGTCACGAAGTTCTACAATGATTATGCTAAGTTTGCCCGAGTATAGCTCTGTGAAGTGAATGTTTGTTCCTAAGTTTATCTCAATCTACTCGGTGCAGACTACGTAGTCGAGTAAAGCAAATGATGACTCAGAATAAGCAAGTACTCGGCAGCATTCTTTACAAAAGTTATATACATTCATCAATAGTCACCGACTGCATAATCGTTTTGTTTTTACATGCCCAGGTCCTTGGCTATTGTCTCCACAGTCAGCCTCACCTGGCTGATTAGCTCCAATGCCTCTTCGGGAGTTGTCCCCTCAGCAAAACCCTCACCAACGGCCTCGATGTCTACCCTAGGGTAGATCAATTTGGTCATGGCGAGAGCTTGGGCGACGCTGACGGCTACACGCTGTCGATGTTTTACACCGGCAATAAATATATGGGGCTAGTCGGCGGATAGAAACTTGATGGATTGCAAAGGAACACAGGGAGATTTTATACTGGTTCAGGCCCTCGATGTGAGGTAATACCCTACGTCCAGTTTGGGGTGTATTCCTTTGAGGAATTATGGTGGTGATTCTGGTGAACCAACTCAACCTGTGTGCTACTATCAGCTCGTGCCCTCAGGGGGCGCCCTGCCTCCCCTTATATACTGGGGGACAGGGGTACAAGGTAGGAGTCCCAGCCGGATACGGCCAAGGGATCTCCTCTTAGAGATATAACGCACCCGACTAGGACTGTATATTCCTTTATATACAAGGCAAAGTCTGCCGAATCTAGCTATATCTCTAATTACAAGGCTAGGCCCATCCTCTATCCGGGTGGCCCATATGCTTGTCATGAGGTACCCGGGGCCCATGGCACCCACACACGCTCATCCGAGTACTTTTTCAAGACACTCGGGGCTTCACTTAGGCGGTCTTGCACCTGGGTGACGGTATTGGAGCTGGTCCTAGAATAGTGAGATTGCATGATGTCAAGGAGCCCTTTCACGGATCCAACGAGGATTTCCCATGACTCCTTGATCGTCTTGATTTCCTCTGCGAAGGCGCCAAACTAAATTTGGGTGTTGGCTTTTGAAACTGTTTAGATGCATCAACAAGAATATTTGTTAGCCGAGACATGCAGTCAGAGCAACAAGCAGACGAGCCAAGATCATTGTCAAGTGGGAGACTTACTAGCATAGTCGGCCTCCACCTTGGCTTTGGCCTTCTCTACTTCCTTCAGCTTTTCATCTTGCTTTTTCCTCTCCTTTGCCTGGGCGTTCAGCTCAGCTTTGAGGGCTGCAAATTAAAACAGTCAAAAACTCAAGATTGCAGTCCAAGCTCAACAAGGCAGTCGGGAATCAACAACGATGGAGAAGTCTACTCGGGATTTACTCAGGAGGACAACACAGAAGACTTATTTCTAATCTTTTCAGCTTGGGCCTAGTTTTTATCCCTAAGCTTGTTTACCGATCCCCTCAGCCACGTTTCCCTCTCTTGGCTAGTCTACTCCAGGTCATCCTTGGCTACCTGGAGCTGGCGCAGTCATTGGAGCTGGGAGGCGAGCTCGGTTAGGACCTTATTCATCTTCTCTGAGCGATCGACAATCTTTTCCTCATAACAAACCAGAGGAAATCAGAGTCAAATGGCAGAATACCAGATCAATGGAAACTATCAAGAACTAAACATGGTGAGATTCGCTACATACCTGGACTCCCTTGGATGCAGCGATTGCAGCATGTATGATATTTTTGTCCTCCCTCAATGCTGCTTCCTTATCATGCTTGTAGCTCTCTGCAACTCCCTCAGGGGTGACCCAATGAAAAGTCCTTGGAAGGTTGCACGGAGGGGCTTCGAGCCTAGGGAGATCTCCTTCATCAGAAGACGATGGTATTGACGGCGATGGGGTCCTAGCCCTGAGTTCGGCAGCTATAGGATCTTCGACGATCTGCTCAGGGGCTGGGGCAGCAATTTCAGCATCCGTTCCCTGGTTGGCCGGCGCTGGTAACTCTGCTGTCAGGACTGCTTCAGCTTCAGTAGCTGGGGCAGCCTCTGGCTCGGCAGATGACGTTACTAGTTCTGGCTCGGCTGGGATGGGCTCGGTGGCAGAAGCTGGTGGCATGGTCCCCTTGGGATCTATGTCAACTCGCTTCCTACACAAGAAGTCAAATATCAAGACACTACCACATCATTCAAGATTCTTAGAAGATTGAAGATTGCTTACCTCATAGAAGTCTTGAACTTCCACGAGGGAGCTCCAGAAGATGTCGGCGAGGGGCTTGATAGCTTGCTTGGTGGCGGAGAGCTGTCGACTGTCGGGCCAGTCGGCGTGGTAGTTGGCTGTGGCAATTTGGCCCCAATCGGCTCTATTCCTGACACAGCCGACTAGGGAGTTGAGGCACTCGGCGGCGCTGGCCCTTTGGGCTTGGTGACGCCAGTCTTGGGCCTGGCGGCATGGGAGCTAAACTGGCAGGATCCTTGATCTTCAGGCTCCCCGGCGCTGCACTCGGCGTGTTTTTTTTTCTTGCCTGGATCTTCAATTGGTTTCTTCCTAGCGCTCTTGGAGCTGGGTTGGGTAGCAAAAGGGCTAGCTGGCCACTTCTTCGTTTTGGTGGCCGGCTAGTTTTCGGAGTCATTATCAAACTCCACACAGTCCTGCAAGTATTTCGACTACATACATCATGCATTGCAGAACAATCCAAGATAGATATTCGCAAACATTCATCACAGATGGATAACGATTCAATATCAGTCTTTCTAGATTACCTATGGCCGAGGCCTGCTCTAGCTGTAGGGCATGGGAGTGCATTCTGCGTCCTCAGTCTCCACTACCCCATTGACAAAGAAGCCGAGCAGGGTATTAGTAACCTTGTTCTTGTCGGCTATGTCAGGGTATTCATGGCTAGGATCATCCTTGCCCTGGTAATCCCAACCAAAGTGACTCCTGGCCTTTAGTGGCCTGGTCCGGCAGTTCAGGAAGCACCTCGCCACCCAGGGACTAGTCAGCCCCGAGCTCTTCAGGAGGTCGATTTTCTCCATCAATTGGTATACTTGTCCCATCTCTTCATAATTTGGCACTAAAGACCAGCTGGGTAGAACTGTTGGTGGAGAACCAGTGAAAGGGGGCAGAGAAGGTTCGAGATTAGAACAGTAGAACTATTCTCTGTGCCAGCCCTTAAGGAAGGTTTTCAAAGGAACGCTGAGATAAGATTTCTTCATCTCATTCCTAAGTTGGAGACCGGCTCCCCCAATGGTTTCGATCTTGTTCTTGGATGGTTGGGGCTTTATGTGGAACAAATACCGAAAGAGATTGAAATGGGGCTTGACCCCTAGAAAGGCTTCGCACAGAGTGGCGAAGATGGAGATGTGCAGGATAGAGTTGGGATTCAAATTCACCAACTCTATTTGATAGAAAGACAAAAGTTGGTGAAGAAAATCCGAAGAAGGGAGGGCAAGACCGTGATCAACGAACGAGGTGAAGACAACGGTCTCACCAGATTTGGGCCTAGGCATGGATTCCCCTTCTACGGTGCGCCAATGGATGATATCTTGTTCCTGTAGCATCAACCATTTCTCCAATAGCTTCAGCTTCAATAGGCTGTAGTCCGACATCGGCCAGACTCCGGCGGTCATCTCTGGGATCTTGAATGGGGCTTTCGGCATTGCTGGAGATGAAAAGATTTGGGAGAAAGACTCGCTGTAACACGTAAAAAAAAGAGAAGAAACAAAAAGAAGGGAGCTTCCTGGGCCGGCCATGGGCGGTACGGCCCATCCAACTAGCCCACACCCCTCTCTCCCATGCTCCTCCTCCACCAGTGCTCTTTTCCCCTCCCTCGCACATTCCCTGCCTCTCCCTCTCTCTTCCATGGCTGTCAAGCCCTCAATCCCCTCCATACAGCACCAAATCTTTGGGGGAAGCTAGCAAAACGGATCGAGCTCGACAAGAGGAGCAAGAAAAGGTGCATCTTCGGTGTAAATCCGTCCTTCCGCGTCTCATACTGCTACCCTAGGGTTTGGGGGTAACCAAGGTGAGCCAGGTTTAATCTTCCCTACCACAACTTGGATGAATACAATGGAGTTTTACCTTCGGAATGAATGGGTTTGTGGGGAGTAAGGCTATTTGGGAGTTTCCCCTTGAATTTCAGGTTTGCAATTTTTGCAGTTTTGCTTGGGGGGACCGTTTTGGGCAACATAGAGGCCGAAATAAATATTTTGGTGAACTACAAAGTTGCAGAGGACCTTCAGATCTATGTGTCTCTGAAATTTTGTGATTTTAGCCCAAGCGGTTTAAGAGTTATGACTTTCCTATGTTGGCTGTCTTGTTCTGATGAAGTTCTGGACAGAACTGGATCTAGGAGGATTTCGAGACTCTTATCAGTGTTTTTAGCCTTTCCATGTATGAGAGCCTTGTAGTAATTTCCATTATGTTTCCAAATTGGTAAATATCATGATTTTTGGGTGAAGGGAACTCCAGTTATGGAATTTTATTTTTAGCTGTACTGTTTCCTTAGCAGGATTCGAGTTAAGGTCTCAGCATGCTTTAGGCCATCTAAATAATTCTTTCTGCAAGGGTGCATAATACCAAAGTTGTATATTATGAGATTCTCTGTTCTTTGGTAAAATTTTATGACTTTTGGACATAAGGATCTGGAGTGATGAAAATGTGAAGCTTGCTGACTCAATTATTGAGCAGATTCTGTTGTCTATTTTTAATGGCAGTTTAGGCCATCTTAGAAACATGATTGAAATAAAAGCTCTACAGCAAAGTTGTAGGCCTTGTTGTGTAGATTCTAAAAGTGCTTTTGTTTGCCATCATACCCTGTATTGTTTGAAAGATAAAATTGTTTTGCTTGGATGTCGGGTTGGGGCATAGGAGCGCTTTAATTTCTATAGCTACTTGTTAGCATGAGTTTTTTTTCTTATCATATATTGTTAAAGCAGGTGGTGTTGCTCCGGATCGCACCTAAAGCGGTCAACACTTCATTGGAGGCAAGTAAACGTGGCGATGGTTTGCTACAAGCTTTGACTTGCTATTTATTTTACCTCTACCTTAAAATTTCAAAAATATGATTGCTATAATAAGGCCGCTCAAACCACGTTATAATCATTTTGACATATGCTCTATGTTTTTCTATGGTGATATTTATGCTCCTATGTTTATGGATTGATGATGCTCTGGTTGGTATGGTGGAATGAGTCGTGTTGGTTATATAGAGAGATGTTCATGATGTCATATGCAGTTATTCTTCTTTTATAAGGCATTTGCATTGTATCTCAGTCCTTCATGGGCATATGGAGTTATGTCGCCGCTTGTAGCCACGACCGTACTGGTAAAGCATCGTTTATCGGGCATAACGATGCGGCTTCATACTTTGTGGGGTATGAAGGCAGGAGACATGGCATTTGCATTGCATATGCATTTTAATTTTTTTTGGACCATGACATGCATGCCTTGGTTTAAGGTTTTGGGAGTGTTTGTGGGAGGCTATGCTTCTCCCTAGTTCGGTGGTGACTAATCCTTATCTTATATGCGGTTGTTTCGCTTGTTGGAGGTATCTCGGTTAGCATGTAATTGAAGATTAAATCGATGCTTACTAATCTTGCAGTTTAAATAGCCTGTTAAAGTAGTTTACTTGCTGAGATTTCATTTCTCACCCCCCTTTCTATCTCTCTAGGTACTCAAGTGGCTTTTGCTTGAATGGTGGGAAAGTAGCAGCACACACTACACATTCACGTCATCTATTAGTGTGAAACTTGTGTGATAATAATAATAATACCAGAACTTGGAGCCTCTGTTCTTCAGATAACTTTAACTTAGACCTTGTGGTTGTTGTTAGGTTGTTCTTGTCAGACTTTGTTTAATGCTGAGCTGCTCATTAGGATGCTTTATCTTGTTGTGGTACTTAGTTTTATCTCTCCTTATGTTGTTGCTTCCGCATTGCTCTGTTATAAAGGTCATGCTGCCGAAATTTTTTTTTTGTTGGATAGCCTCCTTGCCATCCTTTTTTGTGCCTTTTTAGGCAGGGTTTTGTGGGGTGTTACAGTTGGTATCAGAGCTTAGGTTTTGATTCTAGGAAAGGAAGATAAGGCTTTATTTGACACACTTACACAAGTAGGTGGGGGTACGGGTGTATATGTTTGTTTCTATGCTTGTTTTATTTAAAGTTTGCCCTCTTCTTTAGAATGTTGGGATTAATTGGTTTGTTGGTTGTCTCTTGTGGTGGCTGCAGTTATGCCACCTAAGAAGCGTACTCGGCCAGAGCCGAGAGGCAATGCCTAGGGAGAGAGCAATAGTCAGGCGGAGCTGCTAGCTAGAATGCAGGAAATGGAAAATGAGTTGAGGGCACTCAGACAGGCTAGTCGTGAAGGTGCTGGATGAGCTACACCTAGTTCTAGTGCAGCCGTTGTTATGGGTCAGGATGAGCCTGCTACAGGGGGTCCCAAGAGTGGGGTCTCACTGAAAGAGTGGGTGGGCATGAAGCTAGATAATTTTGATGGTAGTTCCACTCCAGTCCAGGCTGCTGATTGACTATCATATGTTGAGGACAAGATGGAGGCTTTTGAGGTATTGGCTCAGGACCATGTTCGCTATGGCACACAATTACTGAAGGGCAAGGCACAAATCTGGTGGAAGGGTGTGCAGTCTGCTCGCACTGCTACACATGGTCCTTTGTTTTGGGCAGAGTTTGTTAGGCAGTTTGAGCGGAGGTTCTACCTAGCGACTTTCCTGGACAAGATGAAGCTTGATCTAAACAATTATGTTCAGGATACGAAGACAGTGGCCGAGTATGAGATTGGCTTCAACCAAATTGTTCACTTTGTTCCACATGTGGCCCATGATGAGGTAGAGAAGGCCAGGCAGTTCCGTCAGGGCCTTAAGCCTGCAATTCACCATATGCTTGGCGCCTTTACTATCACAGACTTTCGCTCCATGGTGGAGCAAGCTTTAGGAGTTGAGATGTAGCTTATGTACACCGCTGACCTTTACAAGTCCTCATGTGGTGAGCATTCTCGGAGTCAGGGAGATAGAAAGGGCTATTCTGGTGGTCCGAGTCATAAGAAGGGGAAGTTTCAATGTCACCATGCTTATCGTGGCAGCTCCACTCAGTCTCGCACTTCAGGAGGGACTACTCCTCAGTATCGCGCCATTCCCAAACCTGGTATGGGGATGGTGTGCTTTAGGTGTGGTGATCCGCACCGTCTCAAGGAGTGTCGATGGTCTAGCAAGTGCTCCATTTGTGGACAGGACCACAAAAATGTGGTTTGCAGGAAGAATCCCAATGCCAAGCTTCGATGGGAGCCAGTGTCTTCTTCTTTAGCTTCTAGCGGTACAGTTCAGATGATGGCAGCGCCTCCTACTCTCGTGCCCGTGCCGCCTACACATCAATACCTGCTGCCACCTTCGGATATTCCACCGGTCCCTATACCTCACTCTGGGGCCTTCTAGCTGCCCCGCGCCACTACTCCTTCGACACCCATCGTTCCTTGGGTTCCTGCACCAGCTGCTCCTACTGTGGGAGCCACTTCTTTGACTAGTGTCCTAGGGGTATATGCTATGCCGTCAACTGACAGCAAAGACCATGGCGATGTGGTGACAGGTATCATTTCAGTTGATTCTTTTGTTGCACGTGCTCCTTTTGATTCTGGAGCTAGTTTCTCGTTTGTCTCGGAGGTTTTTGTGGGTCATACAAGATTAGCTATGTAAAGTATTGGAGAAGCTATTGTGGTTAGTTCCGCTAGAGGGCCTATTTCTAGTTCTTTTGTCTTTCCTGGTTGTGTTGTTTCTCTTATGGATGAGGATTTTGTTGCTAACCTATTAGTCATTCCGTTGGAGGGGTTTGATGTGATTCTTGGCATGGATTGGCTTTCTCAATATAAGGCTGTTATCTCTTGTTTCTGGAAGACAATCTCTTTACAAGCGCCATCAGGGCAAGAGGTCATTTTTCAGGGGAGTGGTTTGAAGTACACCCTCTCTTTGCTTTGTCACCTGCTACCAGACCGTAGGACACGGAAGTCTGGCATCCTTTTTGCTATGGTTGATGATCGTGGGGCTTCTTTGCGTGTGGAGGACATTCTAGTGGTGTGTCATTATCTTGATGTTTTCCCTGATAAACTTCCTGGTTTGCCTCCCAAAAGAGAGCCAGTTTTTCAGATCAAGTTGATTCCTGGTACACAACCTATTTATAAGGCACCATACAAGATGGCTCCTGTTGAGCAAGTGGAGTTAAAGAGGTAGCTGGATGACCTACTTGCTAAGGGCTTTATTCACCCAAGCGCATCGCCTTGGGCTGCACTTGTTTTGTTTGTGGAGAAGAAGGATGGCACAAAAAGGCTCTATGTGGACTATAGGGCACTTAATCAAGTAACAATCAAGAACAAGTATCCTTTATCTCATATTGATGCCCTTTTTGATCAGTTGAGAGGTGCTAAGGTGTTTTCCAAGATTGATTTGCAATCTGGCTATCATCAACTTTGAATTAAAGATGAGGATATTGAGAAGACGGCTTTCAATACAAGGTATGGACACTATGAGTACGTTGTCATGTCCTTTGGACTAACAAATGCTCCTGCTGTCTTTATGGAGGCCATGAATAGGATGTTGCATGAGTACTTGGATATTTTTGTGGTAGTTTTTATTGATGATATCTTGGTCTACTCTAAGTCCAAAGAGGAACATGAGGTTCATCTCAGTCTTGTCCTGGATGCTCTTAGGAAAAACAAGTTCTATGCAAAGTTGAAGAAGTGTGCCTTTTGGCTTTCTGAAGTGAGCTTTTTGGGACATGTGATTAATCAAGATGGTATTATGGTTGATCCAAAGAATGTTGCCTCAGTGGTAGGATGGCAAAGGCCAACCAACGTGACAGAGGTTCGGAGTTTTCTTGGACTCGCTGGTTATTATAGGCGGTTTGTGAAGGGTTTCTCAATCATTGCAAAACCAATGACTAGGCTGACCGAGAAGGATGCTCCATTTATATGGACTAGTGAATGCGAGGCCAGTTTTCTGACTTTGAAAAGTAAATTGGTGAATGCTCCTATATTGGCCTTGCCTAAAAGTGGTAAGCGCTTTACTTTGTATACGGATGCCTCCCGTATTGGGCTTGGTTGTGTGCTTATGCAAGAAGGCAAAGTAATTGCTTATGCTTCACGACAGTTGAAGAAGCATGAGTAGAATTATTCGACACATGACTTAAAGCTGGCTGCAATGGTCTTTGCATTGAAGATCTGGAGGCACTATCTTTATGGTGAGTCATGTGACATCTTTACTGATCATCAGAGTCTCAAGTATATCTTTACTCAGAAGGAGTTGAATTTTAGACAACGTCGATGGCTAGAGTTGATAAAGGATTATGATGTGACTATCCAGTACCATCCAGGAAAAGCAAATGTGGTGGCGGATGTAGGATAGGGGTTCCCAAGGTGGCGATGCCCTTAATTTCAGATTTAGATTGTATGGGTATTTCTTTTTGTTATATGGGTGTTGCAAACTAGGAGACTCAAATGATCGTTCAGTCTTCCCTACTTGAGCGTGTGCATGAGGCTCAGAAGCATGATTGCTTGCTTTAGGAGGTTCGAAAAAGGATTTCCGAAAGTAGACCACGAGAGTTCAACATAGATGAGCATGGGGTGATATGTTCAGGGGACGTCTTTGCATGCCACAGAAATCAACTATGAAGATGGATATTCTAAGGGAGGCACATCAAACTCCTTATACAGTCCACCCTGGGGAGACCAAGATGTACCGGGACTTGAAACAAAACTTCTTGTGGAAAAGGATGAAGCCTGATAATGCTAAATATGTGGTAGCATGTGGAGTTTGCCAGCAGGTTAAGGCAGAGCACAAAAAGCCAGCAGGTCTGTAAAAGCCTTTGGAGATCCCCGAGTGGAAATGGGAACATATTACTATGGACTTTGTAGTTGGTTTACCTAGGTCACTACAAGGTAGGGAGGCTATATGGGTTGTCGTTGACAGACTCACAAAAACTGCTCATTTCATTCCAATGAAAACAACTAACTCTGCACCAGACTTGGTCCCCTTATATATTAAGGAAGTGGTGAGACTGCATGGTGTGCCAAAGTCAATTATTTCAGATCGGGACCCCAAATTTGTGTCTAATTTCTGGCAAAGTCTACAAAGTGCTTTGGGCACAAATCACACACTTAGTACCGCTTTCCACCCACAAATAGATGGTCAATCAGAGCGTACTATTCAGACCTTAGAGGGCATGCTTCATGCTTGTGTTCTTTCTTGGAAAGGTAATTGGGAGGATCATTTAGCCTTAGAAGAGTTTGCTTATAATAATAGCTACCAAGCTAGTATCAAGATGGCTCCATACGAGGCTTTGTATGGAAGGTGTATCTCTCCCATATGTTGGGAAACTTTGGGTGAGAGGTCTTTGGTTGGTCCAAATTGGGTTCAAGAGACATCTCACAAGGTGCGTGAAATACAACAAAACTTGTTGGCTGCTTAGAGTCGATAGAAGAGTTACGCGGATGTAAGGAGGCGAGATTTAGAGTTTGCAGTGGGTGATCAGGTCCTTCTCAGAGTGTCACTGACCAAAGGTATTGTGCAGTTTGGTACTACAGGGAAGCTTAGCCCAAGGTACATTGGTCCGTTTGTGATCATAGCCCAGGTAGGCAGCTTGGCATATCGGTTGCAGTTGTCAGATTCATTGAGGGGAGTACGCAATCTCTTTCATGTTTCTATGTTAAGGAAGTATCTGAGGGACCCTGAGCACAAGATTGATCTAGAGCCAATTAGAGTGGAGCAGGACCTGACAATTGAATGCCAACTAGTGTGCATGTTGGACTCTTAAGAGCGAGTCATGAGGAGGAGAACTATCAAATATGTTAAGGTTCTTTGGACCAACCAATCAGAGTGAGAAGTAACTTGGGAGCCCAGTGAAAGGGGGCAGAGAAGATTCGAGATTAGAATAGTAGAACCATTCTCTGTGCCGGCCCTTGAGGAAGGTTTTCAAAGGAATGTTGAGATAACTTTTCTTCATCTCATTCCTAAGTTGGAGACCAGCTCCCCCAATGGTTTTGATCTTGTTCTTGGATGGCCGGGGCTTTATGTGGAACAAATACCAAAAGAGATTGAAATGGGACTTGACCCCTAGAAAGGCTTTGCACAGAGTGGCGAAGATGGAGATGTGCAGTATAGAGTTGGGATTCAAATTCACCAACTCTATTTGATAGAAAGAAAAAAGTTGGCGAAGGAAATCCGAAGAAGGGAGGGCAAGACTGTGATCAAAGAACAAGGTGAAGACGACGGTCTCACCAGATTTGGGCGCGGGCATGGATTCCCTTTCTGCGGTGCGCCAATGGATCATATCTTGTCGCTGCAGCATCAATCGTTTCTCCAATAGCTTCAGCTTCAATGGGCTGTAGTCCGACATCAGCCAGACTCCGGCGGTCATCTCTGGGATCTTGAATGGTGCTTTCGGCATTGCTGGAGATGAAAAGATTTGGGGGAAAGACTCGTTGTAACACGTAAAAAAAGAGAAGAAACAAAAAGAAGGGAGCTTCCTGGGCCGGCCATGGGCAGGTCCGGCCCATCCAACCAGCCCACACCCCTCTCTCCCGTGCTCCTCCTCCACCAGTGCTTTTTTCCCCTCCCTCACACATTCCCTGCCTCTCCCTCTCTCTTCCATGGCTGTCAAGCCCTCAATCCCCTCCATACAGCACCAAATCTTTGGGGGAAGCTAGCAGAACGGATCGAGCTCGACGAGAGGAGCAAGAAAAGGTGCATCTTCAGTGTAAATCCGTCCTTCCCCGTCTCTTGCTGCTGCCCTAGGGTTTGGGGGTAACCAAGGTGAGCCAGGTTTAATCTTCCCTACCACAACTTGGATGAATACAATGGAGTTTTACCTTGGGGAATGAATGGGTTTGTGGGGAGTAAGGCTATTTGGGAGTTTCCCCTCGAATTTCAGGTTAGCAATTTCTGCAGTTTTGCTTGGGGGGAGTGTTTTGGGCAACATAGAGGCCCAACTAAATGTTTTGGTGAACTACAAAGTTGCAGAGGACCTTCAGATCTATGTGTCTATGAAATTTCATGATTTTAGCCTATGTGGTTTAAGAGTTATGATTTTTAGTATGTTGGCTGTCTTGTTCTGATGAAGTTCTGGATAGAACTAGATCTAGGACGATTTTGAGACTCTTATCAATGTTTTTAGCCTTTCCATGTATGAGACCCTTGTAGTACTTTCCATTATGTTTCCAGATTGGTAAATATCATGATTTTTGGGTGAAGGGAACTCCAGTTATGGAATTTTATTATCAGCTGTACTGTTTCCTTAGCAGGATTTCGAGTTAAGGTTTCAGCATGTTTTAGGCCATCTAAATAACTCTTTCTGCAAGGGTGCATTATACCAAAGTTGTATATTATGGAATTCTCTGTTCTCTGGTTAAATTTGATGATTTTTGGACATAAGGATCTGGAGTGATGAAAATATGAAGCTTGCTGACTCAATTCTTGAGCAGATTCTATTGTCTGTTTTTAATGGCAGTTTAGGCCATCTTAGAGATATGATTGAAATAAAAGCTCTACAGCAAAGTTGTAGGCCTTGTTGTGTAGATTCTAAAAGTGTTTTGTTTGCTATCATACCCTATATTGTTTGAAAGATGAAATTGTTTTGCTCCGATGTCGGGTTGGGGCATAGGAGCGCTTTAATTTCTATAGCTACTTGTTAGCATGAGTTTTTTTTTTCTTATCATATATTGTTAAAGAAGGTGGTGTTGCTCCGAATCATACCTAGAGCGGTCAACCCTTCATTGGAGGCAAGTAAACATGGCGATGGTTTGCTACAAGCTTTAACTTGCTATTTATTTTACCTTTACCTTAAAATTTTAGAAATATAATTGCTATAATAGGGCCACTCAAACCACATTATAATCATTTTGACATATGCTCTATGTTTTTTCTATGGTGATATTTATGCTCCTATATTTATGGATTGATGATGCTTCGGTTGGTATGATGGAATGAGTAGTGTTGGTTATATAGAGAGATGTTCATGATGTCATATGCAGTTATTCTTCTTTTATAAGGTATTTGCATTGCATTTCAGTCCTTCGTGGGCATATGGAGTTATGTCGCTGCTTGTAGCTATGACCATACCGGTACAGCATTGTTTATTGGGCATAACGATACGGCTTCATACTCTGTGGGGTATGAAGGCAGGAGACATGGCATTTGCATTGCATATGCATTTTAATTTTTTTGGACCATGACATACATGCCTTGGTTTAAGGTTTTGGGAGTGTTTGTGGGAGGCTATGCTTCTCCCTAGTTTGGTGGTGACTAATCCTTATCTTATATGCGATTGTTTCGCTTGTTGGAGGTATCTCGGTTAGCATGTAATTGAAGATTAAATCGATGCTTACTAATCTTGTAGTTTAAATAGCTTGTTAAAGTAGTTTACTTGCTGAGATTTCATATCTCACCCCCCTTTGTATCTCTCCAGGTACTCAAGTGGCTTTTGCTCAAAGGGTGGGAAAGTAGCAGCACACACTACACATTCACGTCATCTATTAGTGTGAAACTTGTACGGTAATAATAATAGTACCAGAACTTGGAGCCTCTGTTCTTCAGATAACCTTAACTTGGACCTTGTGGTTGTTGTTAGGTTGTTCCTGTCAGACTTTGTTTAATGTTGAGCTGCTCATTAGGATGCTTTATCTTGTTATGGTACTTAGTTTTATCTCTCCTTATGTTGTTGCTTCCGCATTGCTCCGTTATAGAGGTCATGCTGCCGAAATTTTTTTTTTGGTTGGATAGCCTCCTTGCCATCCTTTTTGGTGCCTTTTTAGGCAGGGTTTTGTGCGGTGTTACACTCGTGGAGACTTGGAATGGATGTGGTGGAGCAGAATCAAGCGAGTCTCGAGTGGGGGGCGCTGGATATGGCGAACCCTAGAGCGCGAAATTTGGGCGCGGAAGCTAGAAGATGAAATGATTGATGGAGAAGAGGGAATCTTTTCTCTCTCCTCGCTTTATAAAGCCTATGCTGATAGGTGGGCTTGGGCCAACTAATTTAGTACTAGACCACAAGATATGAGTTTCTAAATAGCATGCTCTATTGAGCCGACTGCTGGCTGTGTTAAAATCACAGTGCAGATGCTATTAACAGAAACCGATTAAATAATCAGATATGCTTCATAAAAGCCTAATTGCTAGGTACATGTGTTCAGATATCTGAATTATTTACCAGGTATTGAGGATATATCAAGGATCGACAGCTGGTCTCCATTAAAATTGGAGATACAGGTATCTCTCAAGTACACCTAACTATATATTGGGTTAAAATCCAAGAAGTGGTACTCGGCTTATATGCTTAGCCAACAATTCCCTGAGCAAAAATTCTTCCATCTGACATGATGCTGAAAAGTCTAATTTCAGTGTAGTATACTACTCAGGTACCTCATGGGAAGCATTAGGGCCACTCGGACAAAGGATGGTCCTAACCTTGTAATTAGGGATACAATAGGACTTGGCATATATTACCTTGTACGACAAGGAAAGGATATAGTCCTAGTCGGGCACGTTGTATTCCTAGAAGGAAATCTCTTGGTCGGAGTCCGACTGGAATTCCTACCCTGTAACCCTATCCCCCGATATATAAAGGGAGGCAGGGCGCCCCTTGAGGGCAGAGAGAGTCACCAGAACTCATACAATCTCACCAAAGAAAGCTCAAAGACAATACACCACACCTGGACGTAGAGTATTACCTCATCTCAAGGGCCTGAACCAGTATAAATTGTTTCATGTTGCTTTACAATCCATCAAGTTTAGGTCTCACGAGTAGCCCCATATTCTCATTGCCAGTGTAAAACATCAACAAGAAGAAGCACTCGGACGGTGGGTACTCGGGAGCAAGGCACTCGGGAAATCTTCACCAATGGGGATGAGCACTCGGCATCAGCTGTGACTCAACTATGAAGGTCTTAGGGGCTGCTGTGGAGGCCATGGGCCCACAAGTACCTCATGAGAAGCATTAAGGCCACTTGGACAGATGATGGGCCTAACCTTATAATTAAGGATACAATAGGAGTCGGCATACTTTACCTTATACGACAAGGAAATGATATAGTCTTAGTCGGGCATGTTGTATTTCTAGAAGGAAATCCCTTGGTCGGAGTCCAACTAGGAATCCTATTCTATAACCCTGCCTCCTCGGTATATAAGGGGAAGCAGGGCACCCCCTGAGGGCAAAAGAAGAACAACTCATACAATCTTACCAGAGAAACCTCAAAGGCAATACACAATAGCTAGAAGTAGGGTATTACCTCACCTCGAGGGGCTGAACCAGGATAAATCGTCTCGTGTTTCTTTGCAATCCATCAAGTTTAGGTCTCATGAATAGCCCCATATTCTTATTGCCAGTGTAAAACATCGATACATCATCTAGCGGGCAGTGGCGTGCTCGGTCCCCATGACCTCGCTGTGCCTCTCAGCCGCCGTGGCTTGGTCCTTCAGCCGTTGGATCTCAATAGCCATGGCCTCACCCTGCATGGACGCCATCTTTTGCTCAGAGTCAAGGGCCTATTCCAAGGCTCGCATGCAGTCGGCAGAGTCCACTCCTCGGCCGGCCACCTGCACTTCGACCCTGACGATGGCCTACTCCCGCTCGGCCAGGGCAACCTCAGCCCTCCTGATCGCCTCGATGCAGGAGTCCAGCACGGTGGTGGAGTCTTGTAGCTCCACACCCTAGAGCTCAAGTTGCTCCTCATGCCTGTTCATGTCCTCGTAGGACTGGCGCACTCTGGCCTCGGCTGCGCGGAGGATGCCCTCACATTGTGTGGCGGCCTTCTCTTGCTTGGTCACTGCCTCCTCGCGGCGTGCAAGCTCCCATCCGTGCTCCTCCGCTTGTTCCTCGAGGACGGCAAAGGCCTCTCGCTGGCTATGGAGCTCCCTCAAGGCCTTCGCAGCCTCCTCCCTCGTGGCAATGGCCTCGACACGTTCTGCTCTAGGGCGGTGCATTCCCACTCCACCTCAGGCACGTCGTAGTCGTAAACCGCCTTGGTGGCACGGACGAGCGCCTCCAGCTGTTGGCGCCCCTCTTGAAGGTGGACCTCCTCTACGGCTAGGGTGGAGCGCATCTTGTTGAGCTCTGCCCACCCAGCGAGGGTGGTCCCGGGCGCGACTCAACAACTCCAGGAAGGACATTCGGCCCCTCCCCCTACCTTTGTGTCCCGAGCCATGATGCACACATGCGTCGTTGGGATAGCAGGATCAAGGACGTGTCGATTCAACGACTCGACCCACGATCTCGCCCTCCGGCTCAACCATCCCCCCTAGTAGTGGCAGAGACCCAGGGGCTGCCCCCTCATGGTGGGGTGGGTTGACCTTTGGCGCTACCGCTGCCTTGGTCTCTATGACCCCGAGAGAACTCAGGGCCCCTAGTCCCTGCATGGGACTCGTCTCCTTGGGCTGCCTAGGGCACGAGGAGCAGAATGGGGGGAGGGCAACAAAGAACCAATAAGAATCCAAAGAGGAGGAGACGAGTATGAATCCACACAAATCGAGAGGGTCGCAAGGGCTTTACCTAGGCCTCGGTCCGGTCAAGCCCCATGGTGAGCTAGCGAACGGGCGCCTCTCAGGCATTGGCGTCGTCTTCTTCTTCTTCGCTGGGGGGCTAGGAGCACATCCCTCCCTCAGCACGGGCCGTGTCTTGGGGCCAATCTCTTCCGTCCCTGGCCCCAAGCCTCTGGAGGCCCTGTCATCTTGCAGTTGGCTTGACCCGCTGGCCTCAACGTCATGTGCCATGCGTTGCTATGCGGCAATCCGGGGCGGCGATGGTGGCCGCCGTGGGTTGTGTGACTTCGGGGGACTTGGGCTCTGAGGGCGTTTGCCTGCCCTCCTCGAGTCCCAGGGGTAGGTAGCGCCTCCTGTGGAGCCAGTCCCCGGGGCCTGAGTAGCTTCACCGTCACGGCAAGCCCCATCGCCATTGTTCCCTAGAATTCGCATAGTCCCGGGAGCCATCCCGGACGTGCGCTCTAGGATGTCCTTGGCGTCGCACTTGGGGACAATCGCTTGCAGTGCCACCCTCACTGGGTCGTTGCAGAGTGCCAAGTCTTCCCTAGGCAACTCGCTGGTGGGGACGTCGCCGGATCCGATGACCACCCTCAGCAAGTACATCAGCTCCGCTCACCTCTAGTTGTGGCTTGCACCCACGTGTGTCCGAGTCGTGTTGCAGTCACCGGTCTAGAGCCACACTGGGCGAGAACGGTCTTGCAGCGGCGCCAGCCACCACCGCAGGAAGTCACCTATCACCATCGTGGAGGTCAACCGCTCCGCCCGCAACTTGGCAATCCGGCAGATCACTGGATTGAAGCGGGGTCCTCCTCAGGGGCCTCCACCTAGGCTAGGGCATGTGATGGGGAGAGGGTACCCGATCTTTCTGAGATTGATAACTATCGATTTGGGGGGTGGAGATGACCCTGGCAATCCGACTACAAACGCACGACGTCGCTTGCGCCTTAGCAATCGCTGAACCAACTCCGAGATGTTATTGATCCTGTTGGCGGCGTGATCAACCTGAACACGAGGTTCAATCCCTGCGAGCAATTGAAGAACTAGCAAGAATAAGACGTAGGCAATCTAATATTGTGAATATGAATGAAGCATAAATTATATGGCGAATCACTAAATTAGGATCCCGAAGTTGTCTTGACAGGTGGTCGTCCGACACAACTGAAGAACAGAAGTTTGCACGATGGCTAAACCTAAACTCAACGAAATCCAAGTCGTAACAAGGGAGGTGGTGGCTCTTAAATAGGGATACGACCAGGGAGGGACGTCCCACGCGCACGCCTAGGGTTACAAGGCCCATGGGCCCAAGTGGGGATGGCGCAACACCCGTTTGACTCGGACTCAGGAACTAACATGGATTATTTTGATGATTGCAGCCGGCTCGGATGGAATTTGAAGATGAGGTTAGATCCGTTGGAAAATAGACTTCATAAGCTTTCCATGAAGTACAAGAACACCCCAAACGGAGTCTGTATGAGGAAGTTATGCCTGTTTGAACTTGGTACCATCGCAGCAGTCTTAATCTGATTCCAGAACGAGTCCATCTCGAATTCTTGCTTGACTTGGTCCCTTTCCTTCATCCTTTCCCAGATTCCTAATCACAGTTAAATCATTTGCATTAGGTAGTGGACTATTCTCAATAATATATGAATCTAGGAAGGAATTCACCTGGTAATTAAGTTGACGAGCACGAGCTCGAGTAAGTGGTCCTTGTGGTGAAGGAGTTGTATCCATGGAAGGGATGTCCTCATCATCCTCCCCTTCTTGCATTTGAGTCATCCTCGACTCAAGTTCATCCTCTTCTCTCAAATATGGCTTCAAATCTGTACTATTAAATGTGGGGCTAACCCCAAATTCTACAGGCAGATCAAACTTATACGCATTTAATCTTAGCTAACACCTTGAATGGACCATCAGCTCTAGGCATCAACTTAGACTTTCACAAATCAGGAAATCGTTCTTTACGCAAATGCAACCATACTAGATCACCAGGTTCAAAAGTTAAACTCTTTCTACCCTGACTACCAGCAATCTTATACTTAGCATTCATACGCTCTATGTTTTCTTTAGTTGTTTCATGCAATTTAAGGACAAATTCAGCACGTTTCTTAGCATCTAAATTCACCTTTTCAGAAAGAGGGATAGGCAATAAATTAATAGGAGCACGAGTAAAACCATATACTACCTGAAAAGGACTCATCTTTGTGGTAGAGTGCAGCGATCGATTGTAAGCAAACTCTACATGAGGTAGACATTCTTCCCACATCTTTAAGTTTTTCTTCAAGATAGCCCTCAACATAGTTGATAGCGTGCGATTGACAACTTCAGTTTGTCCATCTGTTTGGGGATGACAAGTAATAGAAAACAGCAGCTTGGTACCCAATTTCGCCCACAAGGTGCGCCAAAAGTGACTCAAAAACTTCACATCTCAATCTGAGACAATGGTATTGGGCACTCCATGTAGTCGAACAATCGCTCTGAAAAACAAATCAGCAACATTTGTAGCATCATCGCTGTTATGACAAGGTATAAAATGTGCCATTTTAGAAAATCTATCGACCACAATAAAAACACTATCTCTTCCCTTCTTCGTTCGAGGTAATCCTAAAACAAAGTCCATTGAAATATCCTCCCAAGGAACACTAGGTATAGGAAGAGGCATATATAAACCATGTGGATTCAGTCGGGACTTAGCTTTATTGCAGGTAGTGCAGCGAGATATATAGCGCTCAACGTCGCGCCTCATCCTTGGCCAAATGTCCTCCGTCTTTTTGACGCCAAAATGGCCCATTAGTCCTCCTCTATGCGCCTCCTGTAACAACAAAAGACGAACAGAGCTGGCTAGAACACATAGTTTGTTAGCTCTAAATAAAAATCCATTATTGAGAACGAATTTATTCCAGCATCTTCCATTTTTGCAGTTGGACAGGGCATCTTTAAACTCATCATCAGAAGTGTATAGTTCTTTTATTGTCTCCAAGCCAAAAATCCTACAATCAAGTTGAGACAACATTGTATACCGTCTAGACAAAGCATCAGCAATCACATTTTCCTTCCCTTTCTTGTGTTTTATGACATAAGGAAAAGATTCAATGAATTCAACCCAACGAGCATGTCTACGGTTCAGTTTAGTTTGACTTCTAATATGTTTCAATGATTCATGATCAGAATGAATAACAAATTCTTTGGGCCATAAATAATGTTGCCATGTTTCTAAAGTTCAAACGAGAGCAAGCAATTCCTTATCATATGTAGAATAATTCAAACTAGGCCCACTTAATTTTTCACTAAAATAGGCAACAGGTTTACCTTCTTGTATCAGCACACCACCAATTCCAATTCCGCTAGCATCACACTCAAGTTCAAAAGTCTTACCAAAGTCAGGAAGTTGGAGTAATGGTGCATTTGTGAGCTTTTCTTTGAGAAGGTTGAAAGCTTTTTGTTGCGCTTCTCCCCACTTAAATGGAACACCTTTCTTTGTCAATTCGTTAAGTGGGGCAGCAATGGTACTAAAATCCTTCACGAAGCGGCGATAGAATCCCGCAAGCCCATGAAAGCTCCACACTTGTGTGACCGTTTGTGGTGTTGGCCAACTTTTTATAGCTTCAATATTGGCTTCATCTACTTCAATTCCCTGTGGAGTAACAACATAGCCAAGAAAACAAACTCGATCGGTGCAAAAGGTGCACTTTTCGAGATTACCAAACAAACGTGCATCTCTCAAAGCAATGAAAACAGCACGTAAGTGTTCAAGATGTTCATCTAGTGACTTGCTGTAAATCAATATATCATCAAAGTAAACTACCACAAATTTACCAATGAAAGCACGTAAAACCTCATTCATTAATCTCATGAAAGTGCTAGGGGCATTAGTTAACCCAAAAGGCATCACTAGCCACTCATATAACCTGAACTTAGTTTTAAATGCTATCTTCCATTCATCTCCAAGTTTCATTCTAATTTGATGGTATCCACTACGCAAGTCAACTTTAGAAAACATTATAGAGCCACTTAACTCATCAAGGATGTCGTCCAACCCAGGAATAGGATGACGGTATCTAATGGTAATATTATTGATAGCTCTACAGTCAACACACATACGCCATGATCCATCTTTCTTTGGAACCAAAAGTACCGGAATAGCACATGGACTAAGGCTCTCACGTACGTACCCTTTGTCAAGCAAGTCTCACACTTGACGCTCAATCTCCTTAGTCTCCTCCGGGTTGGTTCGGTATGGCGCGTGGTTGGGTAGGGATGCTCCTGGGATCAAATCAATTTGATGTTCAATACCCCTAGTTGGTGGCAGCCCTAGGGGTATCTCAGCAGGAAACACATCCTCAAACTCCTGCAAGAGGTTAGTGACAGCAGGTGTCGATGCTTTGCACCAGCAATAAAACTATGGGGCTACTCGGCGAGGGTGAATTCGGTGGACTGCAGAGGAACACAAGAGAATTATACTGGTTCAGGCCCTCAAGGTGAGATAATACCCTACGTCCAGTTGAGGTGTTATTCCTCTGAGGTGTATGGAGATCGATGATCTTGTTGTTCTTGTTGTCCTTGCCCTGAAGGGCGCCCTGCCTCCCTTTATATAATAGGGGACAGGGGTACATGATAAGGATCCCAGCCGGATACAGCCAAGGGATTTCCTTCTTAGAGATAGAGTCCTATCCGACTAAGACTATATTTCCTTATTATACAAGGCAAAGCCTGCCGGATGCTATCTTATCTCTAATTACATGGTTCGGCCTATCCTCTATCCGAGTGGCCCATGTACTAGCAATGAGGTACCCGGGGCCCATGGCCTCCACAGTAGCCCCTGAGACCTTCATAGTTGAGTCACAGCTGATGCCGACTGCTCGTCCTCCACGGTGAAGGTTGCCCGAGTGCAGTGCGCCCGAGTGCTCTTTGTCCGAGTCAGTCTTCTCCCGAGTCCTGCTTCATGTCAGCTGGCAGCGAGGCTATGAAGGGCTTCATGTAGATATATGAATAGTGTGCGCCGAATAGGTGCACCTATTAGGTGTAACCCCCGACTTTGTGCTTAATTGTGAAGACAATTAAACATAAAGTCAAAGATCTTTAACCTGGAAGTCTTTCCCGAGTAGATTACTACTGGTATGTACGACTCTTCGGTATCATGTCAACTGGAATAAACTTTATAGTCTTGCCGAGTAGAAGACTACTCGTATGTAGGACTCTTCGACTTCATGTCAGTCGGAATATGTGTTTATAGTCTAGCCGAGTAGGATGCTACTCGTATATGGGACTCTTCAGCGTCATATCAGCTGGAAAAGGGGGTTCATAGTCTTTTCCGAGTGGCGTCCCACACAAAAGTTAGACTCCTCCGCATCATGTCAGCGGGAAAAGATATTTATAGTCTCTCCCAAGTAGTGCACTACTCGAAAGTTAGACTCTTCCGCATCATGTCAGCGGGTAAAATGTTGCTCGTGACAACTGATGGCCACGCATGTAGGCCGAGTACCACTTTATGAAAATAATCCATAACGTGGTTAGGTGTACTCGAGAGAGATACCTGCATCTCCAATTGTAATGAAGACCAGCTTGTGATCTTGTCAGGATATATCCTCGAGACCTGGTAGATAAAAACAGATACCCAAACGTATATGTTTAGCAATAAGGCTTTCAAGAAGCATATCTGTTTACCTCATCGGCTCCTGTTAGTAGCACCAGCACTATAATTTCAACTCAGCCTACAAGCGGCCCACATGGAGCGTGCTACTGTAGGAACTCATATCTTGGTGGCCCAGTGCTGACTGTGTAGGCCCAGGCCCATCTAGTCGGCATCGGCTCTATAAAAAACGGGGAGAGAGAAAAAGATTCCTTCATCTTCCCCAAATCAGCCAACCGCTTCGTCTTCCACCTTCGCGCCCAACTTTTCACCGCCTACTCGGCTAGGGTTAGCTAGCGCTATTCCACCCGAACTCAGGCGATTCCAATCCTCTTCGCTTGTTCCAAGCCCCCGATTTGCTTTCCCCCAAATCTCATTGCTTCCGGTCATGCCAAGGGCTTCGGATCTCGTGGGTGCGCCAGGGAGTTCTGGGCCAATTTCGGACTACGGCTCGGTGAAGCTGAAGCGGCTGGAAAGCGAGCTGAAGTTGCCCAGCCAAGAAGTGATTCGCTGGCGGTCGGCCAGGGATGAGTCGAGCCCAAATCCCCGACCTAGAGAAATGGTAGTTTTCGCCTCCTTTTTCGATCGAGGCTTGTGCCTTCCGTCTTCTGATTTCTTCCGCCGCATCCTTGATTTCTATGTGCTGGAGTTAGTGCATTTGAACCCCAACTCAATCCTTTAGATCTCTATTTTTGTCACTCTGTGTGAGTGCTATTTGGGCGTGGAACCCCATTTCCTCTTCTTCAGGCATCTGTTCCACATTAAGCCTCAGCCCTCCAAATCTAACATCAGTGTAATCGGGGGGGCTGGTCTTCAATTGAGGGGTGATAGGAAAAAGTCGTATCTTGATCTTCCCTTGAAATCCTCCTTGAAAGGTTGGCACAAGGAGTGGTTCTATTGCGCAAATCTGGCACCCTCCTTGCGGCCATTTACCGGCTTGCCGCCGGTGTTTTCGCCGAATTGGTCGGCAGACCCGACCTATGAGGAGATGGGTCAATTGCACCTGCTGCTGGCGAAGCTAGATAATTTCAAGAAGGCCGGCTTGACTGGTCCCTGGGTAGCCAGGCGGTTCCTGACCCGGCGCTTCTAGCCCCTGAAGCTGAGGAGCGCGTTCGGCTGGGACTATCAGGGAAAAAATGACCCTGACCGAGTTAGTCGGGAGTCAGCCGACGAGCGGAAGGTAACGGAGACCTTGTTCGGATACTTCTCCAGCGGGGTAATTGAAACCGAAGACAAGAAGAGACGCATTGCGTCTTTCAGGCACAACCGGCCCCGGACCGAGGTAACATCCGTCTTCCCTTCGTAGCGTATGCCTGCGGGCTCAAATGTCTGAGTTTCCGGCAGCATTTGATGTATCTTGTCGATTTTCTTGTAGTGGTGCGTGGAGTTTGATGAAGACTCCCGTCCATTGTCGGCCGTCGGGTCGAAGAAGAGGCCGAGGAGTCCCTCCGCTACCCAACCCGACTCCAAGAGAGCGGGGAAGAAACCAATTTTGTATCGGGGCGAGGGGGCCATGACGGCGTGAAAATAAAGGACGCCGCTGCCGCGGCGCTGATTCGATCGAGCCCCAGGTTGAGCCCTGCGGATTTGAGCCCGGTCGTAGCGCCAGCGAGGGGCCGACTGGAGAAAACACTGACAGGAGCAGAGGCGTCCAAGCCGATCACGCCGGAATCGGGGCCAACGTGGGCTGATGCACCACCGCCGATTGTGACACCGACCGGGCCGATTGCCGGAGCTAGAGCTCCGCCGGGGAGTGGGTCGCCCGGCAAGAATCTGAAGTTCTCCAAGAGGTGCGCTGCTCTGGGTCTTCTAAAATTCTTGTGCGTCGAAGTAATGTCTTGATGTCTTGTTTCGCCATGCAGGAAGCGAGCCGATATCGATCTCAAGGAGATCAATCCGACCGCTCCTCTTGAAGGGCTCGCCCCGGCCGAGCCGGCGGCCACGAACACACCTGCCGAGCCGGAGGCCAACCTGGTCATGGAGACCGAGGTGGTCCCAACTGTAGGGCCGCCGCCGCCGCCCAACCGAGGGGCGGCCACTGAGGTCGAGGCCTCAGCCCTTGGGGCGTCACCTATTGCAGAAGTCATCGTTGGAGCACCTGAGCCAATCCCCGAGACCGCGGGGGATGGCGGTGTGGAGGCTGGGGCCCCATCGCTGTCGTGGTCGTCGTCGTCGCTGCCGCCGCCGCCAGAGATCCCACATCTGCCTCAGATCGAAGCTCCTCCACGTGTGATGCCCCGGACCTTTACATGGACAACTCACGACGGTACTGTGAAAAGCTTCAAGCTTGATGAAGTCGTCGCGAGGAAGGAGCACGAAAGCTTGCTTCGCGCCGCTATCAGCGGGTCCAAGGGGGTCGCGGTATGACTCTTGTGGGAGAGCCTCGGCATTCTTCTTGTTTTGATGTCTGACTCCATCCTTGATCCATCTTTTATCCTGAGCAGAAGCTTGTCGACCGCAATGAGGCGATGACGGAAATCTTGGTCGAGGTAGCCCCCCACCTCGCAGAACTGGAGCAGCTCCGGGCGTTGAAGGCCGAGATGGAAGCGTGTCATGCGGGGAGGGAGGCCTGGTTGAAGAGTGGCGCCGATCAGCTCAGGGCGGAGACATGGGCCCTAGCCGGAAAGATCAGAGGTAAAATCCTCGAGTATATCTTCCCGACCGAACCATTGATGTATTCATCCAGCTGCGTTGTTCCCGACTGCCCAGTTGTGTCATGACTGCACGGTTGAGCTCTTGGCTAATCTGTGGTGCAGACCTCGAAGCGGAGTTAAAGACCCGAACAGAGAGGGAATCGCAGCTAAAGGAGGCCGAAGAAGCCAAGGCCAAGCTTGAGAAGGTCAAGAGCGACCTGACAAAGGCCAACACCGAGCTTGGCCGGGAGAAGGCCGAGTTGGAGGAAACCGTCGCCAAGCTCGGTAAGGAAAAAGCTGAACTAGAGAAGACCGTGGCCGGGTGGGAGGCCAACTACGAAAGTAAGTCCTCAACCCGACTGTGATCTTAGCCAATCCATTGGTTATTCTGTGTGTAGCCAAATCTGACAAGTTTACTTGCCGGCGGGCCTGGGCAGACATGAGAGTCAACGTCCAGGCCCAGTATCGGTTCTACACAGAGGAGATAAGAGTGATCAGGGAGTCACGGGAGCCCCTCGTCGGGTCCGTGAAAGGGCTCCTTGACCTCATAGATCCCCACCCTGTGGGAACCAGCTGCAGCAGAATCCCCCAGATAGAGGCGCGTCTCGAGGATGCACTGAGTGCCTTGAAAAGGTACTCGGATGAGTGTGTTGTCGCCGGCGTGGCCCAGACCCTAGCGATGACCAAATCCATGTACCCTAGGGCGGATATTGAAGCCATCGGGGAGGGGTTTGCCGAAGAGACGACGCCAGAGGAGGCGCTGGAGCTGATCGCCCGGGCGAAGCCGACTGCCGAAATAATTACCCGAGACCTAGGTCTGTGAGGGAAATATGTTATGTAGTCGGTGTATATAAACTTTTGTTAAACAAGCATGTGTAAATATGTGTGTAATGCCGCCAAGCTTATTATTCAGTCGTCATTAGCTTTACTCGACCGTGTAGTATGCATCGAGTTAGTCTGTCAGAACTTAAAAAACGTTCAAAGTAAGAAGCTGTACTCAGGCAAACGTGATAGTCGTAGTAAGGCTTCATAACCGAAGTGAAATAAGCTCGTATGTTATTGACAAGACACATATATACATGCAGCCCCCGACTCACTACTCGATTGATACAAGCGGCGTAGTGAGTCAGAAGAACTGTACACATGAAAAGTATAGAACTCAGGTATAGAAAGGACATAGCTGTTCTATGTTCCATGAGTTGCTGATGAGAGCGCCGTCTTCGGTCTTCAGTCGGTAGGCGCCTGGCCGCGTGACCTCGGCTATAATGAACGGCCCTTCCCAGATTGGGGATAATTTATGTCTGTCTTTGGTGGTTTGTATTTTCCTCAGAACGAGGTCCCCGACCAAAAAGGCGCGGCCACGGACATTGCGATTGTGGTAGCGACGTAGGACTTGAAGATACCTCGCCGACTGGATAGTTGCGGTGTCTCTTGCTTCTTCCAGCTGATCTAGTTCGACCAGTCGGGTATTGTTGGAGTCATCTTCTGAGTAAGCCCGGACTCGTGGAGAGCCGAACTGTAACTCGTAGGTAGCATAGCCTCGGCACCATACACCAGAAAGAAAGGGGATTGCCCTATTGCCTGATTAACCGTGGTTCTGAGAGACCAGAGAACGGATGGGAGTTCTTGTACCCACCGGCCCGCATATGGTTGTAGTCGGTCGAATATCCTGGCCTTGATGCCTTGTAAGACCATACCGTTGGCTCGTTCAACCTGCCCGTTGCTCCGCGGGTGTGCCACAGATGCATAGCAGATTTTGATGCCGAAATCATCGCAGAAGTCTTGGAATACGCCGGCCGCGAACTGAGTACCGTTGTCGGTGATGATGCGGTTAGGGACTCCGAACCAGTATAATATACTCATGATGAAGTCCTTTGCTCGTGCCGCTGTAATTGTTCCAACGGGTTTAGCCGCAATCCACTTGGTGAACTTATCCACCGCAACGAATAAATGTGTGAACCCTCCTGGCGCTTTCTTGAAAGGCCCGACCATGTCGAGCCCCCATGCTGCAAATGGCCAGGAAACGGGGATAGTTTGGAGTTCCTGGGCTGGAAGATTTGTTTGTCTTGCGTAGAACTGGCAACCCTCGCACTTGCGAACGATGTCTTTGGGGTCTGTTACTGCTGTGGGCCAGAAAAATCCCTGCCGATAAGCCTTTCCGACTAACGTCCTGGATGCGGCGTGGTTGCCACATATGCCCGAGTGGATCGAATGCAGAATCTGCTTGCCCTCCTCGGTGGTGACGCAGCGCATGAGGACATCGGATGTGCTCCTTCGGTACAGGTCTTCCCTGACTAGTAGGAAGCTTTTGCTTCGACGCTTTATTTGCTCGGCTTGACTGCGATCTTCTGGGAGTTCGTCGTCCATGAGAAATTTGACAACAGGAGTCCTCCAGTCTTGACATATGTGCAGCACCTCATTTGTGGTCGGGGTAGGCTCGCCTCCCGACTGCTCCGGTGCCGGTTTCTTCTTGACTGATGGCTCCATAAGTTGCTCGACAAAGATTCCAGTTGGAACTGCTTCTCGCTTGGATCCCATGTTTGCCAGCTCTTCTGCTGCGTCGTTGTATTGGCGCAGGACATGTGTGATTTCCAGCCTGTCGAACTTGTTTTCCAGCTTGTGGACCTCCTGACAGTATGCCGCCATGGTATCGTCGAGACAGGTCCGGTCTTTCATGACTTGGTTTACCACGAGTTGAGAATTTCCGCGCACAACCAGTCGACGTATGCCGAGTGATATAGCGATGCGGAGCCCGTGAACAAGTGCCTCGTACTCGGTGACGTTGTGGGAAGCCGGGAAGTGGATTTGTAGAACGTACTTCAGTTTTTCGCCAGTGGGGGACGTCAATATGACTCCGGCCCCGGCGCCACCGATCCGTAAAGAACCGTCGAAGTACATTGTCCAGTACTCTAGCTTTGCTGTTGGTGTAGGCAGTTGGACTTCTGTCCACTCGGCCACAAAGTCGGCTAGAGCTTGAGACTTGATTGCTGTCCGTGGCTGAAAGGTGATGTCAAATGCCATCAACTCGAGTGCCCATTTAGCGATTCGGCCGGTGGCCTCGCGATTATGAAGGACATCCCCGAGTGGAAATGCTGTGACCACCGTGACTTGGTGTGCTTGGAAATAATGCACCAGCTTCCGGACGGTGATAAGTAGGCCATATAGCAGCTTCTGGACCTGCGGATATCTCGTTTTGGAGTCGGCAAGGACCTCACTGACGAAGTAGACTGGCCACTGTATTTTTTGAATATGACCCTGTTCGGATCGCTCAACCACCAGCACCGTGCTGACTACCTGTGTTGTTGCCGCCAGATATAGCATTAGCGGTTCCTGGGGCAGAGGTGACGCCAACACGGGGGGTGATGTGAGGAATTGTTTGAAGTCTTCGAAGGCTCGTTGGGCTTCCGGAGTCCATTGGAAATTGTCGGTCTTTTTGAGTAGCTTGAAGAAGGGCATGCCCCGTTCGCCCAGTCGGGAGATAAACCGGCTGAGTGCCGCCATGCAGCCTGTCAGCTTCTGGACGTCTTTGAGGTTAGTCGAGGGTGCCATGTGCCTGATGGCGTTGACTTTCTCCGGGTTGGCCTCGATGCCGCGGTGCGAGACGATGAAGCCGAGTAACTTTCCGGATGGCAGACCGAAGGCGCATTTTTCCGGGTTCAACTTCATCTTGAATCTTCGAAGGTTTTGGAAGGTTTCTTCCAAGTCAGCGATGAGGTCTTCTTTGGACTTGGTCTTGATCACCACATCGTCGACATAGGCTTCCACGTTGCGCCTGATCTGAGTATGCAGACACCACTGAATAGCCCTTTGATAGGTTGCACCCGCGTTCTTCAAACCGAACGGCATTGTGATATAGCAGTACGCTCCAAACGGTGTGATGAAAGATGTCTTCAAGCAGTCTTCCTCCCTCAGGCTGATTTGATGGTATCCCGAGTAGCAGTCGAGAAAGCTGAGTAGGTCGCACCCTGCCGTGGAATCAACCACCTGATCTATCCGGGGAAGACCAAATGGGTCCTTGGGGCACGCTTTGTTGAGGTCGGTGTAGTCGACGCACATGCGCCATTTACCGTTTTTCTTCCGGACCAGAACTGGGTTTGCCAGCCAGTCCGGGTGGTAGACCTCCTTGATGAACCCGGCTGCGAGGAGCTTGGTAATTTCCTCCCGGATAGCATCTTTGCGGTCTTGAGCGAAGCACCGCAGCCGTTTGCTTGACTGGCTTGGCGTCTGTCTTCACGTTTAGGGCGTGCTCGATCACCTCCCTTTGTAAGCCCGGCATGTCGGACGGTTTCCACGCGAAGATATCCTTGTTGGCTTGGAGGAAGGTGACGAGCGCGTCTTCCTATTTGGGGTCGAGTCCGGTCCCGACTAGAGCCGTCTTGGAGGGGTCGGAAGGGTCCAAGGGGGATCTTCTTCGTGTCAGAGTCCGCTGAAATTCCCAACTTCGCTGCTTTCTTCGCTGGAACTTGATCTTGCTCGACTTCTGTTGTGACGGCTTGCTGAATGCTATCGTGCCCGACTGCCGCCTCTTGTGATTGAGCCAGTTCGCAGCTCTCCTTGTCGCAGGTGAAGGCTTGCTTGACGTCGTTGCAGAGATAGAGGACTCCTGCTGGTCCAGGCATCTTCAGCACCATGTATGTATAGTGTGGTATCGCCATAAATTTGGCGAGTGCCGGTCGTTTGAGTATCGCGTGGTACGCAATCTCGAAGTCGGCGACCTCGAAGCAGACATTTTCTGTGCGGAAATTATCCCGCGTGCCGAAGGTTACCGGCAAAGTTATCTGCCCGAGTGGAGTTGATGACAGGCCGGGAATTATCCCATGGAAGGGCACAGTGCTCGGCCGTAGTTCTGAACGAGGAATTTTCATCTCGTCCAAAGTCTTGGCGAACAGGATATTAAGCGCGCTACCTCCGTCGATGAGGGTTTTCTTCAGCCTGATGTTTTTGACGACCGGGTCTAGGACGAGTGGATAGCGTCCCGGGTGGGAAACCTGATCTGGGTGATCTGCGCGATTGAAGGTGATGGCCATCTCTGACCAGCGCAGGTATTGGGGGGTGTCCGTCGTGGAGACCGTGTTGATGTCGCACGCTGAAAGCTTCTATTTGCGCTTGGACTCGTACGCAAGTGGCCCCCCGAAGATATGGTTGAGCTCGGCTTGAGGATCTTGGAAATCATCAACCGGACCCGAGGCTGGCTTGTCTTTGTCCTTGTCGGCGCCAGACGATGAAGTCTGCTCGGAGGCGAACTTCTTGAGCATATAGCAATCTTTGGCCGCGTGCTTTTCCTTGGGGTGAAAGGGGCATGGCCCGCTCATGACTTTCTGGTAGTCGTTGTTCCGCTGGGGCCGCGACCGACTGCGCTCCATGTTGGCCACCTCGTTGTCCGACTTCCGCTTACGACTGCCAGACTTGTTTTGAGACGGCTCGTTGTCGGCTTTCGCCTTCTGTTCTTTCTGTCGGGGCTCCTTCTTCTCGTCGAGGGCCTCCGCGACCGCTTCAGCTGAGTCGGCGTATTTGTTGGCCATGTCGAAGAGCGCCCGAACCGTGGAGGGTGGCTTCCGAGTGAATTTTGCAATAAGCTGAGCGTCTTTTACCCCTTTGCGAAAGGCGGCGATGACGGCTTCGTCTTTGACGATTGGAATTTGGTTGCGCTTCTCGGAAAACCTTTTGATGAATTCGCGCAAAGACTCGTTTTTCTTCTGGTGCAGTTGATAAAGATCATGCTCCGAAGCGGGTCTGTCGTAGGTCCCCTGGAAGTTAGCGATGAACCGCTCCCTGAGTTGTCCCCAGGAACCGATCGACCGCCTCGGGAGGCCTGTCAGCCATGTCCTCACCGAGTCGGCTAGCGCGACTGGGAGGTAGTTAGCCATGACTCTGCTATCGCCCCCAGCAGCTCGAACTGCTAGGGTGTAAACGGTGAGCCAGGACTCTAGGTTTGTCTTGCCATCGTACTTTTCGATTCCGGTGGGCCTAAAGCCAGTTGGCCACAAAACGTCCTATAGCTCCTGAGTGAAGGCTAGGATGCCTTCATCTTTGTGAGGGCTCCGACTCCGATCTTGGCAATGTAGTCACTCGTGGTGGATACCGAAGCGCTCGTTTTTGTCTTCCAGTCGGCGGCGTTCATCTTCTTTGCGTTCTTCGCGTCGAGCGTTTATGGTGTGACGAAGGTCTCGGTGCAGTCGCACTCGGAGGTCTTGATTGGGTCGGCGATCGTACTGGCGACGCCGCCGGTTGCCATTATTGGTATTGCCGAGCGTTGTTTGCTGGGACTCTTCGCGTTGCCGACTGGAGCCGGCCGCCCAGCGTCGTGCTGATGCAGATGATCCTGCCGCCGGAGAACCCGACCGGTTGGTCGATATTGCAGTGTCGCCCGACTGCTGTTGCTGCTGACAGGCAGCAGCTGTGATCATCGCCTTGATCTTGGTGATAGTCGGGGTGGCCTGGTGATCGGCCCCGAGCTGGAGTGTGTCCAGCAGAGTTGCTGCGGCCACAACGTTCTGTTGTGGTGTGACGAAGACATCGTGGTCGCCAATTTTGGTTTGGAGGATCTGTTGCTGAGCGACTCGCCCAGCCTGTTGCAGCTCGTTATTGCGGGCTTCGCGGTTGGCCTCCTCTTGTTGTAATCGGCGCGCCTCCTCTTGTCGCTCCTCTTGTAGTCGGCGTACCTCGGAAGGTGGTGTTGAAGCCATGAAGATCTCGCGGGAGAGGGGGAAGCTTGCCGAATTAAAGTCCGAGCTAGCGTTCGAACCGTTGTCCGACTTGGTGTCAGACTCCGAATAGTTTATCAGAGTGAGAATGACTCCGACCTCTCTAGATCCAATCTGAAACGACGCTTGGCCGTGTCCAAACTGAATCGCTAGAGATCGGGTCGGTTGCACGGAATAAAGATGCGCAACGTCGCCAGAATTGTACGGAAAATTGACGACCTCTCCCCTTCTCAGCCCAACTCGGGCTGGCTCAAGGCCTAGCGCAAGTCGGACGCCGAAGGAGAGGGTTGTCCCGATGGTCGGCGATGTAAAGGACTGTTGCAGTAGGTCGGGGAAGGAGATCGCGACGTCCTGTGAGCCGACTGGCACAACGTCGGCTAGTTCCCCGGCTGGCAAGATTGGATCTGCCTCAGCCAAGGTGAGATTGCCAAATTGATCGGCAATGAAGTCTAAGCTCCCGAAGGTAATTGCATCTCCGGGGGAGAACTTGTTGCTGTCGACTCCGTTGATTGAATCATCGAATCTTCAGATGAGGAATTCGCCAGAGCCCCTACCTGGCGCGCCAACTGTCGATGCTTTGCACCGGCAATAAAACTATGGGGCTACTCGGCGAGGGTGAATTCGGTGGACTGCAGAGAAACACAAGAGAATTATACTGGTTCAAGCCCTCAAGGTAAGGTAATACCCTACGTCTAATTGAGGTGTTATTCCTCTGAGGTGTATGGAGATCGATGATCTTGTTGTTCTTGTTGTCCTTGCCCTGAAGGGCGCCCTGCCTCCCTTTATATACTAGGGGACAGGGGTACATGATAAGGATCCCAGCCGGATACAGCCAAGGGATTTCCTTCTTAGAGATAGAGTCCTATCCGACTAAGACTATATTTTTTTATTATACAAGGCAAAGCCTGCCGGATGCTATCTTATCTCTAATTACATGGTTCGACCCATCCTCTATCCGAGTGGCCCATGTACTAGCAATGAGGTACCCGGGGCCCATGGCCTCCACAGCAGGCGGCAAAGAAGAAGGTATATCCTCAAATGAAAACAAAGCTTCTTTGCAAACTAATGCATAGCAAACAGTATTACTAGCATCCAATTCAGTCATATCAGATTTGGTAGCAAGAAAACAAGCACCTTTCAATTTAATTTCATTACTCTTCACAAGGGCAGATTTAGGTTCTTTCTTTTTGTGTTGCTCAAGCTCTTTTGCTACATTCTGATTTTCACTCCTAGTATTCTCCTGACTCTTCTCTCTACTAGCCTAACAATGTCATCTTTAACAATTTGTTCAGGAGTCATAGGATGCAGCACAATTTTCTTTCCCTTAAACATGAGAGAGTATTGATTATTCCTACCATGATGTACGCATCCAGTATCATATCGCTAAGGTCTTCCTAATAATAAAGAACAAGCTTGCATAGGAACAACGTTGCAATCAACATAATCATGGTATGATCCCATAGAAAAACGTACTCTCACCATCCGTGTTACCTTCAACTTACCACTGTCATTGAACCATTGAATATGGTATGGATGGGGGTGAGGTTTAGTCGGCAAAGCAAGCTTCTCCACCATATCCATACTCGCCAAATTGTTGCAACTCCCACCATCAACAATTATGCGAATCGAGCGTTCATTGACAATGCCCTTGATTTGCAACAAATTATGGCGCTGGTCTTCCTCGGCCTGAGACACTTGAGCACTTAGTATGCGTTGTACTATAAGGCTCAAATACTTGTTGGCATCTTCGGCGCCAACATGTTCCTCCTCATGTTCAGATCCATCATCATGTCCTGCAGGATCATCTGCAAGCATAGCATATGTTTCATCATCAAAATCACTAGCAGAGGAATACCCACCATCATCGCGTATAATCAATACACGCTTGCTTGGATAGTCCCGCATCATGTGTCCATAGCCTTTGCAACGATGGCATTGAACGTCCCTCGTTCGTCCTGTCGAAGCAACCGAAGAGGAAGTTTTTGCAGAAGGTTGTGGTGCTGATTTGGGTGCTTCGGAAACTCGTGACGCCGAATTTGACGTAGTAGGACACTGCTTGCTGTTGGAGGGAAGTGGTGGTTGTGCCACAGTGGATTGGGCAACAGGCTTGCGCGGTGCCCATGAGTTTGTACGACCTGCAGAAGAGTTAGATCGTGTTCTCGCCTGGCGTCCCTGCAATTCACGTTCAGCTTTGCAAGCAAGATGAAACAATCTAGTAATGGAGTTGTAATCCTTGTAATCAAGGATGTCTTGAATGTCACGATTCAACCCTCCCAAAAACCTAGCCATTGATGCTTCCTCATCCTCTTCTAACCCACAACGCAACATACCAATTTGTAATTCCTGATAGTATTCTTCCACAGATTTTGCACCCTGTCGTAAGCGTTGCAGTTTATTTAACAAATCGCGAGCATAGTATGAGGGAACAAATCGATGGCGCATAATCAATTTTAAAGCCTCCCAAGTGTTAGGTATATTATTGGGATGATGACGGCAATGTTCTTTCCACCAAATAGAAGCAAAGTCGGTAAATTCACTAGTAGCAGCTCTAACTCGTCTATTCTCAGGAAAATCATGGCAAGCAAATTTTTGATCAACAGCTAATTCCCAATCAAGATAACCATCAGGATCATATTTACCATTGAAAGGGGGCATAGTGAATTTAACCTTAGCAAAAGCATCATCGCGGTCACATACCTCACGTCGTGGGGGTTCTCTTCGCATATGTTGTCAGTTAAAACGCAACTGTCGATGATCTCGATCGTTGTTGTGGTTAGTCCTGCCATCGGCCTTGGAATCACCCATGTAGTCGAATTCATCTTGCTCCTCTACCATCACAGCAGGGGGAACAGTAGCCGAAGCTTGGGCAATCTTCTCAAGACGTGCCATAATACCTGCCAAAGAAGTGTTAGTGATACCTTGTGCTCTCTCCATTGCAGCGAGCGCTGTGTTTGTCTCAATCTGAGCGCCCTCGAGTTGAGCAAGTCGCTCATTGGTGACTCTGACATCCTCCTCAAGGCACTCCGTACGACGATTCATTTCGTGTGTGAAATGTTGTATGATTCCCCTTGTACGAGGACTATGAGGTGCATCCTGATCTCCAGATCCTGCCATTGTTAGCAAAAACACAAGAATATGTCCCTAACGAGTACTAGGGTATGGGGGTTCAAAAGTCGCTCACACTCAAACCTTTGTCAAATTCTTACCAATTCTTACCAAGCACACAGGGGTGATCGGCAACCAGCAACGACAATATATCTGCGAAGATTGGATGGAGCGATTGCTAGGTGCAGCTCAGTCTATACAGTGTAGAAAGGTGTAGCTAGGAAAGTTCAAGTATGGTAGCAAGGGGTAGCAATAATCAAATCAGAAAATGCAAGCTAAAAATTCGTTCAACGCCGGTTAATGCTGGTCCTAGGCTAGACCGTACTAGAGACGCAAGCCTAGAACACAAGCGGGTATACCACGTAGGAGTAAACTAGATGACGTTGTACACTGAGTTCAGGGGCTCGAAAAAGGATGCCGTCTGCACGGGGAACCTTAGGATCACTTGTAAAAGCTTCCTGTCAAATTTGAGCAATTTCTGAGAAACTTGATTTTTCCTCGGATTGCGGGCCCGTTTTGCGGGCCTAAACGATGTTTTTTGGGGTCGAAGTTGCTGCGCGTGTGCCTGGAAGCTCACGTGGATCTAAAAACCCCAAATTTTCCGGATTTGTTTCTTTTTCTCTCTAACTTCCCGTTCCCTTTCCAACGGGTCAAGAAACGCATCAATCGGAGGTCGTATGCAAAAGTTACAGCTTTTTTCTCTTTTTTTTCTTTTTTTTTCACACACACACGCCGCTTTCCTAGATGTAGACGAAAAATCAACTAACTCCTACGGTGAGACCAAAAACGTGACCAGAACTTGAAACTCTACAGGACTAGATGCTAAGACCAGCACAAGACACAACGATGCAACCGAGAGTTCAGCAAAGCAATGTACTGAAAGGAAAAATTGCGAGGCTCAAACTGGTTCGGCTAGATTGATCTACTGCTATTATGTTTTTTTGGTTTTTGTGTACTCTAGGTAAGGAAAAACAATCTAATCTATGGAAAACTGAAATTCTCACCGAGCAACCTTGAGCTCTGATACCACTTGATGGGGAGAGGGTACCCGATCTTTCGATGAGATTGATAACTATCGATTTGGGGGGTGGAGATGACCCTGGCAATCCGACTATAAATGCATGACGTCGCTTGCGCCTTAGCAATCGTTGAACCAACTCCAAGATGTTATTGATCCCGCTGGCAGCGCGATCAACCTGAACACGAGGTTCAATCCCTGCGAGCAATCGAAGAACTAGCAAGAATAAGACGTAGGCAATCTGATATTGCGAATATGAATGAAGCATAAATTATATGGCGAATCACTAAATTGGGATCCCGAAGCTGTCTTGACAGGTGGTCGTCCGACACAACTGAAGAATAGAAGTTTACATGATGGCTAAACCTAAACTCAACGAAATCCAAGTCGTAACAAGGGAGGCGGTGGCTCTTAAATAGGGATACGACCAGGGAGGGACGTCCCACGCGCACGCCTAGGGTTACAAGGCCCATGGGCCCAAGTGGGGATGGCGCAGCACCTGTTTGACTCAGACTCAGGAACCAATATAGATTGTTTTGATGATTGCGGCCAGCTCGGATGGAATTTGAACATGAGGTTGGATCCGTTGGAAAATAGACTTCATATGCTTTCCATGAAATACAAGAACACCCCAAATGGAGTCTGTATGAGGAAGTTATGCCCGTTTGAACTTGGTACCATCGCAGCAGTCCAAATTTGATTCCAGAACGAGTCCATCTCGAATTCTTGATTGACTTGATCCCTTTCCTTCATCCTTTCCCAGATTCCTAATCACAATTAAATCATTTGCATTAGGTAGCGGACTATTCTCAATAATATATGAACCTAGGAAGGAATTCACCTGGTAATTAAGTTGACAAGCACGAGCTCGAGTAAGTGGTCCTTATGGTGAAGGAGTTGTATCCATGGAAGAGATGTCCTCATCAGCATGCCGCGCTGGCTCCGTGGGGAAAAGAAAACACCCATGGGGTTCCACCCTGATGTACACCCAGTCCTCGCGCTAGTCGTCCCACTTCTGGTGCACAGTCGATTCAATGTACATGGGCTTGGTGCCGTCCCGTGGTCGAAAGACGCAGCAGCCCACGGTCTCCTTGTCATCAGAGTGCTTTTTCTTCCCGACCGACCGAAGCTGGAAGAAGCGCCAGAATAGCGCCAGTGACAGCTTCACCCCCATGAACATCTTGCATAGGTACACGAAGACGGCGAGGATGACAACTATGTTGGGCACCAAGTGCGCCAGCCAAATGCCGTATGTCTCTAGCACTTGCATGAAGAACGCCGAGAACAGAGGTATGAGTCCGGCCGACACGTATGACAAGAAGAAGATTGTCTCCCTCGGACCGTTCGGAGCGGGCTAGGAGCCGCCAGCCCTCACCACCGTCACTCCTCTGGCGGTGGGCTCTAGGAGTAGCCGACGAATCCTCGCCACCCCCGCCTCATCGCGAAGGCGTGAGGGCAATAGATCGCCGCTACTCGCGGTGCAGCAGGAGCGGTTCACCCTAAAATCAAATAGATCTTTTTTCATGTTTGTAATTATTAATACTTAATTAATTATACGCTAATAACGTTTCTCGTTTTACGTGTGGCTTTTATAAGCTCTCTCAAACACTACCTTGGTCTTCGCAGGTGTTTACATGGATACAGTATACGTGTGTATATTTATAAGAATGAGTGTGTGGGCGTATATGAGCGGCTGCATCTGTACCGTGTTTTGCAACAAAAATTGACGAGAGGAATTGTTCACTGCTTCTATTCTAGTTGCATCCAGCGCACGCACGAATTTTATGACAAACTTTGACACGTCGCAACCCATATCCCGGGCGGCCGGGCGGTTCTGTTTGGGTCGGACTGATCGAGCGGAGGGTCGAGCGTCGAGACGCTCGTGCCCGCGTGCGCTGATCCGGCTCACCCACGTTTCGGCATCGCCAACCACGGAATCCCACCGTCTCGCAGGGCCGCAGGGGCAATTCCGCCCGATCGGTCGGTCCGTCCGCCAAAGCCAAACGCTACGCCTTGCGTCGAGCGAGGCACCGAGAAAAAAATGGCCGTGAGGCACTACGCGGCTGCTAGCGCGGTCTCGTCCAGTTTCAGAGCACGGGCGCACAGCCTGCACCCCTCCTGCCTCCCGGCCGCCGCCCCCGTGCTTCCCTTGGCGCGTCCCTGTGGTGGGGCCTGGACCCGTGCTAGCTACAGGAGAGCCGCCGTTCGCGCCATGGGTGCCTCTTCATCCTCCTTGTCGTCTCCGTCGCCGCAGGGTCAAGCCCAAGGTGCTGTGCGGTGCTCCGATTTCTAACTTCTTTTAGTTGCCTGCTTGCTACTCGTGAACAACCCGTCCTTGCCTGCTTCCTTTGATGCAAGGGAATTACTGTATTCACTAGTGGAAATTGAAGTTGAAATGGTGATTAATTTGTCTGCATTCGATGCAAGTCGGATGTAAGAGTCTAACTAAATTGATTGATCATAAGAATTTGCTGTAGGCCGTGTTCTATAAGTCTAATTCTTTCCATACTTGAGAATCATTTTGGAAAATTAGACCGTAATTTGGGGATGAGGCCGATTGCTCGCTTATCAATATGGATTACAAGGCAAGAAACTCCTTTCTCAAGTCTGCAACTAAGACATTTTTACAAGTTAACTACACAGGTCGTCAGTAGTTTCACCTCTTTTCGTTCTGTTTTCCTTAATGTCATAGCTATTTTGATTCAAATGGTATGTGCTACTCACTATAGTTGATAGGTATTAATTTCGGATTGCATGCCTTTTGGAATCCCCTGCCTGATGTGTATCCTCAAGGCATAAGAAGAAGAGAATTCTGTGTACTAGTTCAGAATACCTAGCATATAGTATAAACACATCAGTCACAAAACTATGGTAATCCTCAAGGTAAAATTTCGCATTCTTGGTATCCTGGTAGAGCCATACAAGCATTTGCGGGTGCAGTGAGTTGACTAGTAAAAATTTGTCTATGCCTGCTCTTCTTTTATAGTTTGTTAGAATCATTCATCTTCGGGATTCAGATAATGCACTGATGGTCTGCTGAATTTCTTATGGAGCAAATGTTTGTGTTCAATGTTGACTATACAAACTTATGGTACAAAACTTATTGGCTGTGTGCCTGTCGGCAGAGGCCGGAGATGTAAACCATTTCTATTATCTAAAAAAAATACAAATTTATGGTGCATGTCAGAATGCTACCTGACTTGAAGATAGTAATTCCAAACTTTTGATATGCTGTCTTAATTCTGATGTAATCCAGATATGTATGTAGCCAGGTTCCAACGGCTGTTTCAACTCTTCACTGGTAGCTCATACTCCATTTCTACTTAGGCAGGTAAACCAGTCTACACATCTCTGAGTGATGAGGAGTGGAAGAAGCGCCTGACAAAAGATCAGTATTACATTACTCGGCAGAAGGGCACAGAAAGAGCATTTACTGGGTACAGTTGCTTTACAAATCTACTCCCACTATAATGTTCAGTTGCATTGCACACCATGTCATTTTGGTCTTCTGTTTTCGTTATGTAAATCAGGGAGTACTGGAACACCAAAACCCCAGGCATCTACCATTGTGTCTGCTGTGACACTCCTCTTTTTGAGTAAGCACTAATCCTGATATGTCATATCTGAGCAGTACAATCTCTTCTTTCTTAATTTGAAAAGAGAAAGGTGCTTCGATCTGCACCAAATTATTATGTGCTATTCTGCTCATTGTTCTGCATTACCACATTGTGGTGGTTTTAGGTCATCGACCAAGTTTGGTAGTGGTACTGGGTGGCCATCCTATTATCAACCCATTGGAGACAATGTAAAGAGTAAGCTCGATATGTCCATCATATTCATGCCTCGGACTGAGGTGCTGTGTGCTGTCTGTGATGCTCATCTGGGGCATGTGTTTGATGATGGGCCACCACCAACAGGGAAAAGATACTGTATCAACAGGTATATTTGAAACTTTTTCATTTACGTTCATAGATATGTTTTCCTTACCACATCTGCTTTTCTTAAGGCCTCACTTGGAAATCTGGACAGAAACATTTTCTCCCATCCCTAAGGAAATTTACTGTTTGCTTAATTTTCTCCACTAACATATTCCCACTGTTCAACTCCCACAAGGCCGAGAAAAATTTTTAAACTTCCATACATATATGCATAGTACCATTGCTAATCTCTGTCTCGTATTGTATGGTTACATCAAATGGCCTTTCTTTATATGTTCTATTAGCTTTCATGACTGCAGGGTTGCAACTTGCCAATGGTAGATCCAAAAGTTTATACGTGTAGCTGCCAATTACAACTTAAAACACTAAGAAAGAGGAGAAAAATTTTATGCCTATGAGGTTTGCTCTGCAAAAACTTCATGAACAGACATGTCATCTGAGGCTCCGTACACTCTGACCAAATCTTTTAAAAGAGAAAAAAATAGTCCTTACATGTACCACCACTCGAAAGACAATCACATTTTCTTTTACAACAAATGAAAGATTTTCCTACGCCTGATTGCAATTATTTAGTATAAAATAAAATTTAGTAGCATCCAGTGAAATAGAAAACACCTTTACATTTTCTTTTACAACAAATGAAAGATTTTCCTACGCCTGATTGCAATTATTTAGTATAAAATAAAATTTAGTAGCATCCAGTGAAATAGAAAACACCTTTAATTTTTTTATAGATAAGAGAGATTTCACTAGGCAAAAGAAAGCATCTAGCTTCTGCTCAAGTGCCACAATAACCAAAAACACCATGATACACACACACAAAAGAAAGAACCATCTTTAATAGATGAGATTAGCACACCAGGGATACCAAAGAAATCTCTCTCTCCATACCATGATCCTGCTGATATCATGGGAGTTATGGAAAGAGGCAATGCGAGGATCTTCCATAGTATCGCAACTACGCCGCCACGATTTTCGCTAGGATGAAGGAGGAAGCACGAGCTTGGTGTGGTCAAGAAACTAAGAACATTCCTACAGTTAGGAGAATAGAACCTAGGACATAAAGGCCTCCGGGCATCCCTATGTAAATAATATCTGTAGAACTCCTCCTTTATTAATGAATTAGGCAATCCTTTTGCCTTCTTTCAAAAAAACATTATTTGCTCATTCTTTTACCGTTCTTACTTGCAGTGCATCTCTAAAGCTGAAGAAGACCCAGTAGTACCTGGATGATGGAATATGAATCCAACAAACAAGACTTGCTTATTCCATGTCATTTTTGTTTTTGGCATCTTCATTTTACCAGTCTGTCAAGGGCGTCGAACCCCCGACTGGCCGGACCGCGGCTACGCAGCTCGTAGCCGTCGGCCGTCTTCTCCGGCGAGGTTATCCCCCTCTACCGCAGGCTTAACAGAGAGAGAGATTAGGGATATGATTCTTGCTTAATTGATTGTCAAGCGATTACAAGCATATATGGCCAATGGCCCAACCTAAATGGGGAAGGCTCTCCCTGATTCTAGGAATTTCCAAAACAACTTATTAATCTAACTTTCTATCTTTAGCCACTAGAGGCTAACCCATGCAGCGCCTGCCCAGCGCGCTCAGCCGCGCGGCGCACGTCGCGCGCGCGTCCGCGCCTGGCATATGTGCGTCCGTACATGACACAGTTTAGTATATTTATGATGCTGTGGGCCACTGAAAATAAATTTCCAACATTGTAAACTGAAGCATCTAAAATATGCAGGATGATTCATGAAAAAAGGGTACCATTGCTGTGTGAACTGCAAGGACAATAAAAACTGCTACAGCATGGTACATGAACTTGTGGGATAGGCAACAATTAAGTGCATTGCTGCTGTTGTAGTGCTAACTGACTTCGTCTTATCTATAGAATCCAATCTAAATCTGTAGTGTATGTTAGTGTTTCTATCGTTTAAAAAGTCATGGCTGTTTTATTTTCGTAGGTCATAAGCACGAAGGGGCAAACGGTGCTTGTGGAGCACCTAATATTTCCTCCTACCATTGCATGTTAAGCATTTCCATGTTTGAGTGAGCGACCATGATATTATGAGAGCGCATCTGTATCATGTAGAACTTGTGACGTCTACATAGGCAAAAAAATGACTCGAGCTAGTCCGTTTCCACGTAACAAGGTCGTAAAAGAGTGGCTCCAACAAGGTGGTGTTTGCTCTCATTCACACTTTTAAGGGTTGGGTCTATCTATACATGATACGGGCGACGGCCTAATCTTCTTGGTGTAGGATCCGAAGGTGTAGGATTCAAAACGCTATATAGCTGACGAAGTGGACGAACAACATGCACCTAGTTATACACATATTTCAATTCACTATCATAGAACCACAAGATGTGGAAGATAACTATTGAACCCTCGATGCATAGCAGAATTGTGGAAAGCATCCTCCTGGTGAGCCACCCATGGCTCCAGAAGTTGAAGAGCTACTGCGTGATGATGAGGTTCTTACCCCTGTTAAAAAAGATGGTATAAGAAAAAAAGGAGAGGCCCACCGATAAAGGTGTGTCTTGGCTGGTTAAAACACAATATATTTCTCCACTTACCATCGATGCAGCAAAAATTGTAATGCCAACTATTCTTCTATAGATTTAGTTCCAGAGGTTCTGCTAGATTACTTCATATATATTGTATAAACTTGGTTGGCTATTTCAATCCATTACTGAAAAGCAAGCGAAGGAAAGACGAGAATCAAGGGTGAGCCACAATACTTTCTTGGAAAATCTTAATGACAGGTATAGTTTTCCTTTTACCTAGCTCACTCCTTGAATTGTGCAAGTTACCCTGTTTCGCAAACCTGGTCAGTGACACTACTTCCTTATGCATTTGTATATCAGAGAGAAACAAATTAAAGCCATTGAGGACTCCTTCAGAGCAGCTAAATCACGCCCTGTTCATCAGACTAAACATGGGAAGGAAGCATAATGGGTTCTGCCTTTGCTTCCTGATTTTGATAGGTTTGGCTTGATGCTTTGTTTTTCTGCATGTTCACGTCATATCTAAATAGAGAAACAGCTATTTGATTCTCACCAACTGTAATGTCATGATGGTCTACTACAAAATCAGTAATATGAGCACAACATTTTTGCAGCGTGTACATATTTAATTGTTTATTAATAAGAATGGAAAATGATACCTATACAATTTTGAATTGTTTTTTATGCAAAGTTTTTTTAGTCTTAAAAAATTCATGTAGGATGATGAAAGACTGTTAAGAAAAATCTGCAGAATGATGTGAAATATCATGAGGGTGATGGTTGATGCATCAATACTTCTATGTAAAGATTTTTGGATAGGTTCAAGGATTTCAAGTAGTTAGAAATAACTTTTGGGAATTTACAGTATTTTTTAGTGTATCTACAAATAGATGTACATTTCAATTGTAAACTGTTGATCACAAATAATATCCTTTTTGTCCAAACCAGCATTCTAACTAAAAAATGTACATTTTTGTCCAAACCACCTTAAAAGCTTTCAGCGTGGCAGGAGACAAAACCACCGCTACGCGCTCAGGCCAAAAATATTTTAAGGTGAAATGACCTTTTTGTCCAAACAGTTTGTAACGATTGCCCATGCACCATGGTTATTCTGGTAAAATTCCATCGACGGTTGCCTCATACCCCTAGCCAATTCCAAATCTGAGAAGAATCCATCCCCGAACCCTAGCCACCACAGACGAGTCCACACCACCGGTCCATCCAACACCACCTGTCCCCTTCGCTCCATCATCGGAACCTCAACGGCGCCTCCATCTCCCCCGACGATGCTTCCTAGCCGGCGTAAACCAACAGGTAAACCTCCCTATAGTGATAGTCTTGATTGACCGCTCTACAAAATAATCAAAAAGTAAATACAAGGAGGCAATTTTGTAATCAAACTAATTGTAACGATCAAGTGCACCAATAGATGTTTTTCACAATACTTCAATAATACAAGTCAGGTTTTCACTAAGTAAGATAGTTAAGATTACAAATACACAAGAATGATAGAGAGATATGATGCATGTCAGTGTAGTAGATATGTGATATCCTGTATACATGAACAAAGCCGATGCCAAAGCCCAAGGTCAGAAAGACTACGACTAGATCTGACAAGAGGACCTCGGCACGAAAACAGTGGGGCCTAATTCACAGGACAAGTTCTTACACCCTAGCCGAGTGCAAAGTGTTCTTGGAGGAGGTCGACAACGTGAAGCGCCCACCCCAAGAAGATTGTAGCAAGAGTTATTCAACCCACTCTCGTTAGTACAGATCCGACAAAACAAGGTCGGATGGCGAAGACACAGCAAGCTTCTCAGACCGAGTAGTGAGATTTGTGGACACAGACCCCGATGAGCAATCTTTGCTTCAAGGACTGGACGAAGAAGAGTCCTCGGACTCCATGCCAGGCCATGATGTCGGAGCCATTGATAGGTCTCCCATCCAAGATGGTGTAGTAAACTAGTCAAGGAGGAAGACATTCGCCATTAGGGGAAACTGAACTCCAACGAGGACGCATCCCCAAAAGAATGATCCGATGATGCCTGCTCAGCAGATTTTTGGTGCTCAATAGCTACTGAGCCAACCACCAGTTGATCTAACAGCTAATCCTACTGCCACTGATTGGATAGAGTGGATGTGTGCTACAATCGTCAATCTAGATTGTGCCTTCAAAAGAGCCGAGCAGGGAGGAGCTGAGGGATCAGGCAAAAACGGGGCATTGTCATATCACCATGAACCTTCATGCAATGACGAGTTACCCCACCAAAACGCGACTAGTGGAAATCGCCAGCACAACCGACAATAGCAAAATCCACCCCCGTGAAGAGACAGACAGCCAAGGGATGACTGCCAAGATCAAGATCTTCATGACAACTTGAACAGGAGGCGGGAGCACTATGATGACCAAGGATACCGCGACGACCATAGCCGTAGCAACGGCCGCAGCTGTCGCAACAGATCGAGAAGCCCAGGATGACAACGTGATAACGATCGACGACCATATAGGGCTGGTGCCCCTAGCGATCCGTCGTCGTTGTCATCCTCGTCCGATCAACATCCATGACGTCGGAGGTCCCCTAGCTAACGACCCACTATCCTATCAGGGGTAGGAGGTAAGGTGGCTGGCCCAATTCCGACCAAGAGCGGTAGAGAAGTATGACGGCAGTACGGACCCTAAGGAATTTCTACAAGTATACTATACAGTTATTTATGTAGCTGGAGCAGATGAGAACACCATGGCTAACTACCTGCCGACTGTGTTGAAGGGATCCGCTCGGTCATAGCCCATCCATCTGCCACTTGAGTCTATCTCATCCTAGGAAGACCTCTCCCACCAGTTCAGGGGTAATTTCCAGGGTAAGTACAAGTGACACAAGGTCGAGTATGACCTACTACACACCATGAGACAACACAACGGTGAATCTCTAAAGGACTTAGTGCGACGGTTCAATAAGTGCTGCAACAATATCCCGGAGATCTCCGACTTATCCGTCATCAGGGCATTCATGAAGCTGGCCACAAGATCGCTACCTGATCTAAGAGCAAGCCATGAGAAGGATTACAACTGCCATGAAGCTGTTTGGGATCATAGAAAGATGTGCTCAGGTTGGCGAAGCTATTTGATGCAATGGAGGGAAGGGAAATGCAGTCGAAGAAGCCAAACCGAGAAGGAAGGAAGGAGCAAAATCTTGAAGCAACCGACAACTCAGAAGTAGAATAAGCGGCAAAAAACCGAGGGGCAAGTTATGTTGGCCGATCACGACCCTCTAGCCCCGAAGAGGTATGAAGTGCAAGGAGAGGCTGCTAAAAGAAGTAGTGCACAAGACACAAGACAAGCTTGCACTCCCTAGAGGGATGTCAAGTATTCCATAAGGCAATGGCAAAACATCTAGCAACACCTCCGAAACATTGAGTACGTGCGATTGAGAAGGAGAACAACACCCACGAGTCTTCGGACACCAAGGATGATTATCCTAATGCCAACCATAGGGTGGCACACATCTTCAGTGTTTCTACTTCCTACATTTCTGAGAGGGAGTACAAGAAGGTGGAATGCCAAGTTTGCGCTACATCCCAGGGGATAGTAATAAAACTAGCCTGGTTTGACGTCCCAATAACATTCTCGGATGTCGACCACCTAGCTATAAATACTACCCCTGAAGATACCCAATAGTGGTGGAGCCCATTATCAGGAACATCAAGGTGGCCCACATCATGATCGACAGTGGGAGCTCAATCAATCTACACTTCATCAATGCCCTTGATGCAATGGGAATCCCGAGAAGCGAGTTGAAGCCCTTAGAAGTTAGAATAGCCCTTCCACGGGATCACCCTAGAGTTATCCTCTAAACCGCTAGGAAGATTACTCTGCCAGTAACCTTTGGCGAGCCCAACAGCTTTAGGACCAAACATATCATGTTTGACGTCGCCGAGTTCGACATGGCCTACAACACGATCCTCAGGAGGATGACGCTTGTAAAGTTTATGGCAGTATCCCACTGTGCCTACCAGCTTGTGAAGATGCCTGGGCCGAAAGGGGTGATTACTGTTCTCGACAACGCCAAAATAGTCGTCCAGTGCGATAAGAAGAGCCTCAATATGGTCGAGCAGACTCCATGCCCGCCTGCAATAGAAGAACCTAGTTGGAAACAACCTAAGATCTCTGCGAAGCCCAATAGCACCATCAAGACGATACAACTGATGAGTTTGGACCACAGCCACATGGTGAATATTGGGGCCGATCTCGATGAAAAATAGGAAAGACAACTCATGACCTTCCTCCAGGCAAAAGCAGATGTATCGCTTGGCAGCTGTCTGATATGCCTGAGGTCCCCAGGGAGGTGATAGAGCATAAGCTCATGGTGCGACCGGACGCCCACCAGTCAAGCAGAAGCTGAGAAGGTTCGTGCCTAATCGCAAGGAGACTATTTGGGAGGAAATCGACAAGCTCCAAAAGGCTACTTCATCCGAGAATTTCTGCACCCTCAGTGGCTCGCAAACCCTATCATGGTAAGGAAGGTTAATTGTAAGTGGAGGATGTGTGTGGACTTCACTGACCTGAACAAAGCGTGCCCCAAGGACAGCTTCCCCTCCTGAGGATTGACCAGCTGATCGACTTCACAGCTGGATGTGAGTTGTTAAGCTTTCTTGATGCATACTCGGGCTACCACCAAACCAACATGGTCAGAGAAGATGAAGAGAAGATGTCCTTCGTCATGCCCTTCTATGTCTTTTGCTACGTTAAGATGCCGTTGGACTGAAAAATTCCAGGGCCACTTATCAAGGAGGGGTCCAAGGTACATTCCATTCCCAGATCGGAAGAAACGTAGAAGTTTATTTGGACAACGTGGTAGTCAAGAACAAATCTCAAAATTGTCTGATCAAAGACTTCCAGGTGACGTTCAACAACCTTCGAGACATCGCATGAAGTTGAATATGGAGAAGTGCACGTTTGGAGTACCCTTAGGAAAGCTACTTGGGTTCCTAGTCTCCGGACAAGGAATCGAAGCCAATCCTAAAACGATCATGACAATCGAAGATATGAAGTCATCGATAAGGGTCAAGGAGGTGCAGAAGCTAACAAGATGCATGACTGTCCTGAGCAGATTTGTGGCCTGGATGGGAGAAAAATGGTTGCCCTTCTTCAAGCTATTGAAGAAGAGTGACAACTTTGAATAGGACCAGGGGCCATGAACACTTTTATCGCGTTGAAAAGGTACTTATCAAACCCACCCATTTTGTTTACAACCTACCCATGCGAAGATCTATTTTTCTACATTGTAGCAACCCCCTGCTCGGTAAGCATCGTCCCTATGATCGAGCAAGATGGACAACAACGACCAGTATACTACGCCAGTGAAGTCCTCCATGATGCCAAGCTACAATACCCTCATATAGAAAAGCTCTTGTATGCAGTGCTGATGACGTTGAGGAAACTGTGGCACTACTTTCAAGCCCATAAGATCACAGTCATCTCCTCCTTCCCACTAGGTGAAGTGGTGAGAAATAAAGAGGTCTCTAGACGCATTGCCAAGTATGCAGTAGAGCTCGGCCAATTCGATGTCGCCTTCATCCCGAGAGCGTCAATTATGTCCTAGGTACGGTAGATTTTGTTACTGACTAGACTGCTCCTGTGGAAGCTAAGATCGACATGACAAACAATGACGCCTAGACAATGGGCATTCCATGTACAAGGCATGGGGGCTGGCGTGATTTTACAGTCACCAATGGGAGAATGGCTCAAGTATGTAATACGACTTGAGTTTCGAGCAACAAACAACACAACTGAGTACGAGGGACTACTGGTAGGATTGCAAGTAGCCACGACACTTGGTATAAAGCGATTGCTAGTGAAAGGGGACTCATAGATTGTTGCCCGACAAGTGCATAAGGATTATCAGAGCTTCGACCCAGATTTGTCCAAGTACTTGGCCGAGGTATGAAAATGCAAATGAAGATTTGATGGCCTCAAAATCTGGCATGCATACGGCAAACATAATTTTGAGGCCGATGAACTGGCAAGAATAGCTTCTCGACAACAACCAGTACCATCAGGTGTATTTGTGGAAGCCCTAGACAAACCATCGGTTGCCAACGACCACGCTCCACTGGATCAAACAACTAGTAACGGCCCGGGGGCTGGAACCATGAAAGAAACAGATAGCCCTACAACCCCCACTGCCGATAACGTCGTCGCAACCACGGAGACAGACAGTGATTGGCGAGAACCGCTCAATCGGTATCTGGTCTATAATGTTGTTCCCGAGGATGATGCCAAGGCAGAAAAGTTGTCCTGACAAGCAAAACTCTACTCCATCGTGGAAAGAGAGTTGTACAAACGAGGGCACAATGACGTTTTGATGAAGTGCATCAATTGGGATGATGGCATGAAGCTCCTAAAGGATATTCACGAAAGAATATGTGGAGGTCATGCCGTAGGGTGAACGTTGGTCGGGAAAGCTTTCCGACAAGTATTCTACTGGCCAACTGCCCTACAAGACTCTTGCGACTTGGTACTCCGGTGTGAAGCTTGTCAGTTCCATAGCAAACAGAGCAAATTACCAGCGCAAGCATTATAAACGATACCTCTGACATGGCTGTTCTCGTGTTGGGGGCGTGACATCCTCGGACCATTCCCCATAGCACAAGGCAGATACAAGATCCTGTTCGTGCCCATTGATAAGTTCACAAAGTGGATCAAAGCACTGCCAGTTCAGGAGATCAAAGCCGTAGGGGCCGTCAGGTTCATGAAGGGTATCTTTTGCCGATTTGGTTTGCCTTACCAAATATTGACAGGCAACGGATTCCAGTTCCAGAGCGATGAATTTCAAGAATATCGCGAGGGATTTTGTGAGTCCAAATCTATTTTGCTTCCATTTCTCATCCTCAAAGCAATGTCCAAGTTGAGCGTATCATTGGCATAATATTGCAAGGGATAAAAACTTGGGTGTACGATAGTCTGATGGCCTGTGATTGCCACTGGGTTCAAGAACTCCCTTCAGTTCTCTGGGCCGTATGCACTACGCTGACAACAGCCACCAAGGAGACACCATTCTTTTTAGTCTATGGATCTAAAGCTATGCTCCTCAGAGAGCTAAGACAGGTTCCCGCCAAAATAGACCAATATTCCAATGAGGATAATGAGGAACAAAGAGCAGATTCCAACGTTGGTAGACATTTATACGACTATGTTCTCAGAAAGGTGCAAACTATGGTAGGCCAAAATAAACTATCACCCAACTAGGAAGGTCCCTACAAGGTGGTCCAAGTACTTAAACCTGGTATATACAAGATTGCCAACGACGAAGACTAAGAGATATTGAGTTCATGGAATATTGACTAGCTACATAAATTTTATGTTTAGATCTATGTATCTTTCTATGTAAATTTCTATATCTTTATACTTTATAGTTTTTGTCATGTGCATTGTTTATAATATATGAATACAAGCATCTAGTTCTTCCCTCATATTTAGCACATTCTAATGTTAGTAGGGCCTGTTATCCATTTGCTTATTACGTTCTCTAGCTGTTCGACAATGTAGGGGACGCCCTATGATTTTCGAACAGCTGGGGATTATGAGATTGCGCTTCTCATGATAACGTACCTATGACCGCAAGGAAGGCCAAGTCCATCCTTGAGGCCGGGGGGGGGGGGGGGGGGGAGGGGGGGGCTAGGGACTTTTCAAACTATATCTATTCTGGTAATAGAACTTGGCTGCCTTTCGGGGATAAGAAACCCCGACAAAACAACTGGTGGCTCGGGGGAATAAGTACAGGCCGTATGCATTTTATCAATGCTTTTTTAGCTTTGACCTGAGTAGACATGTAAAGTTTAGGATGTTAATACTTCATACATACATAAAATGTATAAAATTCAAGTACTGACTTCCAATATATTATATGTACTACTAATGACACTTGTCTTAAGAATACAGGCAACAACAGGTATGAGCAGACTACCAAGACAACCATGGCTAGTTCATAGTGAGTAGACCTTCTCGGCGAGCTCGGCAAAGGAAAGGGCTATTCCGTTAATCTCCTTGAGGGAGCAATGAGACCTAGAAAAGCCCTCCCGAGGAATACGCAAGTCCAAAGCTAGGAAGTGATCTCGGATGCAAGCTAGAATGTGACCCCCAGCAAACCGACTAGCCTTCTTGTTTTCTTCCTTAAGGCGTCAGGTGATTTGCTCGGGCAAGCGTCGAAGCTGACGACAAGATTCATTAATCCAGTCCAGATATCCTTGTAGTGTCTTCACAGGAGGTTGCCGGTCGATATGGAGTTCTTGGAAAGACCGGCCGAGAACGATACATGCTCTATCCTGGTAAGCTTTGAACCATATGTCTCAGTCCCTAAGAGTTTTCAACTCCTGCTTTATCACCATTTGGTCAACCTCTAATCTCGCCGTCCCTGACTTGGCTTGCTCCTCCAAGAGATGTACTCGCTTCCGCAACAAGGTACACTCATCATGAGAAGCTGCAGACCACAAACAATTTCTGAGATGTGTTTTATAGAGAACTAGGACTCGGAATGATAAAGTGGAACAGCTTGCTCACCATGGCTCTCTTGTTGGAAAAAGTCAACAAGTGGCTCTAGAGAAGCGATTTTCCGAGCATTAGGATCGCCATATCGGTGGTCGGGATGCGGATCCAACAAAACAATAGGCAAGGTGGTCCAACCATGTTGCTGGTTTGGCACTTCATGTACATCTACCTCACTACAATTAAAAATCAATATAAAGGAAATCAGCAAATATCATGATACAAACCAAGGCATAGTCCAGATAAGGATTCGCTAATGTTTGCTAGAAATATTCAAAGTTATGACGATAAGGTTATTACTCGCCAAGCTCAAAGAAATCCCCGACCACCGAGCTAGTGCCCTCCACCTTCTTCACCATCTCCTCCTCGTGGTCGTCTAGCAGGCCTTGGCAGACTTCCTTCTCAACATCCAGCTCGGGATGGTTGAGAATGACGTAGGCCAGGGCATAGCCAGCATCAAGACGGGTCGCCTCCCAAGCATTAAGCACCTCCTAGTCTTGGATATTAGTGGGCAAGGTCTCTAGATTCTTCACCAAGGAGCCGATGGAGCCAAGCACTATCCACTCGTCATCAAAGAGCGGTGGCTCGATGGCGCGGAAAACTCCCTTCGCCGCCTCATTAAAGGCGGTGAAGTTGGTCTTGAGGCGGCGAAGTTGGTCTTGAGTGTGGCCCGGATGTCCTCCTACTTCTAGATTTCCTTATCCCCCGCCGGTTGCGTCTCTGCTCTGATCTTGTCGTTATCTTTGATAAGAAGGCACAAGCCTTCGTTGTTGGCCTTGGTGGTGGTGAGGTCGGCATTAAGCTTCGCCACTTGGGCATGGAGCTGCTCGACCTCTAAGCTCGCAGCGCCAATTTGGATTTCAATCATCTTGAAGGGAGCTCGGGTAGGTTGAGGGTTCCGCTGACAAGGGCGGTCACTGTGGACGGAGGAAGAGGTGCCGGAGGAGGAGAGGCGACAAGGGTGGAGGCAGGTCTAGCCTCCTCTTTCTTGCTAGTGCTCTGGTTAGAGGCGGAGGGGGTGGAGCTACATGGAAAGCCAAGGAGTATTCCTAGGTTTTTTCAGTAAAGAAACGGGTGATGACAAGCTTGTCAGATAGATTGATTACCTGGCCTTTTTGGGGAAGTGCAGCTTGGTTGGCTTGAATCCACCTTGTTTGGGACTTCTAGAGACGGTCTGCCAAGATGATACGACACTACCAATTAGGTTCTCCCAAACATATCTTGTGTCAAATGGAGAAGTGGGGATAGCATAAAGAAATTACCAGGTCGATGCTAGGGGTCTTGGAGGACCGCAGAGTACTGACAATGGCGCCCCCTTCCTGACCTAGTGCCTTGCATTTACCCCTTTGGAGGGTGCCGCTATAGCTAGGACCGAAGGTGTTGTCGACTGATGATTGGGGAGGGGGGTCATCCTTCTTTGCCACTTTCTCTGTTGCTTCCTTGGCGGTAGTGGTCTCATGGTGGATAAGGCGGTGAGTTGAACATGGTCAGATGTAATGAACCGAAGGTATCTTCGCTGTTTGGGGATAATTTATACAGACAAGCATAGGATGATGATGATGATGTACCTCGACGAACGCAGCTCAATCGGAGGGGTCGAGGTCGTAGAGGGGTGCAGGGATGTTGGCAGCGTTGCTGGCCAGGTCGTCCACTACCTTTTGCACCCGCTTTGTGACCATACTTTCGCTGATATCTGCATAAGTAGGGTTGAAGATATTAAGATATGGCAACTTTGATTAAATAGATTTCTACAAAAAAATAATAGTCATACCCTTATGGGATATCTGAGTAGTGTCCGCCCCTGTGTACTCGTATGTGGGGTGGTGGCATTCCGGCAGAGGCTGAATCTCACAGCGCACAAAATCACGGACAACTTCATGTGCTGTCAGACCATGAGCCCTAAACCTTCAAATCTTTTCGATAAAGTACTGAAAGGATTTGGAGGAGGACGGGGAAGAAGTCAGTGTGTTGGACAGGTGGTCGGGACATGGAGCAGGGGGAGTCAGATTCGATGTTCAGATAAAACCTATCTTGCCTCCACCCCTTCTTAGACTTGGGGGTGTTTATGGCTATGTACTCGACCTTCAGGCCATCTGGAAGTCAGAAGCCATGGTATCCTGTGGTTCACGATTTATCCATGGCCCGAAGTTCGTAATAATGCCTAAAGAGTTCAAGGAAAGGGCCTATCCCTAAATATGCTTCACACGGGTGTGTGAAGATGCTTAGGAACACAATGGATGTTGTAGAAATGGAGGACGGTGCAGAGGAAAGAAGAAGGTGGAGGCAAAAACCCACTATAGACAAAAGAAGAAAAGATGATCATTTCACCTAAGAGAGGCTGGGGTTAAGTACCTCCTCGATGACGGGCCTGTGTTGCGGCTCCAGGAAGGGCTCCCTCCACCTGATTCTCCCTCGGCTTGGCGTCACTAACCAAAGATGGAGGGAAATCCATGGTGGTGACATTGGGAAATCTAAGAGGGAGAAACGTGGAGTTTTTGGGGTGTGGGACGATTGGGAAGACAATGAGCAGTGAGTTTGGAAAGGAAGAGTGTGGAACTAAAACAAATCTCGCAGTTGGAATTTAAATTCTAGGGCGGCGGTCCGCATTTCGAGGAAGTTTGTGACATTCTCAGTAATATTACTTTTTATTTTTTAAAGAGGATTTAATGATTGAACTTTATCAAAATTTTGAAAACCGACTTCATCTGTTGCCCTGCTTCGAAGAAAGGACTATGTGATCAGATTTAGCATGTTCGGCTATAGTCCAACAACGTTATATGTCCCGATCACTTAGCTCCTAGAGTTTGGAAAGTATCATAGTCGGTTTATGCATTTGAATAAAGTTCGGGGGCTACTATTAGTGTAGTAGATATGGCATACCCTATATACATGAACATACATCTCCGGGAATACCGCATACCTAATAAGATACAAAAGGTGAAGACTGGATATAGGTAAAGTCATAGACAGAGAAGGAAACGTACTTCGGATAGGGGAGCACTTTGTAGTCTGACTCGGTTATGACAAGATTTACTCTGTCCGTGTCCTATTCAGGAGCCTTCAAGTTTTATTTGGAGAATGGGTCACCTATCGGTAAAATACAACGCCTCCTAGGAGGGGAGGCATTGAATCATAAGCCTACAAGTTCAGAAACACCAAGGCAGAGGAAGCCTTTTAGCCAAGTCACTGACTACTGCATCCCATTATCCATAGTTGGTAGATTTGGTAGACAATTCATACAGATCCTTGTACTTGGTGAAAATCACATCCAATACATATAAACTAGAGTAAGGCTATTACCCAACTTGTGGGCCTAAACCAATATAATCTCTTGTCCCTTTCTATTTTTGCATATCGACGAATACTTTGGTACTAGATGACTCCTACGTCCACAAATACTGTAGTCGGGATCTAGCCCCTCGCAATGCACATGTTGACTAAGCTCGTGCTTCTTTATTCTTCATCATTATGTTTCTCTCTTAGCCCGTGCTAAGTCTACTTCCGGTCAATTTGTTGTGAGCCCGCGCATTTTGTGGCTGGGTGCATCAAGACTTGAGGCGTGTGTCTTCACGTCGAGTCGCGTTGAACGAGTCACGCTCGACACAATCTAGCATAAGTGGTAGAGCATGCCACGGTGGATCATGCCACGTGCAATGGCCTCAAGGCCACGTTCTTTGTTTTCATCTTGAATAAAAGGCAAAGAAGAAAACCCGAAAAGCTTTTGGAAAGTTAGGTGGCACAAGACCTATCGTGTTCATCTCTATTCTTGCAATCTTGAGTGAATTGAGAATGATCCTGGTAAATCCTGCTTACATTTGGTATCAGGGCCATGTTGGCTCTGAAGCCGCGTGTGTTGAGGACTCCTCCACGTCGCTAGAATTGTCGCTCGTCGTCCCCTGCACCGCATAGTGGTCGCCTGCTTGCTGGTGGCAACCACAAACCACCCATACGACTGGTTGTGAAGGAAGTAAGAGGCTCAGTGAACTACCCAACCCTCACCAAGACCAACTATGAAGGACCATCCTGGCAGGGATGCTGCCGACGCTTGTAGTGAAGGAGACAGCGAAAGACGCTTGGGATGCCATCAAATTGATGCGGGTCAGCATCGACCACATCCAACATCCACAAATCCAAGGCCCAGTTGCTGCTCAAGAAGTATGACGCCATCGAGTTCAAGGATGGCGAAACAGTTGAGGAATTGTCTCTCTGACTGAACGGCTTCATCAACACCATTGCCACTCTTAGTGTCGACATTGAGGAATCCAATGTATGTAAGAAATTTCTTCATGTTGTTCCTAAGTACCTGTCACAGATTGCCCTCTCCATCGAGACCCTGCTGGACTTTGATGCCCTGTTGCTCGAGGAGCTGATTGGGTGTCTAAGGCACATGGAGGAGCACCGGTCAGGGTCCAAAGCACCGCTGGAAGGCGGCAAGCTGCTTCAAAAGGAGCAGTGGGCTGTTAAGTACAACTACAAGAGAAGCAGGCTTCTCTTTAACACAAGTTACATCCAATTATTACAATGTTTGCAGCTCAAACATTTGCATAAATGAATCCTAAAGATAACTAGACACCTACATAGTTAGGATGAAATGACATTATTTAGGAATTAACCATATTACTAATCTCCATCCATGAATGGTCAAATTTTGCAAGACGATCGTCTCAAGATTTCGGCATGCAAGTTGAATGTTGTCCTTATCTGTAGGATCGAACACAAGAAATAAGCCTTACCGGGAGGTGAATGGTAGGAACACCAAAAACCAAAATCTTTTACGGAATAAAAGAAACCCTCAAACCTAGATGGAGTGCGCCGATCAGACCGCCTCTCTAACTCCAGTCTGACCGCCGTATGTCCGCCGGTTGGACCGCCGCCTCGCCAACGGTCTAACTGCCATGCACCCGTCGGTCGCACCACCGCACCTTTTTCGATTGGACCGCCAGGATCCAGAAAAACACAAACTACAAAATAGATAGACTTTATTGCATCAAGATGTGTTTACAAAGTGCAAATACAACACTTCTCTCTCAACTTTAGTACACAAGTCCGTGCTCTAGACAAAACCCTAATTTTTCTCTTCTCTAAACTTGTCTCTCTAGAGCCTCGACCCCTCTCCTATTTCTACCCACGGGTGGCTACTCAAAAGCCACGAATCCAACTAGATTTAGGACTCCTATTCCCTTAGAAAATGTAACATTCCCAATCTAATAGAGTTAATTATTTAAGTTTCCTAGAACCATCAATGTCTTCTAATTAAAATGTTGAATCATCTTTTCATGTAACTCAAATTAAATTAAGCCCTAGCTAATCCTTTGCTTTGTGATAGTTTTTACTTCCCAAGTTCTGTATATCTAAAAATCCTAGAAAAATTCCTAAACATGCCAGGTGATGTGAATAAGCCCCTGTAAGGATTTCATAATTTTATCCCTTCTGGGAGCACCTCAATTAAATAGATCAGTACCAGTTTGTTCTAGATAAATAGTAAAACCCTAATCGGCAAAAACAAAATACTACCAAATAGTGCATCAAATTGAACATAAGAATATGTGGGAAATAATTTATTCAAATACTAGTTTACTTATCATGAATTAATATAATACTTCCAGAATTTATTTCATTAGTTTAGACCTCTTAAAAATTCAAACAGGTTTCAGCCTGGATCCTTTTCCTTGACCTATGCATTTGTGTAGTCTGAGGATTTTCTAAAGATGTTTGGTTGCACATAAAATCATGGAAAAATTCCTGTAAACATTATCTCACCTAGTTAATCCATTGTAAATTTTACATGATTTTATCGCTTCAATAAATACCTCAATAAAATCTCTCAAATCAGCTAGACTAGGGAGCTAGCTGAAAATGAATGGGTATACTTCTAAAATTCACCAAATGGAAATGGAGACTAATTAGACAGAGCCCTTTTGCAAAAGTGTGTACCAACATAAACCCTACCACCAGTAATTTTGGCACAATTTAATTCCCAAAGGAACTACATAAAATAATAAGAGCAAAGCCCTAGGGATATAAATTGCACTGCAGAAGAACTGGACCAGCATGACTACTTTGCAATTTCACCACAGATTAACCAGACCTCTTCTAACCACGAAATTTGTCCAGCAGGTTAAACACATCTTTCTCTATCTCCAATAATTTTCCCATAATTTATATCCCTTATTAACCTACTGGAATTATAGATGCAAGACAGCTGTCCATACAGCTCACAACACTTAGTCTCTAGAGATTTCTCCTCTCATTTCTCACTTCCAGGTGGACCCCACAAGACCTAGCCCATTTGTAAGCCTTGCTATGGCATGGGACAGAGTGTTTCACCCCAAAATTCTACCACACTCCTCACTATCACCTAGGAATTAACTATTTGGACCCACAAGTCATAGACTAAACCTAGCCAAAAGTGTGTGAAAAATATTCTCTTACATGTGGGACCCACCTTGGACCACTGTAGCAGCGAAGCAACTCAGCAGTGCATGAGCCAACGTGTCAGCACCCTGTCCTTTCTCTCCCTCACAGCACACAGAGGCATAGAGAAGAGCTCAACCACTGGAAACTTCGGTCATTTCACTCCAAATCTCGCCAGCAGCAACCTCCTCTCATCTTCTCCACGTTCCCACCGAGTAGACCAAGAAAATCCTCAAAGATCACCGCCGGCAAGCTCATCTCCTCCTCGGCCGAAGGTGTTCGGTTGAGCCCGAGCTAGCTACGGTGAGTTCCATCCCTTTTTGAACCCAGGAACGTGATCTGCAAGTTTTAATCGTTCCATTTTTGTTCTTGTCCGCCCTAGGATCGCAGGTTGAAGCCGCCGTGCTTCGCTCTCTGCTCTGCCGCGCCGCCGCCTTGACGTTGTCGCTGTTCCGGCCGATCCAGGACGCCGCCGGCCGAGCCACTGCGCCATTGTCATCACCTCAACCCCAGAACCCTAGAGCCCGAAGGAATTAGACTGCGAAGCCCCAAGTCCCGAGATCGGCCGTCGTCTTCCTCGTCTCCGGCCGAGCTCCGCCACCGCCGATTCGTCCTCTTTGGTGAGCCTCCATCCGATTCCTTGCACTGAGCCCATCTCCACGAGGTCTCTAATCTTTTTGGCAACTCGGCTTCGTCGCAGAACCCCAAGAGAAGGCCGGCGACGTAGTCCCGAAGCACGCCGCCGCCGCCGGACCTCTCCTGGAGCAACCGCCGCCGTTCCAGCACCGCCGAGTAACCCAGGACCTTTGGTGAGCCTCTCCGGTCCCTCAAACATCGCGTGCCTGCTTTGTTTCAGTCTGTAACGTGACATCCATATGCAACCCGAGCCGGCTTACCGCCTCCGCTGTCGTCGCCATCGATTCCGGCCACCGCCGGCGATGAGAAGACCACCGATGTGTTTGCCGTGAACTCCTCTTCCTTTTCTATTTTGGCCCCGACTGCAGCCGACGCCGCCATCGCCGTCGCCGCCGCCGAGAAGCTCGCCGCCTCCGCTCTGACTGCGCCTGCCTTGTTCTGTACCGCTGACATGCGGGCCCGAGCGGGAAGAGAAAAGAGAAAAGAAGAAAGAAATAGGGAAAATAATTAAAGGATTTAATTTGCAACAGAAAAATAGTCCAACTTTGTAAATCCATAACTTTTTCATTTTAACTCCTTTTTGAGTGAAACCAATTTTGTTAGCTCTGTAAATTTGTGAACTTTAATGCTGTGGAATAAAACAGGACAACTGCTGTACAGAGAATGCCTATAAAATAATGTGAAGCAAAAATACCTTATTTTGTGCCTAGAAATTTGAAATATTACCATAAAATCCATTATAAATTCTTTTGAGGTGAACCAAATTTCTATGGATTCATAAAAATGTGCTCTTTAATTTTGTAAAATAAAAAGTGAGAACTTCTGTGTGGAATTTTTCTCTAAAAATGGAAATATCTATTGTATACATCTTTATAACCTAGAAGTTTATAAATTTCTAGAAAATTCATCCTAACTGCTAAAAATGTGAAACCACTTTTGTTTAACTCAGAAAATTGTAACCTTTACTGTGGATAATTTGTATTTGACAAAATTACCTCTCAAAATAAGTCTAAGTATTTTTCTAACCTTTCTTTTTGATAAACTTGTAAAATTCACAACTAAGTCATCTTAAATCAATTTTCAGTGAACCAAATTTTGTTAGAACCAGTAGGTTATACACTTTCATCTAAAAATGATCACACAAATAAAACCTTAATGGGAAATGCAAGTTACCCCTAATACACTAGGGTGATACACAAATAATTCCAAATCTGTCATTTTCAGCGTATATGGCTTATTATTTTTGTATCTCCCAAACCAGAGATGCAAATGACTTGGTTCTTTTTCCTAAAATCTTGTTAGGACATGCCCTACCTTCTGTTTTTATCGCATAATTTTTAGAGCATGTTGCATATGCATGTCTATTTCGACCTCTTATTTGCATATTGTTTCTTATCGATAGATTCTGAGGATACGGAGTACGTGGAGGCTAACCTAGAGCTTGAGAGTGACCCATCGCTGCAGCAAGGCAAGGATCTAAGCATATTGAACCTATATTTTCCATAAATTGATTTGTTTGCAAAGGAAATATCAATATGTATGTTTCGGTCTTGTTAAAATGAGAAAAACGGGTAGAGTTTATATTACCCAATTGTATGCATTTCCATTCCTTGGTTATTGACTCCATGTTGTTACCTTGTCACCACTGGCTAAGAACTTTGGGATATTTTTATTTTACCGAATGCTTAGCCATGCTTAGTTCTAGACTTAGAAAAATCCGATAGATGGAGCTATCGGTTCAAAACTAGTTAATGCGAATGGATGGGTTAAAAATCTGAAAAGAATAACTTCTGATTTATAATTAAGAATATGTTTGACTTGGACGGATGATAGGGCGATGAAGGGATGGTGTTTCCCCGATGCACGTAGCTCCGTCTGGGTCGTTAAGGACCGAACATGTTGACGTCTATGCAAGCACCCTACATACTTCCACACGCCGGTATGGGACGGCTTAACTCAGTAGCATGGGAGGCTGTGGCCATCTACGCCCGTTCGTCAGTCGTGAGGAGGGATTTCCTTTGGAGGGCCTCGAGCGCGCCTGGCTTTGGCCGGAGGTGCCTCCCGAGACGGTGAGCCCGCCTTAGTCATCACACACGCACGACTAAGTCGTCGGGGGCCTAGACGTGGTTTAGGTGGTTAGGGCTAAGCGTGCAAAAGGTTGTGTTGTGACCTCTAGTCTGCACTCAATGTGTAGAGTGTGGGTACTGGCAGGTATGGATCAAACTAGAGTGTAGCCGTTTGGCTTCTATCACATCGTGTGGGTAAAGATATACACCTCTGATCAGAGTAAGAACTATTCGAATAGCCGTGTCCACGGTTACGAACGACCGCTTGATGTGTTCCTCAATTATGTTAGCATCCAACTTGGGATATATGGTTATGGGATTATGTGGTTATATCATGACTTAGGATAGTCATGGATGGATGGGTTTATATAAAAATCTTTGATGTTAAATATGACTTGGTTTAGTCATAAAAGATGATATGCTTGTGTAGCATAATGGTTTGGGCAATGGTGGCCCATGGATGATGATTAGAGCATGGTTTGTGCTCGTTCTTACTTACATTTCAGAACTATAAGCTTGTTGTCCTAAATTTTCAGATTGAGCTATTCGCAAATGCTTATGTTTTAAATGTATTACTTGCTCAATAAAATCAGCTTTATGCAAAATCGATCAACCTAGCCATACTCCTTGATGTAGAGACTAGCATTACTCCTTTGTTTGTACTATTATTATTGTATAAGTCTAGCTGAGTACTTGTTGTACTCACGCTGCATCTTTCAAGTGAGGATATCGACAACGCTGATGTGATCTACTATTATCCCGCTAAGGGTGGCGAGGATAATGTGTAGTTGAAGTTAAGTTCTGCCCCAGTCGGTTACCTTGTGGGATGGGTATGGCACCACTGGTTTTACCTTTTATGTTTATATTTTCCGCTGCTATCTTTTGTGCTACTCTGTGATGAATTAGGGTGTGTAAACCCTCTATGTAATATATATAACCCTGCTGTACTTTTATCCATGCTTAGAGTATTTGTGATGTTTATCAATTGCTTACGATGAAAGTGTGAGGCTAGTCGCTTTCCTGGGGACTAGCTGAACATGAGTATGAATTTAGAAATGATGAGATGCATGGACGTTGATTCAACCGTAGACCATGTCCCCAGAAGTGTGTATCGTGTTTGGTCGCCACCTTCGTGTGGTTTGACGGGCACACTTCGTCGTTTGGGCCTGGTGAATCAACTCTCCAAATATCTCTTTATTTCTGAATTCGGCGCGTTGGATTTGTATTGTGAGTGGGTAAAGATTATGGCAAGGCTGCGATGAGGATGGATGGTTACCGCATTTATTCGGTTTTTATTCGAGACCCCATCCATCTAGATATTTCGTGTTGTCGTAATAATTACTCTCTATAATGTACTTCCGGGGTGCCCACAGAAAATCTTTTCGACAGATATACCTGTTATCCTTTACAAATTCAGACTCTTTCGAATATTGGACTCCTATCCAAAATAGACTCCTCTTTCCATACGCACATAATTTCTCTTATATGCCATATGGAATTTTCAACTCCACGTGTATTGATCTCTAGCTTTTAGTATCCCGTGTGATCTTCCGATGATCCGAACATCAACTTCTCCCAAGTCGACTCCCAATCCATCACCGGCAATACTCCCGAGGCCTTAAGACTCACGTACACATGAAACAACAAAGAAATCATATCCGAGCATAAGTTCTTTCCCAACTTGACTCACATTAATACACAAATAGTATATGATACGTATATGAACTGATTTGAAGTCATAAACATTGATTATCCTTCATGAAACACAAAATCATTTTGAAACCAAAAGCAATCAGGATTTAGCCGGTCTGACCGTCGGGACCTCCGGTCCGATCGTCTTTCACACACCAGTCTGACTGGCATACAATAGCCGGTACGACTGAGCATCAGTTGAAAACACTAATTGTTCATCACAAAATATAAAGTAAATCAAAACAATGATTTCACATTATCCTCCTCACACTTTTGCAACCGAGCCAAGAACTGAAGTCATTATATTGACCTATATAGTATCTACATATAAGATTTGATTGGAGTATTGTCAAAAACTACATTATTCCTACTAAATCATACTAAATCATATAGGGCCAACAAACTGTAGATGCCCCTAGTAAACTGTCTTTTGAATTTAGATCACACTCCAGCCAACCAACTCCCAAACATATGATTCATACTATTTGATGGTACCAAATCAATATCAACTTGAGCTTATCTCCAAAGAAATTTAGCATAATAACAAGAAAAATATAGATGCCGGATATTTTTATTGTGCATACTGAGTCTTATGTTCTTATGTTCTGTCTCCTTCCCGAGGCAGCAGAGTCTCATGGATATCTCGGTGCCACCTCGGGCTGGATTTGCACCCATCGCATGGAAGGGTATGGATTGAAGAGAACAACCGGTAAAATGTAAATTGAAAGAAACGCGAGATAGTATAGGGAATTAATTTCTCGGGTTTGGAGGAGGATAAATTGGGCCCTGGGATGGATCTATGGCTGATGGATGACACCATTTCTGCTGCCATCATGATGGATACTCAAGTCGAGGAAATCTACTGTTTGGGAAATAAACGGCAAATAATAGTAGAGAGAGGGCACTTGTCAAAGGCCGGTGGAAGGAGGCGCAGAGGAAATTTTGTGCAACTAAATCACACCTTCCATCCCTGTCCTGTTACTTGCACGTTTATGGTATTTTTGGTAGGTGACATAAATTTTTGGTATTTATGGTACTTGTCAAATGTTTGTGTTATAGATAAAATTTTATCTATATATATAGCCTCGAATTGAGAGAAATTGATCATTTGGAGAAGAAGTTTAATTAGTTGGGCAAGCAACTTATGTATTAGAAAAAATGTTCTTTCACGACAAGGGAAATTTGGTTTTCGTGGCGCAGAATTTTGATACAATAGTATTATCTCTCATTACAAACAAGCGACCGTGGCCATTCTAAAGTCGTCACTTATAATTGAGCCACAAATAACATAGTAATAATTGCAATAAGTGGCGAACCACTGCCTCGTCAGAATATTTTGACATAGAAACGCTGAATTCAGATAGTGTTTCAAAGCTCGATACAGTCTTCTCAGAACGGAGATGGAGCAAAAATTTCCTTTTAATTAAGGATTTCCCTAGAAAGGGGCTTGTCAGGCTACATTCTTTTACTCCGGGCCAACCAACCAACATTTATTCCGTGGTTTGCAATTTGTACCTAAGTACGTGCAGCTAGGACCATCGGCTAGATATGGCACGTTGCCTATATTGAATTTATTCTGGAATAATACTCATGACTTTTATTGCTCTTAGCTGGACGTCTTATGCTAATTAAAAGATGGTATGTCGTTCTAGTTCGCATACATTTACCACAATAAAGTACTAGCAGTCCAGTATTTTAAATAGTCTAAACTCTACGGTTACGTTCAAGTAACGGGCCAAATCCACGTAACAACATAATAGAGTTCGACAGCAGTGGAAACGTAGATAACTTGACAGCAAAATCATATGATGTGCATCTGCCCACCCTCAGGAAACCTGTGGGATAATAACACCCTATTGCCAGATCACCCTCTAAAAATTTATCAACAAGAGTGAGCACAGTGCGTAATCAACAAGACTTTTAGGTGATGCAACGGTATTCCTTGTGAATGCAATGTCACAGTCCTAGATTTAATTTTAGGTAATTAGTGTTATGCCCTACTGTCATTAGAGTGCATATTTCAAAATTTTGCATTATCACTTCTTGCAAGATAAAGTTCGCAATATTTTTAAACTCTCGATAATTAAACCCTAATCGGTAAAAACCAAACATTACCAAAATGTACATCAAATTGAACAGAAGTGTATATGGAAGATAATTTATTCAAATATTAGTTTATTTATCATGAATTAATATAATTTTTTCAGATTTTAATTCATTAGTTTGGACCCATTAAATATTCCAACAAATTTCAGCCAGCGTCCTTTTCTTTGACATATGCATTTGTATAGTCTAAGGATTTTCTAAGAATGTTTGGTTGCACATAAAATCATGGAAAAATTCCTGTAAACACTACCCCACATAGTTGAATCACTGTAAATTTTACATGATTTTATCACTTCAGCAAGTACTCCAATAAAATCCCTCAAATCAGCTAGACTAGGGAGCTAGCTAAAAATGAATAGGTATACTTCTAAAATTCACCAAATGAAAATGAAGACTAATTAGACAGAGCCCTTTTGCCAAAGTGTGTGTCAACATGAACCCTACCATCAGGAATTTTGGTTTAATTTATCTCCTAAAGGAACCACATAAAATGACAAGAGTAAAGCCCTAGGGACATAAATTACACTGCAGAAAAACTGAATCTTTATGCCTAAGTTGCAATTTCACCAAGGATTAACCAGACCACTTCTAACCCTGAAATTTGGTCAGCAGGCTAAGCACGTCCTCCTCTACCTCCAGTAATTTTTCCCAGATTTATACCCCTTTGTAACTTGGTAAAACACCTGAGTAAAGACTGCATGTTGGACAGCTCACAAGACTCGGTCTCTAGAGAATTCTTCTCTCAATTTCACTTCCATGTGGGACCCACAAGACCATGGCCCACCTGTAAGCCTCTGCAAGTCTTGGGACAGAGTGTTTCACCCAAAATCCTACCATCCTCCTCACTGTCACCTAGAACATCACTACAAGGGCCCACAAGTCATAGACTAAACCTAGCCAAAAGTGTGTGAACAATGTTGCCTTACATGTGGGACCCACCCATGCACTGTAGAAGTGGATACAACTCAGCATTTGCATGGCAGACGTGTCTTCCTCTCCTTCTTCTTCCCTCTCACTCTCTCTGCCTACTGATCTAGCCAGCCAAGCTCCATTCCTTGAGAGCATCAACCATTTCGATGCAAACCACGCCAACAAGCTCTACTCCTCTCCCACCTCACATTCTGGCAAGAAACTGGTTCTGTTAGCCCTAGAATCATCGGAGGCCGAGCCATCTTCTCCTCTGCCGAAGGTGTTCGGTTGAGCTTGAGCTTGCTCTGGTGAACTCCATCCTCTTCCCTTTTCCAGAACATGTTGTACACCTTCTAATCGTTCCATTTTTGTACTCGGCAGCCTTTGGATCGCTGGCCGAAGTCACCGCGTCGCCGCCGTGCTCTGTCTCTGCTCTACAGCGCCGCCGCTGTGACACTGTCGCCGTTTCGGCCGATCTAGGACGCCGCAGGCCGAGCCCTTGCGCCAACGTCGTCGCCCCACCTCTAGAAGCTAATTGGCCGAAGAAATCAAGGTATGATGCCATGAAGCTAGAGATTGGCGTCGTCGTCCCCAAGTCCAGCCGCCTGCCGCCATAGTCAATTACTTCTCCTCTGGTGAGTTCCACTCTGATTCCTTACATGCCTGCCATCCCTAAGAAGCCTATGACCTGGTGGACACCTTACCTCGGCCGCAGATCGACTGAAGAGAGCCGCCGTCATGGAGCCGAGAAATATCGCCGCCGCCGAGCCATTCCCTCTGTTGCCGCCACTGTCCAGCCCTCCTCTGCCTTGGGATATTGCACGGTGAGTTTCCTGGAGCCCTGAGGATGCCTGCGCATGCCATAAACCTCGAGGAAATAGGTCGTATCTTCTTTTCGCCGAACTACCTGAACGCAGCTGCCGCTCGAGCTCACCACCAGCGAGCTACTGTCCATCACCGGCAAAGTTGCGAGCACCATCAGATTCGCAGGAACCCGGCTACCTTTTCCCTTTTCGCTACATCTTCAGCCGAGCCGCCGTTCGCCGCCGGTGCCGACGAACAAAGCCGGCGGCAAGCCAGCCCCGTGGCTCCTCTGTTTTGAAACACCGACAGGTGGGCCCGAACTGGAGAGAAATAAGAAAAGAAAAGAAATATTGAACTGATTTATTTTCCAACAGAAAAATAGCCAAACTTTGTAAATCCATAACTATTTCATTTTAACTCCTTTTTGAGTGAAACCAATTTTTTTAGTTCTTTAATTTTGTGAACTTTAATACTGTAAAATAAAATAGAACCACTTCTGTACATAAAATGTCTATAAAATAATGTGAAGCAAAAATACCTTATTTTGTGCCTAGGACTTTGGAATATTTCTAGGAAATCCTTTATAACTCCTTTTGAGGTGAACCAAATTTCTATGGATTCATAAAAATGTTCCCTTTAATGTTATAAAATAAAAAGTGAGAACTTCTGTGTAGGATTTCTTCTCTAAAAATGGAAATATCTTTTATATACCTCTTTATAACCTAGAAGTTTATAAATTTCTAGAAAATTCGTCCTAACTGCTAAAAATGTGAAACCACTTTTGTTTAACTCAGAAAATTGTAACCTTTACTGTGGACAATTTGTATTTGACAAAACTACCTTCCCAAAATAGGCCTAAGTAATTTCTAGCCCTTCTTTTTAATAAATTTGTAAAATTCACAACTAAATCATTTTAAATCAAATTTCAGTGAACCAAACTTTGTTAGAGCCAGTGGGTTATGCTCTTTTACATAAAAATACATGCCTTCTTGAAATCTTAATAGAAAATATCAGTCAAATGTAATAACTCAAGGTTACAATATAAATAATTACAAAACTGCCATTTTTCAGCCTTCCTATCTTGTTATTTTTGTAACTCATAAACCATAAAAGATTTTGAAATGATTCTTTCACCAAAATTCACTTTAAAATGTTAAATACCTACTATATTTATCTCATAATTAATTGATCATTTTTGCATCGACATATTTAATGGATTCTTATTTGCATATTCGCTTTTTAATCGGTAGATTCAGACAACTCGGAGTACGTGGAGCAAGAACCTGAAGTTGAGTGTGAACCATCGCAGCAGCAAGCTAGGCATCTAAGCAAGCATCTAAGCATATTGAACCTATGTCTTCAATAAATTGATTTGTTTGCGAAAACAATATCTATATGCATGTTCAGTCCTTCTTAAAATGGGAAAATGGGTAGAGTCAATATTGCCCCATTTGTATGCATTTCCATTCCTTGGTCGTTGATTCCATGTTTTTACCTTGTCACCCCTGGTTAAGGACTTTGGGATACTTTTATTTTATCGAATGCTTAGCCATGCTTATTTCTAGACTTAGAAAAATCCGATAGATGGAGCTATCGGTTCAAAATTAGTTTAATACGAATGGATGGGTTAAAATCTGAAAAGAATAACTTCTGATTTATAATTAAGAATATGTTTGACTTGGACGGATGATAGGGCCATGACGGGATGGTGTTTCCCCGATGCATGTAGCTCCGTCTGGGTCGTTAAGGACCGAACATGTTGACGTCTATTCAAGCACCCTACGTACTTCCACACACCGGGAATGGGACGGCTTGACTCAGTAGCACGGGAGACTGTGGCCATCTACGCCCGTCCGTCAGTCGTGAGGATGGTTTTTCCTTTGGAGGGCCTCGAGCGCGCCTGGTTTTGGCCGGAGGTGCCTCCCGCGACGGTGAGCCTGCCTTAGTCACCTTGTGTGTGTGGCTAAGTCGTCGGGGGCCCAGACGTGGTTTAGGTGGTTGGAGCTAAGCGTGGGAAAGGTTTTGTTGTGACCTCTAGTCCGCACTCAATGTGTAGAGTGTGGGTACCGACGGGTGCGGATCAAACTAGAGTGTAGCCATTTGGCTTCTATCACATCGTGTGGGTAAAGATGTACACCTCCGATCAGAGTAAGAACTATTCGAATAGCTGTGTCCACGGTTATGGACGACCGCTTGATGTGTTCCTCAGTCATGTTAGCATCAAACTTGGGATATGTGGTTATGGGATTATATGGTTATATCATGACTTAGGATAGTCATGGATGGATGGGTTTATGTGAAAGGCTTTGGTGTTAAATATGGCTTGGTTTTAGCCATGAAATATGGTATGCTTGTGTAGCATATTTATTTGGGCAATGGTGGCCCATTGTTGATGTTAGAGCACGGGAGTGTGCTCATTTTCACCTTTTTTCAGAATATATTACTTGCTGTCTTGAAATTTTCAGAATGCTGTATTTCGCAAATGCTTATAGTTTCAAGATATTATTTGCTCAATAAAGTTAGCTTTATGCAAAACCAGATCAACATAGCCATTTTCCTTGATGTAGAGACCAGCATTTCTCCTTTGTACTATTAATATTGTGTAAGTCTAGCTGAGTACCATTCGTACTCACGCTGCATATTTTCAGGTGAGGAAAATGACGACATTGGTGTGGTCTACTATTATCCCGCCGAGGGTGGTGAGGATAATGTGTAGTTGGAGTTGAGCTCTATCCCCAGTCGGTTGCCTTGTGGGGTTTGGTATGGCACCACTGGTTTTATCTTTTATGTTTACATTTCTGCTGCTATCTTTTGTGCTACTCTGTGATAATTAGGGTATGTGAACCCTCTATGTAATATATATAACCCTGCTACTCTTTTATCCATATTTAGAGTACTTGTGATATTTATCAATTGCTTGCGATGAAAATGTGAGGCTAGTCGCTTTCCTGGGGACTAGCTGAACATGAGTATGAGTTTAGAAATAATGAGATGCATGGATATTGATTCAACCGTAGACCATATCCCTAGAAGTGTGTATCGTGTTTGGTCGCCACCTTCGTGTAGTTTGACGGGCACACTTCGCTGTTTCGGACTGGTGAATCAACTATCCAAATATCTCCTTATTTCTAAATTCGGCGCTTTGGATTTGTATTATGAATGGGTAAATATTATGGTAAGGCTGCGATGAGGATAGATAGTTAATGCACTTATTTGGTTTTGATTCGAGATCCCATCCATCTAGATATTTCGTGTTGTCATAGTAAGTACTCTCTATAATGCACTTCCGAGGTGTCCACATGCAAGGTGTAACAAAGAAGTACTCTGTAACACACTAGATTTTTCATGGAAATTTTTTATGAACAGTTTTGAAGTCACCGTACTTCTTTGTTTTCATCGAGTCGGAGGCGTTACATTTCTTTCCATTTGAACATTTCCCATTTTGATCGTCCACATTGATCCAAATTCCTTCCAAACCACCCACAAAACACTACTAAAAAAATCCACAGTTCTGCCATATTACATTTAAAAACCATCCATCAAATTTCAAATCTCCACCCCTTGCATTAGACTGAAACCCTAGCCCATCTCCATCCTCTGTTCCTTCATCCCTCTCTGTTTGCGCCATCCAAGCCCATCTGTTTGGATAGCCCAGCCTAGTAGAGCAGCCGATGGTGAGACCTGGTGCGCCAGACGGTTGTTAAACCCTAAAATCACCGGCAATAATTTAATAAAACTACCAAATAGAGCATATTACCTATATCGATTTTTGATTTATTTTAACGAGTTCCATGAGTTTCGTTGGATTTCATTATTTTGCAGCCACTCTGCAAATTTCGAGTAAAATGGATGGAATGGAGATGTGTCGGGCTAAAAGCCTATCTGGCTTATCACCCATGGGCCGGATGGCCAGTGAGCCTGGCTAGCCGACCAATGGTCTCAAAGGTCTGACAGCCTGCCCCCTCCTTGGGTCGGCTAGCACGTCTCCTTCTCTCATGGCAGCTTGTTAAGGCAATTGACTTAAGGGGAGGACGACGACCTATTTGGTGGGCTGGCTGGCCCAGGAGCTCCACCGACTTCCACAAATGACTCATTGACAGAAGTAACCACCAAACAACTGTCAACAAACTTGGGGAGATGATCCAAGCCATTGGAAGGTGATGGGTGGCCGGCCAACCAGCCACTTGGCCAGCCGACCCCTCTTGCATGACCAGCCGGCCGACCGACCTACCCTGGACAACTACGAAGATGAAGAAGAAGTGCCATGCTGCAGAAATTGTAGAATAGGTTAGAGATTGAGTCGAGGGAGATTTTCGGGAGAATTAGGAATGTTGGATTCTTGTCCGATTTGCTCCTTGGTGATGAGGCTCCGTCGGGAGTGATCATCCTCATCTTTTTGGTCGGGTAACCTATAGACTTCCTTTTCGGAACAATTTATTTCATTCGTCATGGTTATGCCATGCTTGTGACTTCCTAGATCATTTTCAAGTTAAAGTTTATGCTTTGCTTATCCGGATACCTCATTCAGTAGCTGTGAACGGGGTATATATTATTGTGTATAGTTTTATCTAGGAAGGCTATGCTTTGCTTTGCTCGGGCATAGTTTTATCTAGGAAGGCTAGTTAGGGGAACGGAGGACATAGTTGTCACACCCTGAAAATTACCTAAATTAATAAATTATTTGTCAAAGATTTTTTAGAAATTATTTAAAATCCTCAAGAGGCTTGGAAATAAAACTCACAATAAAACTTTATAGAAAATGGGCAAGACAATTTTTATTAAATAATTCACTTAATCCTTAGTCTCCAATATTTTTTTGGGAATTTTTGGAGCAAGGGAAGTATTTTTAATAAATGAAACATCATTTCAATGATTAAATTTAAAGATAAAGCTTTGGAGATCTTTCTTGGACGCTAGGCCAAAAGTCGGCCGAGATCCACCTTGGCCTTCCTTTTTTTTTCTTTTTCCCAGCGTGCATGCCCACAGGCCGACGATTCCTCCCGTGCCCGTGATGGCCCAGCCGGCCCACGAGGTCTTCCCACTCTCTCTTTTGCTGACATGTGGGGGCGCACATGTCAGGTTTGTCTTCCTCCTGGAGACAAAGTTCGACTTTGCCACGCCGCCGTCGTCAGTGTTAACGCCAAAATTTGGCACGATTCATATCCATGTTCGGTTAAGGAAAGAAGCCATATCAGCCAATGGAAGCTCATATGGAAGAGACCAAGCCTGGAAGGAATCGTGAAGACCACGTTATGGCAGTTATTTATCTTATCTATTAGATAGTTTTATCTTTTAGGAAACCTGATCTCATATCCGATCAGGGCTTGTTAGTTTTCCGTTTATAGATAGGAAAGTATGTACCGTGTCCTATAAGGACTCCTGTAACTCGGGGTATATATACGTATGCCCAGGCACCTTGTAAACGATCCACACAGATCAATAAACTTCGGCGCATCGCCACCCTTTCGACGGGTTCTTGCTTCTCGAGCGGGGCTGCATCGGTTAGGTCCGAACTCCTGCGAGAGGGTAAGACTCGTCACCCCTTACCCAGGTGTATCTGCCCTGTCTACGGCTGCATCGGTTCGGTTTGATCTCTTAGGCCGATCAGGTATACCACATCACGCGTGCATAGTTTTTATCGGTTTATTGGGGATAGTTTATCATCAGTTTGTGCTGCATCGGTTGGGTCCAACCTACTAAACTGAGCGATAAGCTATTCCTGCTAGGCCGATGGCTTCTGTGCAAGTGTCTTATCGGAATGCATAGCCGGTAAATTATCTCATACATCACGATTGCATTAGATCTATCGGCCCATTGAGGTTCTGTTATCATTATTGGTCTGTGCTGCAACGGTTCGGTCCAATCTACTAGACTGATAGTAATAATCTTATCCTTGTCGAGTCGATAGGTGTTTATGCGATGTTCTATCGGAGTGCTTAGCCGATAGGTTATCTGTCACTAGACAACCGACTGCATTGTCTTTTATTTCTGCCTATCTGTTTTACCATCGGCTTCTAGCCGAAGTCCTACTGTTTTATTTGGCAGTCGGCTGGTATATTACTTGCTTATATCATCATCGGCTTCCGGCCGATGTACAGGTGCTCTATCGGCAATCGTCATTCCTCCTTGCTTCTCCCCGGACACGACCACGAGCAAGTACCCGGGTACGGGCATGAGGAAGAGCCCGAGCACGGCCGATATACAGATGCTATCGGCTTTCGGCTAGGAGTATCGGCCGATTGAATAGGAGCAAGGGCGCGGGCACGAACAAGCAGACAAGTACCCGGGCGCGGGCACGAAGACTCGGGCGCAGGCACAAAGACCCGGGCACGGGCACGAGGTCCCGGGCGCGGGCAACAGGACGACTACCCGGGCGCGGACACGGACAACTAGTACCCGGGCACGAGCACGCGCGAAGACAAGGGCCCGAGTACAAGCGCAGCCGATTTACAAGTACTGTTGGCGCCATCGACTGTATCAGCTTATCGGCCGATTGGAGCGGTGATCTGATTTGTTTTATCTCCTTGTCAATTGCTGGGTCAAATTGACTGGCACGCCTGCGAACCTCAAGATTTTAGGACCTGCACTGGAGCTAAGCAGATCTCCCAGGCCTTCGCGTGTCTCTAGGCGCCGAACCAGATCGTCAGCAAGCTTTTGGCACACCCGGCGGTTTTCGGCGTCCACAGTCAGCCCATGGTTTCCAAAGTTGTTTAAGGGCTTTTGTTCTCCGATCTCTCCTCTTCCTTTCCTCTCATGGAAATCGACAAATCCCATAAGGAAATAGTGGGAAACCTAGTTTTCCTCCACCGTGTCCGACTCGATCTCTCTCTCCTTTGCCTTTTATAAGCACCGCCGCCCCTCCCTCATTTGTACCCAACCCTAATCGCAGCTCACCAAGGTCTTGAAGCCTGGTTTTGACAAGAACCTGAGCACCACTGCCGCCGTTGTAACCTTCAATCACTTGATGCCAATGATTTCGTTGCTGCTAGAGTTCACTGACGTCGATAGCAGCTTCACCAGGACCAAGAGCACCTTTGCCACCCGTTCACCTCTGCCATTCACCGCTCGAGCACCATCGCCGCTAGTAACCGGAGAGCGCCAGAGCTCGAAGGTTGCCATTCGTTGCCGTGCAAGACACTGGAAGGTTCGCTTCGCTCTCCTCTATCCGTTGGTGCCTTCCATTTCCACCACGCCGTCATTCGCCGTCGACCATTGGGTCCCAAGCCGTCACCACTGGTGAGGTCCATGTGGAAGCCATGTCAGTGCCACATCATCCCATTCGTCCGCCATGGCAGCCAGCTAGCTGCCTGTGTGTCTGCGAGCGGAGTTAGAGTGCCGGGTTTGATCTTGACCATCCAATTTTGATTAGATCAATCTCAGCCCTACATCATCTTCGATTGATCTTGGCCTTTAGATCTCGGTCAACCCAATCCTAGCTATCAGATCTTGTAGACCGTCTCTATGAACTTAGTCCATGATGAACCCGAGATTAATGACACAATAATTCCTCTTTTCCTATTCAAAAATAATTTTTTATTGTGTCATATATATTTTAATAATTTTTGTATAAGGTTTAAATCAGTTTAAATATCTAAAAATCATAACTAATTCATATGAACTCCGTTTGGGGTGATTCAACTTGCAAAATTCACCTAAATTCGAGATCTATCTAATAAAAATGTTTCCATGGTTTGCTCATATGTTCTTATGTAATTTTTTGCTCATTTTGTTTATTTTCTTTAGCTACCGATGTTCTATGTTGAGGAAGTCATGAGAGATAATCCAGAGCAGCAAGCCAAGTCACATGTGTCCAAAATTGTGGAGCCATGGGCCCTGGTACCTCATGAGAAGCATTTGGGCACTCGGATAGAGGATGGGCCTAGCCTTGTAATTAGGGATACAATATGACTTGGCATACATAACCTTGTACAACAAGGAAAGGATGTAGTCCTAGTCAGGCACGATGTATTGCTAGAAGGAAATTCCTTGGTCGGAGTCCAACTGGGATTCCTACTCTGTAATCTTGTCCCCCGGTATATAAGGAGGGTCCCCCCTGAGGGCAGAAGAAGAAGAAGAACAATCTCACCAGAGAAACCTCAAAGGCAACACACTACAACTGGACGTAGGGTATTACCTCATCTCGAGGGCCTGAACCAGTATAATTGTTCGTGTTCCTTTGCAGTCCATCAAGTTTAGATCTCACGAGTAGCCCCATATTATTATTGCTGATACAAAACATCGACAGTTGGTGCACCAGGTAGGGGCATCAGCGAGATCATCTTCCACAAGCCTGATGGATCCAATCACCGGAGTCGACAGCATCAACTTCTCCCCAGGGCAAACAATCACCTTCGGGAGCCTCGACTTAATCGCCGACAAATTTGGCAACCTCACCCTGTCCAACTCGGACTTAATCCGGTCGGCTAGAGACCAAGTCGACTCCACGTCGGTCGGCCCACGTAACGTTGCGGCAACCCTCGTTGACTTGCTGCAGCAATCTTCAACATGCCCGAGTCTAGGGACAACTCTTTCTTTCGGTGTTCGACTCGGACTCGAACTTGAGCCGGCCGAGAATGGGCTAAGAAAGGAGGAGATCATCAATCTCCCATTCGGACTCGGCAATGCCACGGATAACTTCAATCAGCATCTGATGTGGCAGACCCGATCCCCTGGAGTTCGACTTGGATACGGCCTAGAGCCCCTCGAGACTGGATCTAGGGAGGTCGGAGTTGTAATCACCCCCATCAACTACTCTGATTTCGACACTAAGTCGGACGGCAGTTCGGCAAGCTTTTCTCCACCACGCGAAGTCTTCATGACGTCCAAAGGCTCTACTCCCACTCAGGAGGCACGCCGACTATGCGAGCAGCAAGAGGAGGAGGCCTGCCGATTGTGAGAACAACAGGAGGAAGAAGCAAGACGCCTGCATGCCGAACGCGACACCCGCAACGACGATCTGCACAAGGCCGCGCAGACTGCTCAACAACAAATCCTCCAAACCTAATTCGGTGACCACGACGTCTTCGTAATGCCACAGAAAAACATTGTAGCTGCTGTAACTCTACTGGACATGCTCTAGTTCAGGCCTGATCACCAGGCCACCCCGACTCTAGCAAGGATAAAAGCCATAATCACCGCTGCTGCATGTCAGCAGCACCAATAGTCGGGCACAATAGCATTCGGCTATCCACTACAACTCCATGCGAGGACGATCAGGTTCTGGCCAAAAAAGCAGCCAAGTCGGGAATTTCAGCGGATTCTGAAACTAAGAAGATCCCCTTGGACCCTTTCGACCCCTACAAAACTGCTCTAGTCGGGACCGGACTAGACCCTAAATAGGAAGACGTGCTCGTCACCTTCCTCTAGGCAAATAGGGACATATTTACTTGGAAACCTTTCGACATGCCTGGTGTACCAAGGGAGGTGATTGAGCATTCCCTCAGCATCAGGCCGGACACCAAGCCAGTCAAACAACAGCTACGGCGCTTCGCACAAGACCGCAAAGATGCTATTCGGGAGGAGATAACCAAGCTCTTTGCAGCCGGGTTCATCAAAGAGGTCTACCACCCAGATTGGCTGGCAAACCCAGTCTTAGTCCGGAAGAAGAATGGTAAATGGCGCATGTGCGTCGACTACACCGACTTAAACAAGGCGTGCCCCAAAGATCCATTTGGTCTACCTAGAATAGATCAAGTGGTGGATTCAACTACGGGGTGCGAACTTCTCAGCTTTCTTGACTGTTACTCGGGATATCACCAAATCAGCTTGAAGGAGGAGGACTGCCTAAAGACTTCTTTCATCACGCCGTTTGGAGCATACTGCTATATCACTATGCCGTTCGGGTTGAAAAACGCTGGAGCAACGTACCAACGAGCAATTCAGCGGTGTTTACACACTCAACTCGGGTGCAACGTGGAGGCGTATGTTGATGACGTGGTGATCAAGACAATGTCTAGGGAAGACCTCATCGCCGACTTGGAAGAAACTTTCCAAAGCCTTTGGAGATTCTAGATGAAGTTGAATCCAAAAAAGTGCGCTTTTGGTGTACCGTTCAGAAAGCTACTCGGCTTCATCGTATCACATTGAGGCATTGAGGCCAATCCAGAAAAAATTAACGCTATCATGAACATGGCACCCCCAACTAGCCAGAAGGACGTCCAAAAGCTGACAGGCTGCATGGCGGCACTCAGCCAATTCATCTCTTGACTTGGTGAATGAGGCATGCCCTTTTTCAAACTACTGAAGAAAGCGAACAATTTTCAATGGACATCCGAAGCCCAACAAGCCTTTGAAGATTTCAAAAAATTTCTCACATCACCTCTAGTGTTGGCGTCACCTATGCCCTAGGAACCACTAATGTTATACTTGGTGGCAACCACTCAAGTAGTCAGCACGGTGCTGGTAGTCAAGAGATCAGAGCTAGGTCATATACAGAAAATTCAACGGCCAGTGTACTTTGTCAGCGAGGTCCAAGCCGACTCCAAGATGAGATATCCTCAAGTCCAGAAGCTGTTATATGGCCTACTCATCACTGTCCGGAAGTTGGTGCACTATTTTCAGTTGCATCAAGTCACCATTGTCACATCATATCCACTCGGGAATGTCCTACATAATCGCAAAGAAACTGGCAGAATCGCTAAATGGGCGCTCGAGTTAATGGCGTTTGACATCAACTTTCAACCATGGATATCAATCAAATCTTAAGCTCTAGCCGACTTTATGGCCGAGTGGACAGAAGTTCAGACGACTACAAACACGGACAAGCTAGAGTACTGGACGATGTACTTCGACGGTTCTCTACGGATCGACAACGCGGGGGTTGGCATTGTGTTGACGTCACCCACTGGCAAAAAACTCAAGTATGTCCTCCAGATTTACTTTTCGGCTTCCCACAATATCGCCAAGTATGAGGCACTTATCCACGGGCTCCATATTGCCATATCACTCGGCATCTGTCGACTGGTTGTGCGTAGGGATTCTCAACTCGTGGTCAGTCAAGTCATGAAAGACTGGACATGTCTCGACAACACTATGGTGGTGTATTGTTAGGAGGTCAGAAAGCTGGAAAACAAGTTCGACTGGTTGGAGATAACTCATGTATTACGACAATACAACGATGCTGCAGACGAATTGGCCAACATGGGATCCAAACGAGAAGTGGTCCCGACTGGGATTTTTGTTGAACAACTACTGGAGCCATCTGTCAAGAAGGAACCAGTGCTTGAATAGTCAGGGCTGAACCTAACCCAGCAACAAATGAAGTACTAATCATCTCTCAAGATTGGCGGACTCCAGTTCTCAAATTCCTCTTGGACGATGAACCGCATCATAACGGACAATAGTACTCAGTTCATGGGCGGCGTATTTCAAGATTTTTGTGACAACCTTGGCATCAAGATCTGTTATGCTTCTGTGGCACAACCACGAAGTAATGGGCAGGTCGAGCGTGCTAATGGCATGGTCTTACAAGGTATCAAGGCTAGGGTGTTCGACCGATTACAACCATATGCAGGGCGATGGGTGCAAGAACTCCCATCCGTTCTTTGGTCTCTAAGAACCACAATTAGTCGGGCAATAGGGCAATCCCCTTTCTTTCTAGTCTATGGTGTTCAAGCTGTGCTACCAACCGAGTTGGAGTTCGGCTCTCTAGGAGTTCGGGCCCACTCAGAAGACAAATCAAACAAAACCCGATTGGTCGAACTCGATCAGTTGGAGGAAGTGAGGGATATCGCCACTATCCAGTCGGCAAGGTATCTTTGAGGCCTGCCTCATTATCACAGTCAAAATATCCGTGGCTGCGCCTTTTTGGTGGAAGATCTTGTCTTGAGAAAAATACAAACCATCAAAGACAGGTATAAACTATCCCCTCTGTGGGAAGGGCCATTCATTATCGCTGAGGTGACATGTTCGGGCACCTACCGACTGAAGACTGAAGACGGCGCTCTCGTCAACAACTCATGGAATACAGAATAGCTACGTCCTTTCTATACCTGAGTTTTGTATTTCCTATATATATGTACAAAGGTTTTTCTCTGACTCACTACATTGCTTATTTCAACCGAGTAGTGAGTCGAGGGCTGCATGTATCATGTATCTTGTTAATAAAATACGAGCTTATTTTTTCTAAGTTATGATGTTTTACAATGATTATGCTAAATTTGCCCTAGTATAGCTTTTCTAAGTGAACGTTTTTAAGTTCCTATTGATCTACTCAGCGCAGACTACATGGTCGGGTGAAGCTAATGACGACTAAGAATAAGCAAGTACTCGGCAGCATTTTACAAGATATATACATACTTTCACCAAAGTTATATATACACCGACTGCATAATTGCTTTGTTTCTACATACCCAGGTCTTTTGCAATTGCCTCTGCAGTTGGCCTCGCTTGGCTAATCAACTCCAGTGCCTCTTCGGGTGTTGTCTCTTCGGCAAAACCCTCACCGATGGCCTCGATATCTACCCTAGGGTAGATCGATTTGGTCATAGCGAGGGTTTGGGCAACACTGACAGCGACACGCTCATCTGAGTACTTTTTCAAGATGCTCGGGGCTTCGCTAAGGCGTGCCTGCACTTGGGAGACGGTACTAGAGCTGGTCCTAGCATGGTGAGGTTCCATAATGTCCAGGAGCCCTTTCACGGATCCGACGAGGATCTCCCGTGACTCCTTGACAATCTTGATCTCCTCTGCAAAGGCGTTAAATTGTGTCTGGGCATTGGCTTTTGAAGCTGTTCAAATGCATCAACAAGTATACTTGTTAGCCAAGACATGCAGTGGGAGCAACAAGAAAACAAGTTAAGGTTATTGTCGGGCAGGAGACTTACTAGCATAGTCAGCCTCCACCTTGGCTTTGGCCTTTTCCAATTCAGCTTTGGCCTTTTCCACTTCCTTCTGCTTAATATCTTGTTGTTTCTTCTCCTCTGCTTGGGTTTTCAACTCGGCTTCGAGGGCTGCAAATCAAAACAGTCAAGAACTCAAGATTGCAGTCAAGCTCAACAAGGCAGTCGAGAATCAACAATGTTGGAGAAGTCTACTTGGGATTTACTCGAGAGGATAACACAGAAGATTTATTTCTGATCTTTTCGGCTAGAGCCCACTTTTCATCTCTAAGTTTGTCAACTGCTCCCCTCAGCCATGTTTCCTTCTCCTGGCTAGTCCGCTCTATGTCCTCCTTGGCCACTTGGAGCTGGCTCAGTCGTTGGAGATGGGGGCGAGCTAGGTCAAGACCTTATTCATTTTCTCTGAACGATCGACAATCTACTGCCCAGAGCAAAACAAGAGCAAAATAGAGTCAAAAGGAAGAGTACCAGGTCAAATGGGAACAATCCAGAACTCAACACGGCAAGACTTGCTACATACCTGGACTCCCCTGGATGCGGCAATTGCAGCACGTAGAAGGACTTCGTGCTCCCTCGATGCTGCTTGTTCGTCGTGCTCATAGCTCTCTACGACTCCCTCGGGGGTGACCCAATGAAATGTTCTCGAGAAATTATGTGGAGGGGCTTCAAGCCTGGGGAGGTCCACTTCATCAGAAGACGAAGAAGAAATTGTTGGAGATGAGGTCCTGACTCCCAATTCGGCAGCTGTAGGGGTTTCAGTGGCTTGCTCGGGGGCTAGAGCAACAACTTCAGCACTCGCCCCTTGGACAGTCGGTGCTAGTGGTCCTGCCGACAGGACTGCCTCAACTTCTGCAGCTGGGGTAGTCTCTGGTTCAGCAGATGAACTTGTCAGTGCTGGCTCGGCTGGGGATAGCTTGGTGATAGGAGCAGTAGGCATAGTCCCCTTGGGATCTATGTCAACTCGCTTCCTGCACGATATGACAAATATCAAGGCACTATCACTTCATTCAAGATTCTTGGAAGATTGAAGATTGATTACCTCTTGGAAGTCTTGAACTTCCACGAGGGGGCTCCAGAAGATATTGGTGGTGGAGAGCTGCTGGCTGTTGGGCCAGTTGGCGCGGCAGTCGGCGGTGGCGATTTACCCCCGGTCGGCTCTATTTCTGGCGCAGCCGACTGGGGCATCGAGGTACTCGGCGGCACCACCCTTGGGCTCGATGTTGCCGATCTCATACTCGGCGGAGTCAGCCTTGGCCTTGACATTGCTGGGCTCGATGTTGCTGAGCTCGGCGGTGTTGGCCTTGGGCTCGATGTTGCCAGCCTCGGACTTGGAGAAGAAGGCCTCGGGCTTGGCGGCCTGGGGGCTAAACTAGCAGGGTCTTTGATCTTCAAACTCCCCAGTGTTGCACTCGGCTTGCTTGCTCTTTTCTTGCCCGGATCTTCAATGGGTTTCTTCCTAGCTCTCTTGGAGCTGGGTTGGGCAGCAAAAGAGTTGTCTGGCCTCTTCTTTGTTTTGGTGGCCGACAGGGTTTGGAAATTATCATCAAACTCCTCACAATCCTGCAAATGTTTCAACAACATACATCATACATTGTAGAGCAGTCCGAGATAGATATCCACAGACATTCATCACAGATGGATAGCAATTCAACATCAGTTTTTCAAGATTACCTGTGGCCGAGGCCTTTTTTGGCTATAGGCTACAGTGGCGCGCTCGGCGTCTTCTGTCTCTGCAACCCCATTGATAAAAAAGCCGAGCAAGGTGTCAATCACCTTGTTTTCATCAGTCAAGTATGGGTATTCTCGGCTAGGATTATTTTTGCCGTGGTAATCCCAGCCGAAGTGGCTTCTCAGCTTCAGGGGCCTGATGCGGTGGTTCAAGAAACACCTCGCCACCTAGGGACCAGTTGATCCCAAGCTCTTCAATTGATCAATCGTCTCTATCAGTTGGTATACTTGGCCCATCTCTTCATAGCTTGGCACCGAAGACCAGCTGAGCAGGACCACCGGAGAAGAGCTAGTGAAAGGGGGCAGAGAAGGTTCGAGATCGGAGCAATAGAACCATTCTCTATGCCAGCCCTTGAGGGAGGTTTTCAAAGGAACATGGAGATAGATCTTTTTCATTTCGTTCCTGAGTTGGAGACCGGCTCTCCCAATCACTTAGACTTTGTTTTAGGATGACTGGGGCTTAATGTGGAACAAATATCGGAAAAGGTTGAAATGGGGCTTAACCCCCAGAAAACATTTACACAATGTGGAGAAAATGGAGATTTGCAGGATAGAGTTGGGATTTAGATTCACCAACTCTAGTTGGTAGAAGGACAAAAGTTGGTGGAAGAAATCCGAAGAGGGAAGGGCGAGACCGCGATGGAAGAAAGAGGTGAAGGCGACTATCTCACCAGATCAGGGCGCCTGCATAGATTCCCCTACAGTGGTGTGCCAATGGATAATTTCTTGTCACTGCAGCATCAGTTACTTCTCTAAGTACTTCAGCTTCATCAAACCGTAGTCCGAAACCGGCCAAGCTTCCGTGGACATCTCTAGGATCTCGAACGAAGCTCTCGGCATTGCTGGGAGTGAGAAGATTTGGGGAAATGCTATTAAAGGCTTGGGATGGATGCGGCGGAGCGGAATCACGCGAGTTTAGAGCGGGAGACACTGGCTGTGGCAAACCCTAGCGAGACAAAGTGTGCAATTTCGGCGCGGAAGTTGGAAGGCGAAACGATTGGCAGATTGGAGAAGATGAGGGAATCTTTTCTCTTTCTCCCCGCTTTTATAGAGCCTGTGTTGATAAGTGGACTTGGGCCGGCTGATTCGGTACTGGGCCACAAGATATGAGTTTCTAAATGGCATGCTCTGTAGAGCCGACTGCTGGCTGTGTTAAAATTACAGTGCAGATGCTATTTACAAAAACCGATTAAATAATCAAATATGCTTCATGAAAGCCTAATTGCTGGACGCAAGTGTTCAGATATCTACATTATTTGCCAGGTATTGAGGATACATCCTTATAAGGATTGACAGCTGGTCTCCATTAAAATTGGGGATGTGGGTATCTCTCAAGTACACCTAACCACACATTGGGTTAAAATCCAAGAAGTGGTACTCGGCTTACATGCTTAGCCACCAATTGCCATGAGCAAAAATTATACCAGCTGACATGATGCTGAAGAGTCTATATACCGTGTAGTATACTACTTGGGAAAGACTACAAGGTTAAAGATCTTTGACTTTATGTTTAAATTTCACAATTAAGCACAAAGTCGGGGGCTACACCTAATAGGTGCACCTATTCGGCGCACACTATTCATATTTTTCTATGAAGCCCTTCATAGCCTCGTGGCCAGCTGACATGAAGTAGGACTCGGGAGAAGAAGCACTCGGACAAAGAGTACTCAGGAGCAATACACTAAGGAATTCTTCACCATGGAGGATGAGCACTCGGCATCAGCTGTGACTCAACTATGAAGGTCTTAGGGGCTGCTGTGGAGGCCATGGACCCCGGGTACCTCATGAGAAGCATTTGGGCCACTTGGACAGAGGATGGGCCTAGCCTTGTAATTAGGGATACAATAGGACTCGGCATACATAACCTTGTACAACAAGGAAATGATGTAGTCCTAATCGGGCAGGATGTATTCCTAGATGGAAATCCCTTGGTCGGAGTCCGACTGGGATTCCTACTCTGTAACCCTATCCTCCGGTATATAAGGAGAGGCAGGGCGCCCCCTGAGGGCAGAAGAAGAAGAACAACAATCTCACCAGAGAAACCTCAAAGGCAATACACCACAACTGAATGTAGGGTATTACCTCATCTCAAGAGCCTGAACCAGTATAAATTGTTTATGTTCATTTGAAGTCTATCAAGTTTAGGTCTCACGAGTAGCCCCATATTATTATTGCCGATACAAAACATCGACAAAAATTCCTTGAGCATGTCGATCCTGTATTTTAAATTCTTGTTTTCCTTCAACTATTTCATTTATTTTTTAATGTCATCGGGAAAGTGAATCTATGTTCCTTTGTTATGGCCCAATTGCTATTGATACCCTGACCATGATATAAATTGACTATCCATGATATTAGATATTGATTTAGCTAGATTAACTAGGTTTTTCTTAGCCATGCTTAGAAACACAGGTATCATGTTATGTGGGATGACATATACTTCTCTCATAATTTAATCATGGTTAATTAATGGTAGCTCATGACGGTTGGTCGTAGTTAGTTAAATAATACTCCAACTAAAACTTGACTAATGATGGGTTGTGAGCACATGGTTTTGCTGGTTGTGCTCATGATAAGGACCAGTTCGCAAGCTACTATTGTGAAGCATTTACCGTACTAATCACAAGCCAAAATGGGCAATGGCTTGACTTGTTCTATAACATGATCCGATGTGGAATAGCAAACTGTGAAGTGACGGTGGTAAGTCCACGGGGGCACTATGTGAGTCTATACCGGGTATGGGAAGACTGAGATCTCAGTCGGTGTGACCATGTTAGATTGTCTTATATGATGGGTCTTGTCACGATTCCTTTCTAGGGTATCATGGTTGTATTGAGGCGCATGGTAATATGTGGTGGAGTTGTGTCTTGTGGGCAAATTTGTACACCTTTGATCAGAGTAAAACTATTCAAATAGCTGTATCTGCGGTTATGGGTGAGCGTGACAATGTTTTTCGTGATTAGTCTCACACTGCTCGTTAATGGTAAATTGGAATAATATGGTAAACATGGAATCACCGGGTATGGAGAGGAGGTTTGGATAATCTCTACATATGGAGAGAATGGGCATGTTCAGCCAGGAAAGGTTATTCAGTGTTGGTAAATATTGTTTAATTAATTAATGGTTTATGATTTCTTAAATGCTTATTTAAATGTTATTTATGCAAATAGTCCTATTATGCCTTCCTTTGTATTACCATGTACATACTTGCATTTTGCTGTTTGACTTGCAGAGTATTCCATATACTCATTTTGCTATAATCAACACCATCAGAGAAAAAGTACTTTAGTGAAGAAGGCGATATGGAGGATTAAGCTGGAGACCGGTCAAGTTGCTTTTGGAGTGGAGCTGCCTACGCTAGACGTTTACGTTTTCCGCTGCTAGAGTTTATTTCAGTTTGAGAGGTTCTATCCACTTGTGTAATAATTAGACTCATTTATTTAATACATAAGATTATGTACTCTGTTTATGAATAATGTCATTTGTGTACTCTGGTTGATTCCTAGACGGGGATTACCTACACATAAGTACACTGCCTTCGACTATAGCTTTCACCTGTCATGCCCAGAATTTCTAACACTGCCTCCTTGATGAGGACATCTCTTCCTTGGATACACACACGCCAACTCCTGAACCCATGCTGCAAGGACCAATAACTCGCGCGCGAGCACGCCAACTTAACCATAAGGTGAATGCGTTCCTAAGATTGCATATAGATATTTCTAAATACGGAATACTATTTAATCCTTGTGATGATTTGATTATCATTAGGAACCAAGGAGAAGACCATGGTGAAAAGCACAAGAGGCCAATTGTAAAGGTGGAGCCATCAAGTGCAAGTAAATTCCTGTTCATGGGTTCAGGCCTCTTGACAGCACCAACTTCAAACGGACCTAGCCACTGATCCAGAAGGCTTCTCAAGGCCCATGAGTACTTATTGAAAAGCTTATGAAGTCTACTTTCAGACGGTTTTGGTCCCATGTCAAAATTCCTCCGATCCTGACCTGCTCAAAATCGTCAAAACAAGCCACGTAACTCTTTTAGTCCAAGTCTATTTTGGGCTTTGGCCTTTGTAACAGAATCCTGTTCGGCCGGCCCTTTTTGTGGCCGACCTATTCCGTCTTGTAACTTATAAATAGCTAGCCGTCATCATTGTTAGGGTTTGGGTTTTGCTTAGATTATTCTGCCACTTTGTAGTTTCGCCGCTAGATCGGTTTGTGGAACCCCAACTTCATGTGCTCAATCATTTATCTACAATTTAGATTGTATTTTCCTTGTTCTTGTGAATTTCTTTGATTTTTTGCAGGACAAAACCTTTGTGGTGAGGTTGATTACGTGAGAGCATGGTCGATAATGACTAGACGTGCGGGTGTAGCGGTTGCGAGGTGACAATCGGCACCCTCAAAAACGTCAACGGTCTAACATTGGCAAATCGAACCTATCGGAAGATCGGGAACCTATTTGCATCAAGTGGTATCAGAGCAAATGGTGCCCAATAGGTATCATAAGTATCCCCATCTATTCAATTCCTAGAGTCCAAAAAAAAACCCTTTGTGTTCATCGTAGTTTGTCTTTTTTTTCCCGTTCAAACCCTTTTGTGCCTTCTCAAGTTTAATTTCAGTGTCACGTTGTTGAGTTTGTGTGCTAGATCGAGTCTGGTCGCTGGTTTTAAGTCGCGTTCGTGGTTCTAGATCTAGCTGTTGCTTTGTTTGAGAACCTACCTTGAGAGATCGAGTTCTCGGTTTCGGATTGCTTGCCACCTTGTGTTAATAACCCGCCTTCACAAGACTTTTAGATAGGTCGCAAGGCACCTTGTGTTAAACGCCTTGTATCGCTAGCCTCCTTGTTAACAGCGCTTTACCTATTTGTGAAAGTTTGCCCTAGCCAAAGCAACAAAGTTGTGTAGCGAAACCTTGATTCGCGCCACCTTCAGTAAAATAGACATAACTTTTGCATACAAACTCCGTTTTGGACGTTCTTGTGCTCTACGGAAACCTAACTTTGTGCTTGACAAGAAAAAATCAACTCAACGAAGTCATGTTGCCCCAAAGAACCTCAAAAAAAAGGCCATTTTCAAGGTGTTTTGTCCCCTGCAAGTTTCGGTACCCCTTTTTGATGGACTTCCATCATCTAATTTGAGTCTTTTGTGTTTTCAATTTGAGTCTTTCTTGTTTTCAGATCTTGTTTTATCACATTTGCTATCATATCAGCGAAAAAGGAGAAAAAAGTGAAAAGAAAGGTGAATAATGGTGAAAAAAAGAGAAGAAGAAAAGAAGTGTTTCAGTTTTGTGCTCTTGTTGTTCTCATAGGTGGGAGACTTGGTGAGAGAGAGTGTTGCGTCCTAAGTCCTTTGTTCCTTTCTCTCGCTTTCTTGGACTAGTTCTAGGGATGTGTCTTCGCCAGCGACTATGATATGTACTTAGGATACTTATTCAGCTTTGCTACTCTGTTATTGAATTTTGCTAATCTTTGCTACCGTACATTGTGCCTTCCAAGATCCAAATACTTCTTATCAGCACAGGTCAATCCCTCACAATCACAACCCTGCCGCTGTCAATATCCCACCTCTCTGGTCGTACCACCTACTTCAATCGGTAAGAACTTTATTAGAACTTGGTAAGACGCTTGAGAGTGTGTGATCCCACCTTCCACTACCTAGTAGTTGATAGGGATAATACTCTTGTGTTGTTCTTTGTTTTCTACTAACAATGTCAGATGATGTGAATGACTTTGCGGATTGTGCTTCAAAGGAAGAGACCAAGAGGCTGGATGACAAGATTGAGGCAAATGCAAATACTCTAAATGCCATGCAAATGAACATCCAGACGATACCAAGGAGGCTTGCGACTATCACTGACCACCTTGATCAGTTGGCAGCAAACCAGCAGCTACCACTTGTTACAAATGATGATAATGGATGTGAAGGAGATAATGAATAGGAGGTGTGGAAGCCATAGGCCCCAGGTACCTCATGGAAAGCAATATGGCCACTCAGATAGAAGATGGACCTGATCATGTAATTAGGGATATAATAGGACTTGGCATATGTTACCTTGCATGACAAGGAAAGGGATATAGTCCTAGCCAGTTACGTTGTGTTCCTAAAAGGAAATCCCTTGGTCGGGTCCGACTGGGATTCCTATCATGTAACCTTACCTCCTTGGTATATAAGGGGAGGAGAGGAGCCCCCTGGGGCAGAAGGAGAAGAAGACACCATACAGAATCTCACCAGAGAAACCTCAAAGGTAATATACAATAGCTGGAAGTAGGGTATTACCTCACTTCGAGGGCCTGAACCAAGATAAACTTGTTTCGTGTTCCTTTGCATCCATCAAGTTTAAGTCTTGCAAATAGCCCCATATAATTATTGCTGATACAAAGCATCGACAGTTGGCGTGCCAGGTAGGGGCTTCATCGAGATCATCGTCAACAAGCCTGATGGATCTAATCACTGGGGTCAACGACGTCAAGTTCTTTTCCAGACAAATGATCAGCTTTGGGAGCCTCCACTTCATCGCCGACAACCTAGGCAACCTCACCCTGTCCGACTTAGCTTTAACCCGATCGGCCAGAAACCAGGCCGACCCAGCGCTACTTGGCTTACTCAATGCTGCAGCAGTTTTCAGTGACTTACTGCAGTGATTTCCAAGATCTATGAGCCTAGGGACAACTCTTTCCTCTGATGTTTGACTCGGACACGGCCTCGAGCTAGACGAGATTGGGCTGAGGGGAGAAAAGATTGTCAATCTCCCGTTCGGACTCGGCAACGCCGCTGATATCTTCAATTCAAGTCCTATGCGGTAGACCCTGTCGATGTTTTACACCGGCAATAAATATATAGGGCTACTCGTCGGACCGAAAGTTGATGGACTGTAAAGGAACACGAAAGGTTTATACTGGTTCAGGCCCTCAATGTGAGGTAATACCCTACGTCCAGTTGTGGTGTATTTCCTTTGAGGTTATATGACTTCTTTTGCCCTCAGGGGGCGCCCTGTCTCCCCTTATATACTGGGGGACAGGGTTACAAAGTAGGAGTCCTAGTCGGACTACGACCAAGGGATTTCCTTCTAGAGATATAACATGCCCAACTAGGACTGTATCTTCCTTATCGTACAAGGTTAAGTCTGCCGAGTTCTATCATATCTCTAATTACATGGCTAGGCCTATCCTTTGTCCGAGTGGCCCAATAGCTTCTCATGAGGTACCCTGGGCCCATGGCACCGACAGCAGCCCCTAAGACCTTCATAGTTGAGTCACAGCTGATGCCGAGTGCTCATCCTCCACGGTGAAAAACTCCTGAGTGCATTGCTCCCGAGTACTCTTTGTCTGAGTGCTTCTTCTCCCAAGTCCTGCTTCATGTCAGCTGGCAGCAAGGCTATGAAGGGCTCCATATAGAAATATGAATAGTGTGCGCCGAATAGGCACACCTATTAGGTGTAGCCCCCGACTTTGTGCTTAATTGTGAAACAATTAAACATAAAGTCAAAGATCTTTAACCTTGTAGTCTTTCTTGAGTAGTGTACTACTGGTATATGAGACACTTCGGCATCATGTCAGCTGGAAATATTTTATAGTCTTTCCCGAGTAGTATGTCACTTGGAAATTAGACTCTTTAGCTTTATGTCAGCTGGAAGAATGTTTGCTTATGGCAATTATTGGCTAAGCATGTAAGCCGAGTACCACTTCATGGATTTTAACCCAATATGTGGTCAGGTGTACTTGAGAGATAACTGCATCCCCAATTTTAATGGAGACCAGCTTGTGATCCTTATAAGGATATATCCTCAATACCTGGTAAATAATACAGATACCCAAATGTATACACCCGGCTGTAGGCTTAGCGTGAAGCATATCTGATTATTTAATCGGTTTCTGTGAGTAGCACCTGCACTGTGATTTTAACACAGCCAGCGAGCGGCCCAAATTGAGCGTGCTACTGTAGAAACTCATATCTTGTGGCCTACTTCTGAATAAACCGGCCTGAACCGACCTACCCAGCGCAGCCCTATAAAATTGGCATCCCTCGCATGTTAGGATGAGTACTCCAGCGTTGGTAACCGCAATCAGCCAGAAGAATTCCTGTCCGCAAGCCTTTCCGACTTATGTTCTGGATGCAGTATGGTTGCCACGGATGCCTGAGCAGGTATATTGCAGAATCTGTTTGCCCTCCTCAGGTGTGACGCAGTGCATGAGAACTTCGGATGTGCTTTGACGATATAGGTCTTCTCTGACTTCGATAAAGCCAAATAAGGTACTCGAACCTTGCATTAGCATGGGATTCGGCTGGTGACCCTCATGAGGCATACCCAACTTGGCAAAATTGTAGCCGAATAAGGTACCTGAATCTCATAGGATTCGGTTGGCAACCCTCGTGGGGCGTACCCAACTCAACGGAGTTGTACCCGAGCCCCGACTGACGCCGGAGGTCGGTTGTTAGCCGAATAAGGTACCCGAACCTTGCATTAGCATAGGATTTGGCTGGTGACCCTCATAAGGCGTACCTTACCCAACCGAGTGGTACCCAAGCTCCGACTAGCGCCGGAGGTCGGTTATTAGCCGAATAAGATACCCGAACCTTGCATTAGCATAGGATTCGGCTGGTGACCCTTATGGGGCATACCTTACCCAGCAGAGTTGTGACCGAATAAGGTATCCGAACCTAGCATTAGCGTAGGATTCGGCTGGCAACCCTCATGGGGCATACCTCACCCAGCCAAGTGGTATACGAGCCCCGACTAACGCCGGAGGTCGGTTGTTAGCTCACATGGAGCGTAGTCGGGGAAGATGACGTCCTGACTGGTGCAAATACTCGGTCAGTAGCCCTCATGGAGCATTCCGAGCGTATCTTGGCAGACCGGTCCAGCCCCCGAGCATAGGAGATAGACTCGTAGCCCTGAGTTCCTATTACGCGTATCCGGAACTGGCCCTGCATTATAAATATATCGGATGAGTAGCATCTGATGATGAAAACAATTACCCGAAGAAAATTTATGTATTTTATTATATATGTAAATACGTGTTCTTCCTCTTATTGATATTAGTTTCCCCAAGTAGTTGACCCCTTACGTTTAAGCACTCTACCTGACTAGTCATAGCCCCCTAGAGTCGGGAGTTGGCTCATGGCTCTTTCTCAGACACACGTTTTGGGTGACTTGAGTTCGTCTTTCATGGAGCAAAGCTTCACGGATCGAAATTTATGCTACTCGAGTACTTTTGAAATCATTAAGAGAAAAAACAGAAAAATGTGCAGCTTGTACACCTATTAGGTGTAAGTGGCTGCGGCCTTGGCGAGGCCGAGTGAAGAAATACTTATCAGAAAGCGACTTAGCTGTTCGGTATTTGGGAGTGGGGATGCCATCCTTGCAGTTGAGCTTGTGGGCCCCCGAACATGTCATTTGTCGTTCTGATAATCTCCAGTTGTTGAAAGTCAAAGACTGTTGTGACCGACTGCCACAATGAAGCCGTCTGACTTGCTTTTGCAATTCCCAACCTTAGTCGGGGCCGCGTCATCGGTGTCCTTCCGCTCCTTCTGTCAGTGTGTCTTCTTGTCATCGAGGGCCTCAGCAACAGCGTCGGCCGAGTCAGCATTCTTGGTTGCCATATCGAATAGAGCCTTGACAGAGTTGGGAGGCTTCCGAGTGAATTTAGTGATGAACGAGGTGTCTTTGACTCCTTTTCGAAAGGTGGTGATAATGACCTCGTCCTTGATCTTCGGGATTGAGTTCTTCTTCTCAGAAAACCTCTTGATGAAGTCACGAAGAGACTCATTCTTCCTTTGATGCAACTGATATAGGTCGTACTCAGAAGATGGCTTCTCGTATGTTCCCTGGAAGTTGGTGATGAAGCATTCCCGGAGTTCTCCCCAAGAGCCGATTGATTGCTTGGGAAGTCCCATTAGCCATGTCCTCGCCGAGTTGGCTAGAGCGACTGGGAGGTAGTTAGCCATGGCTTTGTGATCTCCTCCGGCTGCTCGGATCGCTAGAGTGTAGACTGTGAGCCAAGACTCGGGGTTGGTCTTCCCATCGTATTTTTTAATTCCAGTCGGCTTGAAACCTGATGGCCAGTCGACTTGTTGCAGCTCGTGGGTGAAGGCTGGTACACCTTCATCTTCATGTGGACTCCGACTTCGCCTACGACGATGAAACCACTCGTGGTGGAGGCCGAAGCGCTCGTTCTCATCTTCCAGTCAGCATTGCTCATCTTCCTCTCGTTCGCGGCGCCGAGCGTTGATGTCCTACTAAAGATCACGTCGTAATCAGCCTCGGAGATCCTGGTTGTCCCGACGGTCATCTGGATGTCGACACCACCGGGCATTGTTGTGGTTGCCAAGTGACGTGTGGCGTGACTCCGTGTGCAACTAACTAGAGCCGGCCGCTCGGCATCGTGTTGAGGCAGACAAGATCGCGGTTGGAGAAGCCGACCGATTGGTCGGTATGAGGGTATCGCCCGACTATTGATACTGTTGACATGCAGCAGTAGTGATCATGGCTTTTATCCTTGCTATCGTCGGGGTGGCCTGGTGATCAGACCCGAACTGAAGTTTATCCAGTAGAGTTGCAGCGGCCATGATGTTCTATTGAGGAGTAACGAAGACATCGTGGTCGCCGACTTGGGTTTAGAGGATTTGTTGCTAAGCAGTCCGCCTAGCCCTGCACAGGTCGTCGTTGCGGGCATGCAGGCGTCTTGCTTCTTCCTCTTGTTGTTCTCACAGTCGGCGGGCCTCCTCCTCTTGCTATTCGCGTAGTCGGCGTGATTCCTGAGTAGAAGTAGAGCCTTTGGATGCCATGAAGATTTCTCATGGCGGAGAGAAGCTTGCTGAACTGTTGTTCGACTTAGAGTCGGAGTCTGACTGAGAGACGAAGTCGGAATAGTTGATAGGGGTGATTGTAACTCAGACCTCCCTAGATCCGATGTCGAGAGGCTCTGGGCCGTATCCGAGTCGAACTCTAGGGATCGGGTTTGCTACGTCGGATGTTGTTTGAAGATATCCACGCTGTTGCCAAATCTGTACGGGAGATCGACGACCTCTTCCCTTCTTAGCCCGATCTTGGCCGGCTTAAGGCTGAGTCTGAGTCAAACACCGAAGGAAAGAGTTGTCCTGAGACCCGGACAAGATGCAGATTGCCGTAGCCAGTCGACGAGGGTTGCTGCAGTGTCGTGTGGGCCAACCAGCGTAGAGTCGGCTGATTCCCCGGCAGATCGGATCAAGTCCGGGTTGGCCAGGGTGAGTTTGCCGAACTTGTCGGCGACGAAGTCGAGGCTCCCGAATGTGATTATGTCTCCAGGGGAGAAGTTGATGTCGTCGACTCCGGTTGTCGAATCCATCGAGTTTGTTGAGGTTGATCTCGGCGAACCCCCTACCTGGCGCGCCAACTGTCGATGTTTTACACCGGCAATAAATATATAGGGCTACTCATCGGACCGAAACTTGATGGACTGCAATGGAACACGAAAGGTTTATATTGGTTTAGGCTCTCAATGTGAGGTAATACCCTACGTCCAGTTGTGGTGTATTTCCTTTAAGGTTATATGACTTCTTCTACCCTCAGGGGACGCCCTGCCTCCCCTTATATACTGGGGGACAGGGTTACAAAGTAGGAGTCCTAGTCAAACTATGACCAAGTGATTTCCTTCTACAGATATAACATGCCCAACTAGGACTGTATCTTATTGTACAAGGTTAAGTTTGCCGAGTTCTATCATATCTCTAATTACATGGCTAGGCCCATCCTCTGTCCGAGTGGCCCAATAGCTTCTCATGAGGTACCCCGGGCCCATGGCACCGACAGACCCAATCATCTGGATACGGCCCAGAGCCGCTCGGGATTGGGTCTAGAGAGGTTGGGGTTGTCATTACCCCACTAAACGACTCCGAGTCCAACTCCCAGTCGAACGATAGCTCGGGAATCTTTTCTCCACCACGAGAAGTATTCATGGCATCAAAGGGATCAACCCCGGGCCAGGATGCACGTCGATTACATGATCAGCAAGAGGAGGAAGCCCATCAACTGCATGAACAACAAGAGGAGGACGCGCGATGCCTGCAATGACAACTTGCGCAAGGCTGGGTGGACTACCCAACAAGAGATCCTCCAATCAAAGTGGGTGACCACGACGTCTTCGTGACTCCGCAGCAGAATGTTGTGGCCACTGCCACACTATTGGACACCTTGCAATTCGGGCCCGACCACCAAGCCACCCCGACTATTGTGAGGATCAAGGCAATGATCACCACTATAGCATGTCAACAATGATAGCAATCTACAGACACACTCATACCATCAAACAAAACGTCTTCAGATGCAGCAACTTCATCTACCTCAGCACGGTGCCGAGCAGCTGGCTCTAGTTAGCACCACTCGGACTCCTATCATACATCTCTCGGCAACCGAAACAATGACCGATGGCAGTATCACCATGATGAGCGCCGGGATAACCATGATGCTCAAGGATGATTACGACGAGATCTCCGCCGCGACATCAATGCTCGACACCGGGAATGCGAGGAAGACGAACGCCGCTGACTTGAGGACGAGCATGAGCGCTTTGGCCTACACCATGAGTGTTTTCATCGCCGCAGTCGGAGTCGGAGCCCTCACCTAGATAAAGGAGTTCTGGCGTTCACCCATGAGCTACAACAAGTTGACTGGCCATCCGATTTCAAGCCGACTGGTATAGAGAAGTATGACGGCAAGACCAATCTAGAGTCCTGGCTGACCATGTATACCTTGACAATCCGTGCGGCTGGAGGCAATCACAAGGCCATGGCTAACTATCTGCCAATCGCCCTAGCAAACTCAGCAAGAACATGGTTGATGGGGCTTCCTAGGTAGTCTATTGGCTCATGGGGGGAACTCCGTGAACGCTTCGTCGCAAACTTCCAAGGAACATACAAGAGGCCATCCTCCGAGTACGATCTTTACCAGTGCCATCAAAGAAAGAAAGAATCCCTCCATGACTTCATCAAGTGATTTTTCGAGAAGAGGAACTCAATACCTAAGATCAAGGATGAGGCTGTCATTGCTGCCATCCGCAAAGGAGTAAGGGACACCCCGTTCATTGCTAAGTTTAATCGGAAGCCTCCCAACTCTGTCAAGGCTTTGTTCGACATGGCAAACAAGTATGCCAACTCAGCCGACGCCGTCACCGAGGCACTTGACGACAAAAAGGAGCCACGACAGAAGGAGCGGAAGGACGTCGACGATGCAGCCCCATCCAAGGCCGGGAACCGCAAGCGGAAGTTGGAGGATATTGTAGCAACAGTCGAGCGCAACCGACCACGGCCCCCAAGGACGGACAACTACCAAAAAGTCATAAACAGACCATGCCCATTCCACCCAAAGGGGAAGCACGCAGCCAAAAACTAGAGAATATCAACACAATCATGAACATGGCTCCCCCGACTAGTCAGAAGGACATACAAAAGCTGACTGGCTACATGGCGGCACTCAGCCGATTTGTTTCCCGACTCGGCAAACAGGGCATGCCCTTTTTCAAACTACTGAAGAAAGTTGATAATTTTCAATGGACGCCAGAAGCCCAACAAGCCTTCAAAGATTCAAGATGTTCCTTACATCACCACCCATGTTGGCATCACTAATGCCTTAGGAACCACTTATGTTGTATCTGTCGGCAACCACACAAGTAGTCAGCACGGTTCTGGTTATCAAGCTGTAACGCCCAGAAATTTGTAACCCAAAATTCTGAACATTCATGTGTATTAAATCCCAGTCCAGGAATGCCAGGGTACACAATACCAAGTTGCCATACAGAGTGCATCTTACAAACAGAATAAAATTTGTCTTACATAAATGCAGCGGTAAAGATAAATAAAGTCTATATACAACTAGCCAAGGGAAGGCTTCCATTCCACAAGCATCTTGACAGCGGAGCCAGCCTAGTCCTCCTGCTTATCCACATTAGACATGTACTCCACCACTCAGAGGGGGAAAAGGAGCAAGACTGAATATCACCTACAGTACTCAACAAATCACACCCACAAATATGCACAATGCACGGCAGACAAAGATAAGCTAGAGGTTTATTTGCATAAAAGCAGTTGCAAACAGTAGTAGTTCGCAAATGGTAAAAGGTTGATTAATTGAACAATATTAATCCTCCACTGATTAATGTTACACCACGTTAACCCGGCCCAACCATCCATTTGAACTATACCAGTTCCAAGTCTAGTTAATTAAGTAAAGATGAGACTAATCATGGTGAGTCTTGACCAATCGGCCATATCCGCGGGTGCGGCTATTCGAATAGTTTTTAACTCTGATCAGAGGTGTACAACTATACCCACAAGACACAGCCCCACACACGTTCTCGTGTGCCGGCGTATCACCACGCTGAGATTGCACCTGCCAACAGGACACCCCATATCAGCCAGGCTACCCCCCTTGCTCCACAATGGATCTGGAAGTAGATCAACCCTACCTCGGGCCGACCCAACTCCATCACATCCATCCTCACCATCGGTGCCTAGGAGAGGGAGAAGAGACGCTATAAGCCCAGCCGTTGCCCATGCTGGCTTGTGGAAAGTACGAGTAATTGCTCAAGGGGTTCCCGTGAACCGGTCCGTAATTGCCATGGGTGCGACCAACAAAACCATGCACCCACAACCCACCATTTGGGTCAAATTTTAGTAATTTAATGGTAATATGTCCAATGTTACATTTCCCGACATAGAGTCGAACCATGAATGTAAATGATAATACTTAATTCCTAGGTGAACTAATAGTTTCTAAGAATGGCTAAGCATCCTAAGAATAATATTCTAATCATGTTGTTATCCAGGTGACAAGGAACAAGGTTCAACAACTACGGCATAATCTCGTCTATATAAAGGTCATAATCCATACAACATGAAATAGTAAAAACATGTGTGTTTATTTAAAGAAACAAAACATTTTAGCAAAAAGGAGGTACAAAATGATCAAGATTATAGTGTGACTTGCCTAGTTCCAGCACGATGTACTCAGCTACGACCTCGTAGTGCACGAGAGAGTTGACAGCGTCGGATTCTAATACAGACAATACACAAACAATTAAAAACAGTATATGAGGGCAACCAGACATGAGCTGAAAATATTTTTAATGAATTCTTGGCATTTTTCTGGATTTAATAAAATTTGAATGGACTTAATCGGAGTTTGTATGAATTAGTTATGAATTTTAGAAGTTTTACTGTGATTTTCCTATGCAAAAATAATTTCTAAATGATTTATTGTGCATTAACAAGGATTTAATGCGTCAACGGACCACGGGGAACCGGCGCCGACAAGCGGGATCCATGGGTCAGTGACGCATGAGAGTGCGGCGCACGGTGGACGCAGTCCATGCACGTGTGACCACGGACACAGACACACGAGTGGTCCCGATCTACCGAGACAGATCAGACGGCTCAGTCCAAGTTGGGAACGAGCCCCGCCGGCACGCGCAGCCAGTGATGGCCAGCGCGGCCCGATGGTCACCACCGGCGACCATCTGGCGCGGCAGAGGGCAGCGGCGAGCAGCGGAGGAGGTAAGGAATGCGGCTGAGTGCTCACCGAGGTGCGGCGATCGACGGAGAGCGGCGAACGGTGGTGAGTAGAGAGGATTGGTGGCAACGAGGTTCAGGATGTCGACGGCAGCGGGGTTCCGGCGGCTCAAAGCAACGACGGAGGCGTGAACAAGGTGTGAGATGACCGAAAGGGAATGACACAGAGGATGGAGTTCCAGTGGGAATCCGAGACAGCCGACTGCGGAACAGGACGCAGCCGGGTGCGGCGAAGCTAACGAGCGTGAGCGCAGTAGTCGGTGATGGCTGTTGTCACACCCTGATGTTAGCCACACAAAATAATACCTGTGAAAAATACCCAAGGAAAACAAATTTTAAAAGGCTAGAGGAATTAAATTAAATGTGCAAGAATGAAAATAATAAATTATTGTGGCCAGGAATATTTTTCTTGTGTTCCTTGTGCCAAAATACATTAACTGGATTTTTAGTGGAATTTTCAAAGCACTGGAGCTATTTTTAATAAATCAAAAGGTTTACTGGAATTAAATATCACCCTGGGAAATTCTTTTCCCTTTTTCTTTTCTCTTTTTCTCCTTCTGGGCCGCCGGCCCACTCCTATGCCGCCATGCCACGCACGCCCGCCGGCCTGCTTCTCCCCGGCCTCCCTCTCCCCACGCTGGGCTGGCCCATCCCGCGCCCGCGCTTGCCTTCCACTCTCTCTCTCTCTCTGCGCTCGGGGCCCGCTCGTCAGGCCGCGTCGCCCACGCGCCCGCGCTCCTCCCCGCTGGTAGGCCAGGCCCGCTTCTCAGCATCGTCTCCCTCCTCCGTCCGAACTGGGCGGAGGGGAAAAATCCCTCCGCCGTCCGATCCAATGCCGCCTCCCGCCTCCTCCCACGCTCGCCTCTCGTTCAAACGGAGCGGGACCGAGTCCACGCCCACTCCCCGAGTTCTCCAACGTCCACGTCCCCTCTCTCTCGTGAATCACGCGCATGACTCCCACGCCGCCACCCACTCTCCCGTGCACGATTGGAGCCGTTCGGCCTCGATCTCTCTCGCCCGCGTGCTTAAAAAGCCTCTCTGCCCTCTCCTCCGCCTTTTCCCCAACACGCCGAGCCTCCCCGTGCCCTAGAACCCCGTCGCCACCCTGCACCCAAATCTCCGTCGCGTTTCGCTGACTCCGGCCGTCGCACGTCACCGTTCCGGACGTCACCAGGCTGCTCCGCCACTGCCATCATCTCCACCGTGCCACGTCGCACCTCGGCCGCCACTTCATGAAAGCCGAAGCACACCGGAACGCCTCGCCCTCACGCATGGTGGGTTCCGGCCCTCCTTCTCCTCTCTGACCGGCAATTCCTGCCGCGCCGCGTCTCCATTATCCGCCCTAACTCCTCTTCCATCCTCCTCATCCTCCAGGATGCCTCGGCAGCCTCCTCTTGCCCGTTCATTGCCGTCGGAGCTCCGCCACCGACGTCGTCCCGAAGCCGCCGCCGCTTTTTCGTCACCGCCATCGTCTTCGCGCCGTTGCTCGCCGTCGTGAGCCGCCGGTCAGAACCCCCTCCGTTTCCCCGTTCCATTCTGCCCCTCCGTGTGGTCGCCGCCGGTGACCATTGGGTCGCATGCGCATCGCCGCCTCCCGCTCGGGATGGCTGGCTTCGGCCGCCGTTCTCCGGGGCCGTCCAATCTGCCGGGTGGCAGATCGGGGCCACCTGCTCGCTTGCCCGCGTGGTCACCCGCGGTGGCGCCACGTGTGCCTGCTTTCGGCCACCACCTCGGCAGCCGCCTCTCGCCCGTTCACCGCCGTCGGAGCTCCGCCGCCGACGTCATCCCGAAGCTGCCGCCGCTTTTTCGTCACCGCCGTCGCGAGCCACCGGTGAGAACCCCCTCCGTTTCCCCGTTCCATTCCGCCCCTCCGTGTGGTCGCCGCCGACGACCATCGGGTCACGTGCGCACCGCTGCCTCCCGCTCGGGATGGCTGGCTTCGGCTACCATTCTCCAGGGCCGTCCGATCTACCGGGTCACAGATCAGGGCCGCCCGCTCGCTTGCCCGCATGGTCGCCCGCGGTGGCGCCACGTGGTGCGCCTGCTTTCGGCCGCGGTGGACTTGGTCCACTGTGCGCCCGCCTCTGTGCACTGCCGACTGGTGGGGCCCGCTTGTCGGTGCCACCTCTCCCTCGGGTGACGTTATAAATCGGTTAAATACGCAATAAATCGCTGGTTCATTATATTTACACTGAAAATAGCAGTAAAACTTCAATAAGTCATAACTAATTCATACAAACTCCGATTTAGTCCATTCAAATTTTATTAAATCCAGAAAAATGCCAAGAATTCATTAAAAATACTTTCAGTCCATCTTTGTTGGCCCCATGTACTGTTTTTAATTGTTTATGCATTGTTTGCTGTAGAATCCGACGCCGGTAATTCTCCCGCGAATTTCGAGATCGTAGCAGAGTACCTTGAGCCAGAGCAAGGCAAGTTGCACTGTTATCTTGATCACTTTGTACCCGTTTTTTGCTAAGTTGTTTTGTTTTCATAAATAAACTGCATTATTTCTATATGTCATGTGGGTGGGCTATAACCTATGCAATGTGAGGACTATGCCTTAGCTTTGGAGTCTGAATCCTTGTCGCCTGGTTTACAATATGATTACATTACTACTCTTAGGAATGCTTAGCAACATAGCTCACATGGGGCTTAAATACTAACTTTTCGTATAATTCGACTCTATGTCGGACAAATGGAACTTTGGATAGGCTTATGTTAAATTATTAAAATTTGAACTAAATGGCGGGCTGTGGGTGTATGGTTTTGCTTGTCACACCCATGGCGATTAAGGACCGGTTCGCGGGAACCACTTGGCCAACTTTTCATACTTTCTACAAGCCAGTGTGGGCAACAGCTGGGCTTGAAGCGTTTCTTCTCCCTCTCCTAGGCACCGAAGAAGAGGGTGAGCGGGATGGAGTTGGGTCGGCCCGGAGTAGGGTTGATCGGCTACCGGATTCACCGTGGCGCAAGGGGGGTAGCCTGGCCAATATGGCGTGCCCTGTCGGCAGGTGCAACCTCGGTGTGGTGGGATGGTTAGGGAGGGGTTTCGTGAACGGTCCTGTCACAGCCTCTCACGGGACATCGTGGTGATGTACTAGCACACGGGAATGTGTGTGGGGCTGTGTCTTGTGGGTACAGTTGTACACCTCTGATCAGAGTAAAGCTATTCGAATAACCATGCCTGCGGTTATGGGCACATTGGCCAAGACTCACCGTGATTAGCCTCACCCTAGATAATTAATCTGGTTTTATGAAATTGGTGTTGTGGAAGGTGTTGAGTCCGGTCGACATGGTTGAGTTGACTAGGGGTGACTGGTTAGCGTGGTGTAACGCTAGTTGGTCGAGACTGGTGAGCGTGGTGTAACGCTCATCAGTGACGCCTGGTGGTCATGGTGTAACCTCCATCAGCGCGGCCTGGTCAACGTGGTGTAGCGTTGATCAAGAAAAGCTGGTCAGCGTGGTGTAACGTTGTCCGGTGGTGACTGGTTAACGTGGTGTAACGTTAATCAGTGGAGACCGGTTATCGTGGTGTAACGGTAACCGGAGGTGTCTGGTTAACGTGGTTTAACGTTAATCAGTGGAGACTGGTTGACGTGGTGTAGCGTCAATCAGTTGGGAATGGTTGGGCCTGGTTAACGTGGTGTAACGTTAATCAGTGGAAAATAATATTGTTAAATAAATCCACTTTTTACTGTTTGCGAACTACTACCTTTTGCAACTGCTTTTCCGCAAATAAACCCTATCCCATCTTTGTACCCTGTGCATATGCATAATTGTGGGTGTGATTTGTTAAGTACTTGTTGACGCCGAAAACCCGCTGGGGGTCATCTGACGTCTGGGAGACACGCGAAGGCCTGGGAGATTTGCTTCACTCCAGTGCAGGTCCTAAAATCTTGAGGTTCGTAGGCATGCCAGTCAATTTGACCCTGCAATTGACAAGGAGAAAAGATGTCAAATTCGTGAGCCAATCGGCTGGAAGCCGGCTTGGACTCATCTCATCGGCCGATGGCCGATACCCACTGTAGCACTTATACATCGGCTAAAAGCCGATGACGGCAAGAGCAATAACATAATAATAAACAAGTATTGCGCTAACCGATCATCGAAAGGATGCTCAAAAACCAACTATAAACTTGGTAAAATAAACAAGCAGAATGCGTGAGTAAAATAAACTAAAGGAATCCCAGCCGATCATAGTTTAAAGTTACTGGTATCGCTGCGAAGATACTACCCGCGCCCGTGCCCGGGCCCTTGCTCACATCGGCGTCCGGGATCTTCATCCGCTGTCCGTATCGGTGCCCGAGTTCTTACCTATGCTCGTGCCCGGGCCCTCACCTGACGTCGTGCCCGGGAACTTGGCTGAGGTCGTGCCCGAGAACCTGCTTGTGCTCACACTCGGATCGGCAGAATAAACCAATCGGCTAGCCCTTAGCCGATCGTAACAGTAACATAGGCAAGAATGTATAACAAAGCAAGCAGCATAATCGGCTATATTTAATAAGGGATAACTTATCGGCTAAGCACTCCGATAACAACATCGCATAAAACCCATCGGCTTATTAAGAGTAACGTTATTATTCAGTCTAGTAGATCGGACCCAACCGTTGCAGCACAGACTGATAATAATAACGAGATCTCGATAAGCCGATAGATCTGATGCGATCGTGATGCTTAAAACATGATAACTTACCGGCTATACACCCCGATAAGACGCTTGCACATAAAGTATCGACCTAGCAGGAACGATTTATCGCTAGCAGTTTAGTAGGTCGGACCTAACCAATGCAGCACAAACTGATGATAAACCGCTCCCAGCAAGCCGATACGATCTATGCACGCGTGATGTGATATACCTAATCAATCTATGAGATCAAACTGAGCTGATGCAGCCATAGATAAAATAAATATATCGTGGTAAGCCGACTACCATAAACCGACTAGAATATCGGACCTAACCGAGCAAGTCCTAGCCGATAGGTAGCCGGGGTGACGAGACTTACCCTCTCGCAGGAGGTCGGACCTAACCGATGCAGCCCAGCTTGAGAAGCAAGATCCCGTCGGAAGGGTGGCGATGCGCCGAAATTGTATTGACCCTTAATTGCTTTAGCCGATTCATATCTCAAATCGAACTCCGTCAAAGCAAAAATCCATTTACCAACTCGCCCTTTCAAGACTGGAGCCGACAACATATATTTGACCACATCGGCCTGGCAAACTACTGTACACTCAGCCAATAGGATATAATGCCTTAACTTTGTACACGAGAAATATAAGCACAGGCATAACTTCTCCACCGCATGATATCTTGTTTCAGCATCCAAAAGCCTTCTGCTCAGATAAAATACAACTCGCTCTTTGCCTTCAAACTCTTGTATCAAAACAGACCCGATGGATTTCTCATCGGCTGACAAGTACAACCTGAACGACACTCCTTTCTGCGGCGGAATTAAAATAGGTGGGGAACTCAGATAATTCTTGATCTCGTCAAATGCCTTCTGCTGTGCTGCCCCCCACACAAATTCTTGATCGGCCTTCAACTTCAACAACGGAGTGAAAGATTCAATTCTCCCTGATAAGTTTGATATAAATCTTCTCACAAAATTAATCTTGCCGATCAATGATTGCAACTCTGTCTTATTGCTTGGTGGCTCCGTAGTCTTAATGGCTCTGATGCTTCGCTGACTAACTTCAATTCCTCGCTCATGAACCATAAAACCCAAAAATTGCCCAGCCGATACACCAAAAGTGCACTTATTGGGATTCATCCTTAGTCCGTATTTCTTGGCCCTCTCCAGCACTTTTCGCAGATCAGCTATATGGCTTTCCTCACTTTTAGACTTAACCACCACATCATCAATGTAAATCTCTACCAACAAGCCGATGAGATCATGAAATATATAATTCATCGCTCTTTGATAAGTCGCACTGGCACTTTTCAATCCAAAAGTCATTACTACCCACTCATACAAGCCGATAGCTCCTGGACACCGGAACGCAGTCTTATGTATATCTTCTTTAGCCATAAAAATCTGATTGTATCCTGCATTGCCGTCCATGAAGCTGATAATCTTGTGGCCTGAGGCTGCATCCACCAATAAATCTGCTATCGGCATTGGGTATTCATCCTTGGGGGTAGCTTTATTCAGATCCCGGAAATCAATACATATCCTCAATTTTCCATTTTTCTTCTCCACCGAGACGATATTAGAAACCCACTCAGCATATCGGCATGGCCTTATAAACTTGGCATCATATAACCTTGTGATCTCTGCTTTGATCGGCTCATATAACTCTGCCTTGAATCTCCTTGGAGCCTGCTTGAATGGCCAATATCCTGGTTTAATGGGCAGCCGATGTTCAACAATTGATCGGCTTAATCCTGGCATCTCATGGTACTCCCAAGCGAAACAATCTCGATACTCCTTCAATAGTGTTACCAATTCTTCTCGAAGTTCAGGACTTAACCTCCTGCTAATGTACGTCGGCCTTGGCTTATCTCCTGGTCCTATGTCAATTTCCTCCAACTCATCGGCCGACGTAAATCCTTGCCCTAGTTTCCCCTCGAAGTCTTCAATGGAGCCCATCAGAGTAACAATTCAAAGCCGACTTGCTAGGTCGGCTGTATCCCCTGGCTAGTGACTTTAAGGTAGTCTCCTTCCCATATTTTTCCGGATAGGCAGTCAACACCATCGGCTTCCCAGATTGGTAGATCGGTCATTGCAATGTTGGTTGACCGATCTGCTAAGACCACTTCGACCTGATCTCCCTGCCACTGTATCAAACATTGATGCATTGTCGAAGGCACGCAACAGTTCGCGTGAATCCAGTCCCTGCCGAGAAGCAAACTGTACGACCCCTTTCTGTCGATGACAAAAAACGTGGTGGGTAGTGTCTTATTCCCCACTGTCAACTCCACGTTCAATGCACCTTTTGCTTCTGATGAATTCCCACCGAAGTCTTTTAGCACCATATTTGTCTTGATCAGATCTTCAGCAGTCTTCCCCAATTTCCGGAATGTGGCATGAGGCATGAGATTAACTGCTGCTCCCCCATCAACCAGCATCTTTGTCATCGGCTTCCCATTCACATAGCCCTTGATATATAACGCCTTTAGGTGTCGATGCTCTGACTCTTCAGGCTTATCAAATATGGCCTGATCGGGTTGCAACGTCAGTTGAGCGAAAATCTCCTCATCGCCTTCTTCATCTGACGAAAGCGCTTTATATTCCCGAGGTAAAAAGAACGCCATTTTTGCTGGGGCCGATTGATCAGGTTCATCGTCTTTTCTCTTCACACGCCATACCTGTTTAGTTTTCTTGTGACGATGATCGGCCTCTTCCTGATCTTGACTCTGTTCTTCCTGCTGCTCTCGGTGTCGTAGTCGTTGTGCCCTTCTCTTCTGATTTTTCGTGAATATCCCACTAGGGCACCATTGAGGATTCTGGACTTGTTTCTCACGTACTTCATCCTCCTCAAAGAACTCTTCATGGATCGGCCCTAATCGGCTATGAACCGATGCTCTTTTTCCAAGCGACCGATCCCGTGAATGCCGCTGCTGTTGATCATGCCGATTCCCTGTATTGCTGCACTCGGGGCAATTTTCAACTGATGGCAGTCTCATCCCTTGATCCCAGCAGAATCGGAAGAACGGGCAGTCCCAATGCGTATTTTATCTTTCTGTTTCATCCCTCTGTTCCTCATATCTCGAATACCTCTCTATCATGTCCGATGAAGTAATCCTTGATTTATACCTTTGACGTCTTGCTCCATCGGCCTGATCCCTTGATGATGACCCCGCATAGACCATGTTTACGGGGAACGGGTGTCCATCAATCTTCATCGGCTTCTTGTCTTCGAATTTGATTCTGCCCTGTTCGACAGCCGACTGAATTTGTTGCCGAAAAACCTTGCACTCATTAGTATGATGCGATATAGTATTGTGCCACTTGCAATATCTTTTCTTCTTTAGTTCTTCGGCTGATGGAATCACGTGATTTGGCGGCAGTTGTATCTGCTTCTCTTGTAACAGCAAGTCAAAGATTTTATCGGCTTTACTAATATCGAAATCATACCGCTCCTCCTTGCCGATACCCTTGACCCATGGGCATGATACTGATTTCTTGTTCCTGGCCCACTCCGCCAATCCAACCTCAGCATCGGATCCCTCATCGTCTGAGCTTGATGAATAAACTTGAACTTGAGCAACCCTTCTCTGATATTTATCTTTTTTCGCCTCTTGGAACCGGCTTTCATGAGCCGATACTTTCTGTACCAGATGCGCCAGGGACTCGAACTCTTGTGACGAAAATCTCTCCTTAATTGGCGCCAAAAGACCCTGGAAAGCCAGATCGGCCAGATGCCCATCGCTCAAGTTTAAACTGTAACATCGGTTTCTGACATCCCGAAATCGCTGAACGTATTCCGGTACTGTTTCATCTGGCCGTTGCCTAACCGATGTCAAATCTGACAATCTCAACTCATGAATTCCAGCAAAGAAATATTTGTGAAACTACTTTTCTAGATCGGCCCACCCCCGAACAGAATTCGGTGGTAATGAAGAAAACCATGTAAAAGCCGATCCCAATAGTGATAAGGGGAAAAACCTAACCCTCAGAGCCTCTTCAGCCGATGCCTCCCCGCACTATGCCAAGAATCGGCTGACATGTTCCACTGTAGACGTGTTGTCCTGCCCTGAGAACTTAGAAAAATCCGGGACCCTGTATTGGTGTGGTAATGGAACCCTGTCGAACCACTCAGGATATGAATGCCGATACATGAATGTTTGTTCCTTGGGCTTGATCCCGAACTGCTCCCTTACTATTTCAGCAACCCTAGTTGATAAGTCTTCTTCCCTCAGGTTGTCTTGTTGATACTACACGGGTGGAGTTTGTTGCCGATTCTGTCTATGATATTCCCTCTGGTAAGCACCTGGATCGGCCCGCCTCCTGGATAATTTTGCTGATATCCTCCATAGTAAGCAGACCGATGGTACCCAGCAGGAATATCCTGTTGCCCCCCAACCTGGTTCTGTGTAAACAGGTTTTCTGGTATGTCTCTGCTGACGTTGTAAGCAACTTGGTTTGATTCAACTTTTGGTGGGAGGAAAACAGGACCCCGAGCAGGCTCTTGAATAATCAATCCATCCACCGTCTTCTTTATAAGATTATGAAGTGTGTTCACCAGAATTCCGGACTGATTGATGAGCGCGTGATGAACTGCTTCATTCACCATCTCTTGCAAGGGTTTTACCGGTGGACTCTCAGGTGGCGTACGGCTCGATTCTCCAACCAATACTGGCTTCGGGAACTGGGATTTTTGAATCGGCCCTTGCCTTGTCATGCTGAAGGACTCTAAGCACAGCTTCTGAAAGTTGGCCATAGTTTGCTCAATTTGCTGTTTTTGTTCTTCTCTTAAATCTTCCATGCTGACCGGAATTATGTTGTCTGTTTTGACTTCCTTCCCGGCCATGTTGCAGGTCTGATTGTTGAAACTTTGCATTGAAACTTCGTGTCCCACCAGGCGTGCCAAAAACGTGTTGACGCCGAAAACCCACCGGGGGCCGTCCGGCGTCTGGGAGACAGGCGAAGGCCTGGGAGATTTGCTTCACTCCAGTGCAGGTCCTAAAATCTTGAGGTTCGTAGGCGTGCCAGTCAATTTGACCCTGCAATTGACAAGGAGAAAAGATGTCAAATTCGTGAGCCAATCGGTTGGAAGCCGGCTTGGACTCATCTCATCGGCCGATGGCCGATACGCACTGTAGCACTTATACATCGGCTAAAAGCCGATGACGGCAAGAGTAATACCATAATAATAAACAAGTATTGCGCTAGCCGATCATCGAAGGGATGCTCAAAAACCAGCTATAAACTTGGTAAAATAAACAAGCAGAATACATGAGTAAAATAAACTAAAGGAACTCTAGCCGATCATAGTTTAAAGTTACTGGTATTGCTGCGAAGATACTGCCCGCGCCCGTGCCCGGGCCCTTGCTCACATCGGCGTCCGGGATCTTCATCCGTTGTCCGTATCCGTACCCGAGTTCTTACCTATGCTCGTGCCCGGGCCCTCACTTGAAGTTGTGCCCAGGAACTTGACTGAGGTCGTGCCCGGGAACTTGCTTGTGCTCGTACTCGAGTTGACAGAGTAAACCAATCGGCTAGCCCCTAACCGATCATAACAGTAATGCAGGCAAGAATGTATAACAAAGCAAGCAGCATAATCGGCTATATTTAATGAGGGATAACTTATCGGCTAAGCACTCCGATAACAACATCGCATGAAACCCATCGGCTTATTAAGAATAACGTTATTATTCAGTCTAGTAGATTAGACCCAACCGTTGCAGCACAGACTGATAATGATAACGAAATCTCGATAGGCCGATAGATCTGATGCGATCGTGATGCTAAAACATGATAACTTATCGGCTATGCACCCCGATAAGACGCTTGCACATAAAGTATCGACCTAGCAGGACCGATTTATCGCTAGCAGTTTAGTAGGTCGGACTTAACCGATGCAGCACAAACTGATGATAAACCGCTCCCAGCAAGCCGATACGATCTATGCACGCGTGATGTGATATACCTAATCAATCTATGAGATCAAACTGAACTGATGCAGCCATAGATAAAATAAATATATCGTGGTAAGCCGACTACCATAAACCGACTAGAATATCGGACCTAACCGAGCAAGTCCTAGCCGATAGGTAGCCGGGGGGACGAGACTTACCCTCTCGCAGGAGTTCGGACCTAACCGATGCAGCCCGGCTCGAGAAGCAAGATCCCGTCGGAAGGGTGGCGATGCGCCGAAATTGTATTGATCGAGTGATAATTTACAAGGTCCCCGGGCGTACGTATTTATACCCCAAGTTACACGAGTCCTTATTGGACACGGTACATGATTTCCTAATTATAACAGAAAACTTTAACAAGGCCTGACCGGACACGAGGTCAGGTTTCCTAAAGATAAACACTTGCCTAATTAATGGGTATAGTAAATAACTGCCAAACAGCGGTCTTCACGGCTCCCTCCCGGAATCGGTCTCTTCTGGATCAATTTCCGCCAGTTGACTGCAATTTCCCCTTTGACCGAATCTGACATAGGGCCTTACCAAATTTTGGCGTTAACAATGTCCCGGCCCCAACCTATGCACCAAGGTCTAAAACTGTTTTGATAACCTTGTTAAGTAAACCAAAAGTTTCCGCTTATAGATGTCCGACATCTATCCTATTTTATTGTGATAATCAGTGGCACCCTGCTTGGGCAGACCCACCACACAATGATCACAATCTTGAAAGGTGCAACCAATGGAAGGGCATCACTACTACCTAATTTTTCTGAAGGATTCTATCCTATCATGTCAACATATCACATATATAATTGCATGAAATTAAGATAGATAAACATCACAGATAAATGCATTCAACTGTGAAATAGCATGGCCCAATAAAATCACCATCTGCATTTGTATGTAGATGATCTCCATCCTCCACATAGCTCCTTTGGACCATCATGCTTGATATCTATATCTTCAAAACTAAGCTACTACCAATAATAGCTAGAAATAGAAGATTACATAGATTGTTCAAATATCGACACATAGGTCGTTATAATAAGGACAGCCAACGAGGCTGAAATAAGCATGACTTATAGGCCATGAAAGAATATTACATGCATCACATACATACAAAAGGGCCAAATTATTCATATCATGCTCTGCAAAAACAAGTTAGACATAGAAACGCATTCTACCTAATGGCATAAACCCAAACGAAATCTAAGAGGCAACGCACACGGCGGTCCCACGGAATCCACAAATCCAATCTATGAATTTTCTATAGGAAAACTATACCGGCATAATCATATTAGGCCAATCCGAGACAATCTCAAGAACTTGTTTTCCCGTTAGTGCTATAGAAAAACCTTACCGGCATAATCAAATTAGGCCAATCCGAGACAATCTCAAGGACTCGGTTCCCATTAGCCCTATAGAAGAACCTTACCGGCATAATCAAATTAGGCCAATCCAAGACAATCTCAACAACTCAGTTCCCATTAGCGTGTGGCTTAGATGAACACCAGACAATCTAACGAACTCAACTAACCCGGATACCGATTGATCTCATCAACCCTTGTGCCTATCGGTACATCACATGTTCTGATCAATCTAGACTGTAATAGATCACATCAACTACTACCGCATCTCAACTATATGCAACTATCCAGATCATAAACTACGCATGAAAGCTCTGATACCACTGAAGGGTTACGGGTAGGCTACAATAGTGCAAAAGAAAATTTTCTACCGTGTAAACTAGGAAACCATGCGAGTAAAAGATAATGGTTCGTTACCACTTGACACGAAGAGCAGCGGAAGCAGAGTCGGAGTAGCCCAATCTAACGAAGCGCGTGTCGACGTAGAGGAAGTAGTCAATCTGTGCAACCCGATCATCACCTCCTTGCGCAAGCGTCTCCTCCTCGCACGATTGCATTCCCACGTTCCTCGCCAACCAATGCCGCAACGCAGCAGCATCTCTACCGGTATCCACACATCCGGGGTTGGAACACCGTGCGCAAAAGTGCTAGCGCCCGCGCGCAGCTAAGGTTTGGCTCGTGGGGAGAGGTGCAACTAGGGTTTTTCTCATGCGAGGGGTTTCCACCGCGCCTCGCACCTGAATATATAGAGCATCTAACTGGGCCTCGCAGGCCCATTAGGAACACTTTTCGGATCCCTATCCAAAGTGAACGATATTCGGATCTCTGTCCCAACAGTTCGTTCCAACCCATTAAGTGTGTGACCCTATAGGTTCATGTGCACTCGGTTGCAACCCGAAAATATCTTTTCAGTCCACATGTCAATAGCGGTCTCTAGCAAGGCATATTGACCCGCCGAATGCACATAAAGATCATATCGGCTGAACATGTAGTATATGCATGTACGAACCCCTTTGCCACACGATATCGATTAAGCTCAAGGCGAGAAGTGTGCCATCCTTTCATTAGCTCAATCATTCACTCGACCATGTGATGGATTACTCAACTCGTGATTGACTCCTCAATCACTCGGTATGGCCATGCACTTTGGTAGTCCATTATATCGAGGGGCCCAAAGATATCTCTCCCATTAACCCTCAGGGCCTCTTCAGCCGATGCCTCCCCGCACTGCGCCAGGAATCGGCTGACATGTTCTAGTGTAGACGTGTTGTCCTGCCCTGAAAACTTAGAGAAATCCGGGACCCTGTATCGGTGTGGCAACGGAACCCTGTCAAACCACTCAGGATATGGGTGCCGATACATGAACGCTTGTTCCTTGGGCTTGATCCCGAACTGCTCCCTTACTATCTCCTCAACCCGTGCCGACAAATCTTCCTCTCTTGCATTCTCCTGTTGATACTGCTGATACTACATCGGCGGGGTTGGTTGCCGATTCTGTCTGTGATACTCCCTCTGGTAAGTACCTGGATCGGCTCCTCCTCCCGGATAGTTCTGCTGGTATCCCCCATAATAAATAGATCGGTGATATCCAGGAGGGATATCCTGTTGCCCCCCAGCCTGGTTTTGCGCGAACAAGTGTTCTGGTATATCCTTGCTAATGTTGTAATTAACTTGGCCTGGCTCTATCTTCGGTGGGAGAAAAACAGGACCCCGAGTTGGCTCTTGGGCAATCGATCCATCAACAGTCTTCTTGATAAGGTTATGCAATGTATTTACTAAGACCCCTGACTGATTGATGAGTGCGTGGTGCACAGCCTCGTTGACCATCTCCTGTAAAGGCTTGATTGGTGGACTCTCGGGTTGTGTGCGGCTCGATTCTCCTACCAGTACTGGTTTTGGAAACTGAGACTTCTGAATCGGCCCTTGCCTTGTCATACTGAAGGATTCTAAACACAGCTTCTGGAAATTTGTCATGGTCTGTTCAACTTGCTGTTTTTGTTCTTCAGTTAGATCTTCCATGGTGACCGGAATTACGTTGTCCGTCTTGACTTCTTTTCCAGCCATGTTGAAATCTTGATTGAAACAGTGTTTGTTGGAATTCTGGCTTGAAACTTCGTGTCCCACCGGGCGTGCCAAAAGCGTGTTGACGCCGAAAATCGCCGGGTCCCGGTTCGGCGTCTGGGTGACACACGAAGGCCTGGGAGATTTGCTTCACTCCAGTGCAGGTCCTAAAGTTTGAGGTTCGTAGGCGTGCCAGTCAATTTGACCCTGTAATTGACAAGGAGGAAAATGTTAGATCAATGAGCCAATCGGCTGGAAGCCGATCTAGACTCGTTTCATCAGCCGATGGCCGATGCACACCGTAGCACTTACACATCAGCTTAAGACCGATGACGGCAAGGACAATAATGTAATAATAAACAAATATCATGCTAGCCGATCATCGAAAGGATATTCGAAAACCGGCTATAAGCTAGATAAAATAAGCAAGTATAATGCATAAATAAATCAAATAGATCCTAGCTGATCATGATCTAGTGTTACTGGTATTGTTATGAAGGTGTGCCTGCACCCGGGCCCTTGCTCATATCGGCTCCCAAGATCTTCATCCGCTGTCCAGGCCCATACACTGGTCCTTACCCGGGCTCATGCCCGGGCCCTTACCTGGGGTCGTGCCCGGGAACCTGCTTGTACCTGTGCTTGGATCGGCAGAATAAACCCATCGGCTAGCCCTTGGCCGATTGTGACAATAATACAGGCAAGAACATATAATAAAATATGCAATGACGTAAATGGTAAATAATTGATAAACTAGCCGATTGCTTAACAAAGCGAGTACAGGATAAAATAATGAATAAATGTAGTCGGCTTTAATAGGTAACTTATCGGCTAAGCACTCCGATAACACCATCGCACAACACCATCGGCTTATTAAGAGTAAAGCTATTATCGTCAATCTAGTAGATCGGACCTAACCGTTGCAGCACAGACCGACAATGATAACAATGCCTCAATGAGCCGATAAATATAATGCGATCGTGATGAAAATAACTTACCGGCTATGCATTCCGATAAAACGCCTGCACACAACGCATCGGCCCAGCAGGATCGACTTATCACTAGCAGTTCAGTAGGTCGGACCTAACCGATGTAGCACGAACTGATGATAAATCGCTCCCAGTAAGTCGATACAGTCTGTGCACACGTGATGTGATATACCTAATCAATCTATGAGATCAAACTGAACTGATGCAGCCATAGATAAAGTAAATATATCGTGGTAAGCCGACTACCATAAACCAACTAGAATATCGGACCTAACTGAGGAAGTCCTAGCCGATTGGTAGTCGGTGTGACGAGACTTACCCTCTCGCAGGAGTTCGGACCTAACCGATGCAGCCCGGCTCGAGAAGCAGGATCCCGTCGAAGGGGTGGCGATGCGCCGAATTTGTATTGATCGTTGTGATAGATTACAAGGTCCCCGGGCATACGTATATATACCCCGAGTTACATGAGTCCTTATAGGACACAGTATATGATTTCCTATCTATAACAGAAAACGCTAACGAGGCCTGACCGGACACGAGGTCAGGTTTCCTAAAAGAGATAAACCTTTTTCCTAATAACTATAGTAATTAACTGCCACGCGCGGTCTTCACGGCTCCTTCTCAGACTCGGTCTGCTTCTTGGATCAATTTCCATTATCCGACTGCAAACCGTCCTCTTGACCGAATCTGATACAGTCCTCACCAAATTTTGCGTTAACACATGCCCCCCAATTTCGGAGTTTTCCTGTAAGATTTCGAAATTCTTCCAACTTTGGGCCTCTAGATTCTCCCATACCGAGGTGGCCCAAGATAGCCCATTTGCCATAAATGTTTGAAACAGTGCCAACGGCCTCGATTCCCGCTCGGTCATCATACCCCTATAAAAAATGCTTTCGTCTCCTGCCTTTTTTATGCTTTCACATCACCAGAGCACTACCGCTTCACCTCCCACATCTCACCAAGCTCTACGCGAACCCAGACGAATCATCGCAAACCTTCTTCTCCGGCGTTGATCTCTGCATCGTTTCTTACTCCCACAATGGCATCAGCATCTGCAGTTCCTGAGGTAATCTTCTCACCCCGATTATTTTCCTCAATCTGCAATCTATACGACCCGATCTGGTTTTTTTTTTTTATCTGTTCTTCATCGTGTTCTTGTTTACTGTAGCATCTTAGAGCCCAGATCTTGATTCCGTCCGCCGATTATCCCGGGGTTTCTTCTATCATGGCCCCATGGGCAGGCGAAGATCCCACCGATTTCATCAGTGCCAAAACCCAACGCACTCCCTTCAAGAACTCGGCCATGTTGGTCAGTGACTGGACCAACAGCTTCAGGTCATGGCCGAGCAGATTGCCCGGATGAGAGAACTGGTACATCAGAGTATCGCTGGCTGCAAAAGAGGATCTATTGGAAGAATCTCACATCGGCCACTGCATCAACCTCTCCTTGGCCGATATGGAAAGGAATGAAATCTCTGCTCGCATCGGCCTCATACTTCTGGTCTGATGCTCTTAATGCCTTTCTGTCTTGGTCATGGGCCGATGACCCCTACTCTGCTGGATGTAACCATGCTCACCTGCCTGGATACTACAAGATACATCAACCCCTTCAAACTCCGTTCAAGCCTGCCCACCGCTTCAAACAAAAAACATCGGCGGCTGGTCCAGGTATATATCTCTTACACAACAAAGGAACTGGAACCGGTTGATGATCGGGAGCATGTCGCTTTTCTGAACTTGTGTTGGAACGGTTCGTCTTTGGTGGCGCAACCCTCGGCCCGACGACCAATATGCAGCCTGCAGAGTGCTGCGATAGAAAACCAAATTCCGTTAGCACTATCTCCTTCGCCACCTACCAGCTGCTTCATCAGGTGGCAACTAAGCTATCGGCCGGCCAGCCCGTCGGCCACATTGGGGTCCTGTGGTTCGTTTACAGCTCTGGCTTAATGTTTACACCTCCAAGGCCATCCCAGAAACTTCCCTCCTCAAGCAATCCTTCCCAGCTGATTACCCAGAAGATCAAGACCCCATCTACCGCCGATGCATCTCTATGGGTGCGGCTGCATCGGCCCTTTCTGGCGGCAAATATCCCCCGCTGAAGTTAGTCAGTGGTTCAAGGGTTTTATTATGGCTTTACCAGGATGCTACTCTTTGGTTTGCTTACAATGACGCATCATCATTCGAGATGCCTTCCAACTTTGATCCACTCAAAGCTCTGAACGATGATCAGTCTAAAGCCATATTCCTATCGGCCATCAGTCCTTGCCTGCTGCCAACCGGCTTTTTCTCTGGCCGAACTCAACCATCGTATGAGTTCTACCACCCATCAACCAGCTCCCGTCAACTCGGCCTTGGCCAGCTTCCGATCGGCCGTGGTTCTTCACCGACAAACTCCAGGCTCGGGGCACGGTCAGCAGCGCCCCGGAATATGATCGGCTTGCGGTCTTTGACAGACTCCCTCCTGCTAGGCGCTGCCACCGAGGTGTACATCTGCACTGCCAACACCCAAGCCTTTTGTCCGATGGGGTCGGAATGGAAGAAACATCTGTTCTGCTTAGCGCCCACTTGTTATTGCTCCGTCTGGACGCCGACTATGTTGAATTGATAACGAGGTAACTCTTGTAAGCTTCAAATATCATCCTCAATCGTCTCTTGACCCTTACTTTGCAGGGCCACCAGCGTCGAGCCCTCATCAACAAGCAACAGCGGTCGGCGATTCTGTACCCAACCCTCATCGGCCGCTCCGAAACTTAGGGCGCGACGCTCCATCTCCATCGGCTCTTCTCAAGGCGCCTCGGCCGATGGGACAAAAGCGGAAGAAGTTAGCGCACCGCCCCTCTTTGAAGAAGCAGAAGACGCGATGCCGATGCTGCTACCACAACACCATCTTCTCCCCAGACCACATTCGGCTCCTTCTTCCCCTCAGTACGCGCCAAATTGGACATCATTCCTCGATTTCTCATTTATCTTACCAGTTTTCATTTTCAGCTTGAGTCATTGGCTCCAGAACCCCAACATTCTTCTGACATTCTTCAAGCACCGAGCCGATAGCTTCTCCAGCTCCCCTCTTTCAACACCAAGTCCTCCAGCCATCAACGAGACTGCTTCTATTCCATCGGCTAGACATCGGCCTCTCTGAAAGAACAACCTACTCATCTTACCGAAGCCCGATGTTACCCGATCTACCGACGTCCTTCCTCAGGTAACCTTTGTCCATGCTCGTACTTTGCTTCTAATCTCTTATTGATCACCTTTCCGATACCAATTTTGCAGTCCTTGGCCGACTTGTTCTTCCTTCGACATCGGTCAATATCTGAGGTAGAAGAAGCTACAGCCACCAGTGCAGCCTCCAAACGTCCTTCTCAGCCGATTGCGCATAGTACTTAACAAGCATCATCAGTCGGCTGGAAAATCCAATCGATGCACTCGTAGAAGATTGGGCCCAAATCCGAGCAAGATTTGCAGACATTGAACACCACCTGCCCGAAGAGCTCGTTGATGCATTGACCCCCGCAGCATACCGGAGTCTCATAGGTTTAAACTTATCAAGCTCAGACAGCCCGTATAGCCGATCGTGCTGACCAACAGGAAGATAGCCCAAGACATCCAAACTGATCGGCTATCAGCCCAGATAGACAAGAAGAAACTTGATACATGGCAGCTGTCCACAGAACTCCAATCCAAGCAAATCAACTGAAGAAAAAAGGAAGCCGATTTGCTGGGAGAACTTGAAAAAGTCGCAAGGATCTTTGAGAACACAGAATCCCACCCAGCCATCGGGCCTGCCGCAAGCCATCCAAGATCAAGAAGCCAAAGTCACAGCAGCAGTGCGCCAAGCTCATCCATCGGCGCAAAAGCTTGAAAGTCATTCCAGCTCTGATGAAGACGATATCCGGGCCATCAATGAAATTGATCAAATCCGTCTGCGCGCAATCGAAACTATCCGAAAAATTTTGTAAGCCTTAAACCTTCATAACTGACCGATTTTCCGGAACATGTGATCACCTTCTGCTGTCATGTAACCAGATCGGAGCTCTGCTACTTATCTCTCTCAGTCTTTAATTTTTCCGCTTGTTTTGATCTTTAAAGGCAATATCAATTGATATCGCTGTCTTTAGGCGACGTATAAAAAACATCGGCTTTCCGAATTGCTTAGAAATCGGCTGCTACTTACGTAACCGATTTAAGAGTTGATCCAAACGCTGGGAGGTATCTCTTGAGATATTCCCATTAAGGCTTTAGCAAACTCCGTCCCGTCAACGATCTCTAATATATATGCGTTACCAGGCACACAGCGATTAATCCGAATAAGGCCTTCCAATTAGGCGACCATTTTCCGAACTTATTTATCTCTGGACCCGATCGGCAAAATCAACTTGCCACACAAATCCCCTCGGCAAACGACTATTCACCACCTTTTTTTTGTAATGCCGACCGCTGCCCTAGCCTTATTTCTCCTTGATTCTTTCCAGCACTCTTAACCGATTCTGAGCAAATCTTCAAGTTCATCTGCCATCAAGTTATAATAATCATCGGCCGTCAATTGATTCTGCAAAGAAAGTCTTCTAGAGCCATGTTAGTTTCCCATGGTAAAACCGCCTTCATGTCCATATACCAACTATACGCGGTACCCGAGTAGACCCATGCATGCCATCCGATAACCATACGTGAATCGGCTAATGTAGATGCCATCCCGTGGCTGCCTCATCAATTTCCGCTTAATAACTTGATCAAAAACTCTGGTTGGAAGCTTCTGGGCCCATTGGCAATTGAGCATAATAAGGATGAATTTAATAGCCTTGATTCCACAACACATACTGGCAGCAAACTGTGAAACTCATCAGAAACAAAGATTAGACCCCTGATCAGTAGTTATCGTCTGAGGAATCCAAACCGATAAATGATATGCTCCCTGACAAATTCGATCGCTCTTTGGACGGACCTCTTCAAAGAAGGCCTTACCCACTTGTGAAATTAATCTGTTGCTGCAATATAAATTATGTTCCCTTACTTATGAGAAAATCTGGCCGATCATATCAATTCCCCATCCTACTGGAACGGCCACGGTTGATGATAGGATTTCATAGCCGATGCCGGTGCCCCTGTATAGTTCCCAAACCTCCTTGACAATCTTACATCCTTTATAATACCTAAAGCAATCTTCCAGCAGTGTCGGTCAAAATACCCTACTCTTCTCAACAAACCACTTCATCTTATGAGCCGATTGATGAGTCCCACAGATGCCTTCATGCACTTCACAACATAACCACTTTGCTTTCTTCCAAATCAGGCATCTAAGCAAACTCCCTCAAACGTCCATAATACAACCCTCATCAAGTAGCACATATTTATAGCTTTATACCGAATCTTCCTGGAAACAGACTCGACGGATTTCGTAAGTAATCAATTATCTCCTGTCTCCAGTCATCGCCTTGTTCTGACATGCAATATCGGCTATCTCCACCTCAACCGCCTATTCAGCCGAGATCCTGAAAGCAGATCTATGCAAGATCATTCGGCTGCCAAATTCTTGCTCCCT